>WTXL01000011.1:0-485871 GCA_022376525.1 Russula vinacea | reverse complement strand
CTAGTCCTGATTATAAGCAACTGGCCGGGTTGCGGGTGCTCTATCCACACGTGCCTATTCTCGCCCTTTCCGCAACCTGCCCACCTGACGTACTTCGCGATCTCATCGCGATCCTTCGTCTTCCGCTTCCTACTGACGGTAGAGGTACGGCTTGTTTTCCCTCCCTTTTCCATCCCGGTCGTTGATCAGTCACTCATCCAGCCGCGGCACCTCATGGCACGGTGAAGTTTACGAGCCCTCTCTATCGAAAGAATCTGCACTACAAGGTCCTTTCGAAGCCGTCGGGCTCGGTGCAGGTCGTGAGGGAGATGGTGAAGTACATACTGGACCACCACAGGGATGAGACTGGCATTGTGTATTGTCTCTCTCGCGCCGTAAGCGGTGGATTTCCTGCTCCGACGTTCGAGTCATTTTTGATCTTTTGATTTGTGTAGGACTCGGAGCGGGTCGCGGCAGATCTGGATGCTGAGAGTCAGGGTCGAATCAAGACGGGTGTGTATCATGCGGAGATCAACGATAAGACGAAGGAGGAACTGCACGAGTCGTGGCGCTCTGGGAAGGTTAAAGTCGTGTGTGCCACGATTGGTACGTTCTGCTGCGCCGGTCTTGGAGTTCCGCAATGCTAACGCCATGTGGCTTATGTGTGTTATGATAGCATTTGGGCTTGGTATCGACAAGAAAGACGTGCGCTTTGTATTGCATCATTCGGTTCGTCCTCTCGGTTCGTAAGTTTCAGGCCATACTCAAAGAAAGCGTCACTAGGTGTCTGTACGTTGAAAATTTGGAACGCCATCTGTTTAGTCTTCTCTCATCTCCCATTTCAGAAATCAGTAGAAACGTTCTATCAAGAGTCTGGGCGCGCTGGCCGCGACGGCAACGATGCCGACTGTATATTATATTATCGCCTTCAGGATGCGCTGCGTACGCCAGGCATTCTTCAAGATCCGGATTGGGAGCGTAGGAGTATGTCATCGACCACCTTTGCTTGTGGTGTTTGGCTAATGCACAGGGTAGTTAGCGGTATGATCAAATTCTGCTTGGATTTTAAAGGGTGTCGAAAATTGGTGTTCGCAAAGCACGTGCCACTTTGCGCTGTCTGGCTCACGCTGACCCTCCAGAACAGCTATTTTTCCTCGTCTGACTGGTCTGAGGACAATTCACGGTGCGGGCACTGTGATAACTGCACTCGCGACCCAACGTCGGTCATCGAAAGCGATGTCACGCTCGAAGCTAAGCGCGTGCTTTCCATAACACGTCTCCTACATTCCAAAAAGATCAAAGTCACCGCGGCGCAACTTGCGCAAGCTGCGAGAGGGTCAGGACCACATGTCAAACTACTTCAGCTTACCCCAGGCGACGGAGTGACGCTTTCGTCCCATGTACGGTAGTCTCACGCTCTTTCCCTCCCGCGATTGAGTTTAATTCGGCGAGGAATGCAGGATATCGAGGTGCTCATCGCAACCATGCTCCTCGAGCGTTTCCTCGACAAGTCTTACACGTCCACTGCATACAAAGTGCAAGTCTATATCAAACCGGGTACCCTCTCGCGACGGCTAGATGAAGGTCAGAAACTTTTCATTCATTTGCTGCTGCCTGAACGCGTGGTACGCAATAATCGCCAAGCGAAAGAGGGCAGCGGTCCTGGCGGGAAACGCAAGGCGGCAGGTGGACACCCGATCAAGAGTATAAGTCATGGTACTGGTGCAACAGGCGGCAACGAAGACGAGGACGCAGACTCGGATGCAGACATCGTTGTAGGCTACAGCGGAGAGGATGGGGAGGAGGAAGGGCGGCCGGAATCGTCGTCGGCCGCCAAGCGTCGTCGCCGATCGAGTAATCAACATCAACCACACCAATCGTCGTCTTCGTGGGTGCCGGCCGCGGCATTAGACGTCGATTCAGACGCGGGAGGGAACCAGCAGGAAGCACTGGTTGCAGATTCCGAGACTGAATGGGAAGCTGAAGACGTCGAGTGGAAGGGTAATTTGCGCGGGGCGCCGGCAGTAACCCATCAGACGACGCTGAGGAGCAGTCTGAGGAGCGAGAGCGGCGCACAGAGGAAGGTATCGGGCGCTTCTGCGCTTCTGGATGAGGTTATAGATATCTCGTCTGATTAGGGGGTACTACCCTGTTTTTGGTTCTGTGGAGTCAGCTGCGACAGGCAGTAGTTGCATGCTGACTCATAATGATAACTGTATTTTCAACCACCCAAGCCAAACGCTACTACAGTGTAGATATTGATTGTGTGAGAGTAAGAATGTCGTACATATGACCGTACTGTGATGGTCTTAATTGGTCTTAAAAATGTTTTCTAAAACCAATTTAAAACCAAACAAGTCTTAAATCAGCCTTACAAAACATCTTTAAGACCAATTAGGACCATTACAAACCCTTTTAGAGTTACCTGCAATGGTGGAGAGGCTGTGAACTGAACATTGTAGATAAAGGGGATACCCGCAGCTCGAAGGGAGATCACAGACGTCTGCTAAGCGTGGTGTGGGAAGTCCTACTCATGCTTGCAGTATGTTTGCTTGATATATATATATTTATAAGGAAAATTGTTCCGAGTTCCATCACACGATGGGTGCTGAAGGCACTGACGGTACCATTCGATATGACAGATGTGCCCAGTGTAGGTGCCTTTGCCTTAACCTCCAGCACCGCCCGCTGCCGGCGGTGATATCTAACCGGCAAGCCAACCGGAGATGATGGGAGATGCGTGATAACGAAAGTCGCCAGTGGCGGCGGGAACTGGCACGCGCGTTATTGTTACTGGTTTGGGGTACTTGGGAAAATTCTTCGACACTATACTGTTATGGGGAATGCGGTGCGGTCAAGGGTGCGGTGGTCTTGGGGGTGGTGCAGAGTGCCGATATGTGGATATGTCACATGTGAATATGACCCCGTGGACTTCTTTCAAGGTTCGCTGGCATGCTCAAGCGCTCAAGTACCGCCGCTGGACACAAGGCCGGGCATCACGCTGGGCTCGAGGGGACCTCGGACCGACCTCGGACTCAAAAAGCTTGAAACGTTGAATTGAAATTTTGAACTCGGAGTTACTAGTAAAGAAGGTGGACACACCTTGGATTGAATCTGCTCAATCTCCAGTGGATCAAGCGAGTCTCTGCGACAATGCTCCGACACCCTCACTTTCACCCATGCCGTGGACCCCTGCGATGAAGACGTCATCTTCTCGCTATCGTTCACGGAACATGCATGTATGCCCTAGGGCAGGACCGTGTGGTGTTGGCACCTGGACAAGACATAATATCCCTTGTTTGATCCATTCTTTCCAGAATAACACTTCTACTATACTAGTACGCTACAGCGTGCAGCGATGCGGGGTATCTGGCACTCATCAAGAAAGCGTGAGAAAAAGTATCTAAATCAGGAAACCTTGTATTGCTGGCTGTACGATGCGATCTTGATCCAACGTACGTTACTCCGAGATTTTTCCACCCCTAGATCCATTCAATAACAACTCGATATGAAGGCACTACGAGTCGCCAGCTTTTCCAGGTTTCACCCGTAATGTTCTGCGTTTGAGCAAGCGGCGTCTGGGACTTCCACCAGTAGTCATGCTCCCAATCTTGTTCCCCAATCGCTTCAGGCGAAATGACAACCGGTCAGTACCTGATGATACCTTAACGACACCTAAATCGCTTGGAGAGCATGGGAAAGCACAGCGCTCTCGGGGTAGGTCATGGCTATTCACTATACATTTACAAACCGTCTCATGTATTGTATGACAGTAGTCCAGCATGAAGCTACTTTCGAAGTGCTCACTGATGATGTCCTCCTGGAGATATTCCACTGGTACCGACAGACCTCAATGGAACAATGTGGAACTTGGGGATATAATCAATGGATTGTCCTGGTGCACGTTTCCAAAAGATGGCGAAACATCGTATTTGATTCGTCAAGTCGTCTGGATTTGTGGCTTCTATGCACGTATGGAACGCCCGGCATGAGGAGGAAATTGGATTGTTGGCCATCCTTGCCTATAGTCATCAAATATTGGCCCAATTCGATGTTCGAACCATTCAAACCACCCTCTCACGAAGATGAGGAGAACATTATTGCCGCACTCGAGCACCCTGACCGCGTACATGCGATCCAGCTTGCTGTGACGAGCTCGCTATGGGAAAAGGTAGCCGAAAGGATGCAGGTGCCATTTCCTTCGCTGACGTTCCTGTCACTTTGGCTGGACCCAGGGACGGCGCAGAGCCATCCGATGGCGTTTTTGGCCGGAGTTGCTTCTCCTTGTCTGAAGGGTCTCTCTTTGGTCGGAGTACCATTTCCTAGGTCATGGAGGCTTCTAGCCTCTGCCAATGACCTAGTCGCCCTTCGACTTCTGGAGGTGCCAGGCGCTGGTTATATTGCTCCCGATATGATGGCCACATACCTGTCCATGCTGCCCCATCTCAAGTTACTCTGCATCATTTTCCACTCCCCGCCTTCGGATCATTACAGCCGAGGACACAAACCCACCGCCACACTGGTGACTCGCACCTCCCTCCCCTCCCTCACTCATTTCAACTTCCGAGGTACGAACGAGTACCTGAAGGACTTCATGTCCAGAATCGACGCTCCCTTTCTCAACGAAGTCAACGTAACGCCTTTCAACCAAGTGAACTTCAACGTTCTCACCTTTCCCGATCCATCGATCAGATGGAGATGCCCAACACGCCAGGCGCTCTTAGTTGTACCCTCTCCTTGCGGATCATATGCCCGGGCATGGGTTGGCAGACTTCATGTTTGATGGCACCCTTTTTCTCCAACGTGGAAGGGCACCTAGAAATTCGTGCAGATTGTATTCGAAACGAAAAACAAATGGACTCCATCGCGTGGCTGGAGTTTTTCTACTCATTTTCCTCCATAGGGAGGCTGCGCATATCTGGGGAGATGGCCCCGCAGCACGTCGCGCCTGCATTGGAAGGCGTCGGCGAGGAACTGATCAGGCAGGTGTTCTCCCGGAACTGCGTACGCTCTTGTTCGAGTGATGTCAGGACTCTGCATCGATTGAACACTTCGTTGCCGCAGGCCAGAATCGAGTCGACCTGTGAATTGGAACATGGCACGACGACGAGAGACACACGTGTACGTGGGACACGTGAGACAAATAAAGAAAACAAAAAAACACGTGAGGCAAGACAATAGTCATCTGTGCTCTCAAAATCAAGATATTAAAGACAATATTTAACTCGGGTATCTACTATAGGTACCATGTAACAGAAATAGGGTTGTAGGATAGGGTAGAAGAGTGTTCGTTTGGATTGTTTTTTATGCGTTGGCATCGTGTGACTTGTGCCTGGAATATATCAGCTGCTGCGTTTGCGTTGCGCAAGCAAGGCTTGGCAAGATACGACAGAGTAAGAATATGGACCGGAGATAGAATTACGACAAGGTGCGACATACGTTCTGTACACAGGCACCGAAATGGATCGAAGAAAAAAAAGGCTTGGCAAGTATGAAAGGTTACTCACACCCTTTTCATCGAAATTTTATCACTCGGTCTGGTCACGGCCAAAGACATGTTTCCGTCCCATGTTTTGTTCGAGATTATCTGTGCTTGCATCTGTGCGTCCAGGTTTCTCTTAATTTCCGTGCCGAGTATGAATATGAATCAAAGAATCAGTGCTCACAGTAGAGCCAGTCTCGACTCGAAAGTTTCATCGATCCCCAGACCTATGTCTCCTATACAACTTCCCCTTTGCAGTAACATATTTTGTTGAGCTAACGACTGTACACGACTGTGCCCTATGTATAACTCCATGTATTCAATCCCATCGAGCAGATGGGCGTTTCCCCGTGATGAATGAATAGACGCTCAATGACACCGCAATCACCGTGACCATGAGGCCAACCCGTTAGGGGCCGCGTCCAAGGAACTCATACAGCTTGCGGCTACCAGGACCCACCGAGCTCATTCAAGTCATGCAGCACCGTAGTCCGCTCCGTCCCTATCTGCCGCGTGATCTCACCCTGTCGTATCAGGGGCAGGTCCTCAAACGACGTCAGCAAACGGCCATCGAGAATTCCATACGAGAGTGGTTTCGAAACGTAGTCATTGCGAACGATCCTACAGAAGTGGTTGAGGTCATCAGCCTCAGTAAACGTATGGAATGGAGTGAAGGCGTTACCGGAAAGCGCGAGGATTCAGCCCAGCAGCATGCTGGACGTTCCGCGTGAGTTGGCCCTGGAGAAGATGCAGGCGCTTAAACGTCGTGTCGTCGACTGGCACAAGGGCAGTCAATGAACCATCGGGATGCCCTGCGGGTTATCAGATAGCTGTCCGGGGTTTATTGTGCATACTGGACCTCGTACCGCATATCAGCTTGGCCTGCGGCGCGACCATATCCTCGCCTTTCATCCGACGCGCGATCGTCACCGAGGAACGATACTCCGATTGGCCATGGAATTCCGTTCGACAGAGCAGCTTTTGTCCTTTGTTCGACTCGGGGCCTTATTACAGACAGATGAGTAAGGGAGGCAGCATGGGAAAGCGAGATACCACATACTATCTGGGTCGTACTCGTACATCCGAATAGCGCCTTCTTCGTCACACGTAACGATGGACAGCTGCTCGTCCGCAAAGAAAAAGTCGGCGGCGGTTACGCTGCCCCTGTGAGGATCCTTCGCCAAAATAACGAGTTTGTATGGATCTTCCTACATGTCAGATCAACTCAGTTTGCACAAGTCTGGAAGCTTGAAGCTATAAGTAAGCGCACCTGGAATGCAACGAACCAGACGCTCTTCACGGCATCGCCGATGATCAGCAGATTTTTTAACGCGCGCATTGTCGTAACGTAGACGCCAACGTCAAGGAATGCCACACCAACCAAACGCTCATCAAGGTCGAACGCACGCACAAAGATCTGTAATGACAGTATGAGAAGTGCTCGTGGATTGTGAGAATATTTGACCACCTTCTGGCCCATGGACGATACAAGATAACCATCAATGCCGCACACAGCAGTCACCGGGCCTTTTGCCTCGTCTCGACAACGTAAACGGAGCTTGAAGCTGCGTTTCATAGCCGACGCAGGATCGGGCACGACTTCAACAATCTCAAATACGTAAGTCTATACGCGGAGATGAGCACAGGGCCAGGATGATCCAAATAACCGAAACGTACCGCGCCCTTGACGGCCAGGTCTTCACCGCGATTAATTGTGGTACCAACGGAGATGAAGTCCTTGTGTCCAGACTCGGTACTTAAAGTCTCCAGGGATACGCACGCGAGTGAGTTCACGAACTCATTCGATGCAAATTCATATCTGGATATCAGCTCGTAAAGGCGAAGACAAACGTCATTAACGAGACTTCATACCCGTCGATTGCAATGAAATCAGAGCTAAATAGCTCGAGCGCGGAGGATTCGCTCATCGGATACGAAACATTAGGAGCTCAAAAGTCGCCTTAGTACTTCAAAATACACCAGACACAAGAAAAACCTACTATCTGGAGACCACATCTCAGTCCCTTCCTCGTCGTACGATGAGAATTGAGATTCCACAAGTGAAGCGGCAACCAATAGACCGCTAGTCGGTTCGAATACAACATTCGTGTATGACCGACCCTGGGGAATATGTCGCGATGGCATACCCAGATTTAGGTCAACGTCCGGCATCCATTCGAACAGCGTCGGACCCTGACAATATGGGTTAGAAATGGTCATTGGTCCTTGGAATACTTGACGATTCGCCCCACCTCATCGGAATACAACAAGAAATCTCCTTTCCAACCCCAAAGTGAAGTCGCGGTAAATGCGTGCACACGGCATGCCCCGACGGAATCACCTTGACGCACGCTTTATCAGTCTGCACAATCCAGGACGGGTTCTCTCCTGTCAAGAACACGCCATAAAGGGTCATATCAGGTGTGGGTGATGTGCTGAATGGAATTAATTGTCGTGAGATACGCCGATGCTCGGCGAGTGTAGATGTCTCCTGTTCCTCCGGATGCTGGATCTCAAACGCCCTCGAGCAAGTTTTGGCAAACTTGACGGCGAGAGTGCAGGTCCGTGACGGTGGTATTGGTTCTGAGCTAGGCTCCATGGGAAGGGCTTGATAAATGGCGAGTTGCCGCATCGTAGGAACACCTAAAGTTTCGGCCCCTCTTAAAAATAATCACCGATATTAATGGCAGACATACCAACAAGTATGGCCAAGGTTCCGTTTCTCCGATGGGGGATATCAAGATCTGCTCGATATCAAGATCCTGAGGTTTACGCGGGGGATCTTGGGGAAGAGATAGGGCTGGCGGATCAAACGAATCGACAAGAAGACTCTTAAGGGATGCAATTGCGGTGGTTGAGAACGCCAAGGTTAATTTGGGGAGGGTCCAGATCTACGCATAGGCGGTTGACGGTTGATCAGCCTTGAGTGTCACGTGACAGCATACCTCGACGACACCCTGGGTCTACACAGCATGAGCCACTGGGTTTTTTGGCCGGCGGTCATGGCAACTTGGAGGGTTGAAGTTGCGTCGCTAGTCGCCGCAGGCGCGTTCTCGTTTGCGCGAGTTTTGAACATTCCAGTCGTGTCGTTGAAGAACGAGCCAGCAATATAGCGTGAAGTCTTCCGTTAACGATTAGTTTACGGAAAAGGGCGTGGACAACAACGAACTTTCTCTCCCATGGGTGACATATCTTTCCGTCGTATCTTGCCACGCTCTGGCTCCCCAATGAACAAACCGATAGTATCATCCTCGCGCAGGATGAAAACAAATGGATCGCAGATGCTACAGTATTTGATCTTGGGTCGTTGGTTGTTACCCTCCATGTCCTTAATGATCTGCCGCTCCGTGCAATCTGTCACGCGAAAGGTATTGGCTCTCCGTAAGTATAGACAAGCTTGGAGGCTTATGTACGACCTGGCTCAAGTACACGGATGCATTTGATAGCACATGTAGGATCGCAGTGCCTTGGAAGAAGACGAGGCACCAACAGTGACGCCTTGAACGCGAGTCGTGATCGTAATGTCTCCCTTGGGGGTGCGTGTCCCGAACTGCCCCGCATCCATGTAAGTCCAAGTGTGCCGAATGAAAGAGAGACATACGCACACGCGAGAAGCCCGGCGACGGGATAACGTCGGTTCCGAGGATTAAGAGTCGTTCTCTGCATGGTATGGGTTCGCGGGACGGTCTACGGAACGCCGTTGACCTTAACCGCCGTGCGCACAGGGAGCGACCACAATCCTCGGGCGCCGCCGATCGCGTGCAACTTGCGCTTTGTGCGGGTCGGAAGGTCACGCTTCCAGACCGAAAGATATGGGTGTGATATATGGTGAGCAAAAGGTGACTGGCAGGGTTAGGATTCTAGAACGAACCTGGAAGAGGGTGAAACCCCCTAGCAAGGCGGACCCTGTTGCGGCGACAAGTTCCGGCACGAAGCGGTCCTGCAGCAAGGCGAACACGGGGCATTTATTAACATGGTGGCGCAGAGATAGTGTGACACGGGCTCACCCCATTCTTTCCTAGGGCAAATGTCAAGTCGGTGATTGGTCCGTAGGCAGGAAGCGAATCGCACAGTGACAAATGAATCACGGTCCGCGTCTTCGCCGATGGCGCAGTTGAGGCAGAGGGCAACGGGTCGGGACTTGATGGCCCATAAATATCTGTGAAACGGACTCATTAGTGATCGACGGCGCTATACACGTGGATGTCACACCGTCATCGTCGTCCAAGTCCATCGAGTTTCCATGGTCAACCACCGCAGCAGGGCCAGAGGTGGCCATGTCGTCTGCGTCAGTGACAGGTTCCTCTACGCTCGCGGTCCGAAGAGTACAGATGGGCCCACCATGCTCCCGACGAACAAATGCTCGCCATGTACTTTCCGGACCACCATCGGAGGGGCCGTTTGTGCAAGGGCCTTGCCGACCACGAGGCGCGATACCACTTTTCCATCGATGACAAACTCGAAGGGAACAATGGATCCATCTACGAGAACAACAAAGAGGGTCCGTTCCTCGACGAAGGCCATTCGCGCACCCTCGAGGCGCAGTTCACGCATGCCTACTAGTGTGGGAAGGGTGGGCATATCACTCACGCGCGGCTGCCAGCCGTTCACAGAGAGGGCAACACGCCGCGTTGCCTGATCAACATGGATGACTGCATTGCTGGTCAGAATAACAACTCCACCCAGTGCTGATGAGCATGGGATAAGAGATAAGCAATCATAGGGCAAACCGTCAACCTTCGTTATGGCTGGGTAGGTACGAGAGACGAGGTCGAGGGTGAAGATATAAAGCGACATGGTATCCTTGAACTCTTTTAAGCGACTGTAGGATCAATAGAGTTACGAGGGCTGAAGCTATCAAAGACAGAGAAGGGCCTCACCCAGTCCATGTCTGCTGGGCCTGGAACAACACGGCAACGGTGGGGTTGTTGAACCCAGGGAGGAAGACAAAATCGACGACGTTCCTGATGTGTTCATCCACTTCCGTGGCCAGATCGAGAACAAAACTGGGGGAATAAGGCACATCCCTACCCGGAATGAGTTTAGACATGAGATTTGAGATTCGCAATGCGTCAAACACACCTTGCTCTATAATCTTGGTCCATGACGTCGAGATCCGCTTGCGATTGATAGAAGGGCAACACTGCGAGGGCATCCTTCGGGAGAGATAGTGCGGCACACCGAGATGCGGGATCCGTGCGGAGCTCCGATCTGAATAAAGCCGCGTCGAGGGAGAGCTAGACCGGTGGGGAAATGAAAGTGAGACATCCGGAGAGGGATGCTTATCAGACGCTCACAAGTTGAGGGGCGCGTTCATACGTGTGGATGGAAACGGTGATCAAATCGTGCAGGGAGGCAGACCATTCCAGTAAAGCTATCTGGGTGATGTCAGTTGACTTGGAATGAAAAGCGACGTCAACAGACTTTCGCATCCCGGAATGACACAAGCAAGCGATCGAGCCTATCTTCGTATGATGACATGATGCGGATGCTCTCCAGTCCGGTGACTGTGCCATGAAGTCGGTATTCGCGGACAAAATGGAAGCGGGTAATGGTCGGTGGGGCCGAGCCTCGGGAACCTGTGAACTAAGAGGCGACGCGGGACAATCAGCTCATTATTCCAAAAAACGCTAGGGTTCAAAACCAAAAGTGGTGGCAAATGTCTGTCATTGGAAAGGGACCGAACATAGACACGAGAGTATCCGAAATCACCTTGACAGAACCCATATTGATAAAACCTTCTCCCTGTCCGTCCATCTCGACCTCGCCTTCAACCGCTTCCGTACCCCTTCGCACATCTGCCCTCCGTTGTCGCTCGTCTTCTAGCTGTGGAGACATGGGGACGGGACCCTCCTTTACTTCGAATACGCGTAGAATGTTGGCGCGAGCGACGACGAGGTTGTAGAGTGCACATCTAAAAGGTTGGTCTTGTGACGTTGAAGGTGGGGAGGCTTCTGGGAGAGTCGACGGAGTAAGTTTGAGAGTTGTGGCAAACTCCACACCACTTGGAGGAAGAATTTCCTGATGCAAGGCTTGCATAGTCGTTGGGTGCAGAGAAGAGAAAAGAATTTGAAGCTGGCCAGATAGGGTAGTCGCGACCAATAACGACTTTTCGATCTACCCACAACCCTTGACGGAACCTTGAAGATGATGTGATGACTGCCCTGCTCGTCCGTGTCCTGTTCTGTCTTGCTCTGACGTTGTCCTCTCCTTGGTTCCTGTGGTGCTGTGTGGACCCGAATGACGGTGTCCCGCCACGCCACAGCGCCCTTTTGAGGCGTGGGAGAGTGGCACGTGGGAGAGTGCATACATCCCGTCGGTCACCATTTCACGGAATGGAGGGAAGAGAAGCGGCTGATTAAAGGTCAAGAGGACGAGTTCCAGCCTCCACAGACTCCGGATTCCGATGTCACACCGGGTTGGTGAGATCGCTCCTCGCTGTTCGCGCGTGTATGAAATGCTCCTTTCTGGGCGTGCATCTCAGATACGCCTATCAACGCCTCTCCCCCTAATAGGTGTACTCGTGTTAAATGCATGACCTCTTGGGTTGATGGGGCTTTTATTCCGACCATAAGACCCTCCGAGCCTTCGGCGACTTGACAAACCCCCTCGAACCCTCAACGCCAACCATTTAACGGTGCTTGCTTCGCACAATGGCGTCCTCTAGAATCTCCCGTAGTGTGCCCTCCAAGGTTTGCCCGGCCCTCCCCTTCCTCTCCAGATACGGATAACTCATATCTTAGAACTTCATGACGAACATGCAGAGTCGAGCTCTTCGTGTCTTCGATAACACTACGAACATTCCCACCTCCTACCCGTTTCTGCCCATTCGGACCAGAAATCCGGCGGTGCCCTCACCCATATTCCAAAAGTCCCCACCCCTCCCATCGACACATTCTTCAATCCCTCCAACTATGTTCACCGCTCTGCCTTTGACACCGCATACGAGCAAAAAAACTCAAATGGTTCACGAAAGTTTGCTATATACCCAACTGGTGCCAAGAACACTTATGTATATGAAGCCTCCGTCTCATCAAAATCCGACTTCTATGACGACGACGACTCTTTCTTCTCTGCCCCAGACGATGCCTCCATGCTTGCTAGGAGCAGTCTTGAGACCCTTCCGAGTGTTTATGGTATGGGACGGGACGGCTTGGATTCGGACGTTTCGGATCATTCACCTTCCAGAATTGTCCCCCATCTGCCGGCCCTCATCGAGGCGCAAAAAAATTACAATACAGGAGTTATTAGTGTGGCGCTGCCCGAAGGTGTGGTCGTCCAATGTGGACCTTTTCTATCATCCTAACCGCCTCCTTACACAGGCTCCGTATCATCGGACTCTGACACTGATAGCACATCACTGAAGGTCCATACGGTGGTCAAGATTCTGCAACGCAACGGTATTATCCATGATGTCATCTCGTCAAGCCCCTGTACCCGAGGACCGCCGCATCCTGCCTCCACCTGGACCCTCACAGCCCCAGCCGGGTGTCATTACCCCGCGCGCACCTGCGATCTCTCAGCCGACAGGGATCGTTGGTCCCACGCGGCCACCAGCGCCGATGCAACGCCATCAGGATTCACAGACGCCCATGCCTCGCGATAGCCTTGCGATCCAAACGGCCCTTCTATGCAACGACAAGACTCCGGTTATGCCGGACGCCCTGTGGTCCCCCGCCGCCCATCCCTCGAGCGAGAGCAGCGACCAATTCTCCTCCGGGCCTGTCGACGTCACCAGGAACCACTCGAATCTTTCAGGACAGCCACCTGCATATACTCCAGTAAGGTCCCGTCGGGACTCAGTATCTCCCCCAGCCCCCCCGATAGCCCAACAAGGTCGCCGTGAGTCGGTTTCGTTTGCGCCCCAGCAATCACTTCAACCGGTTGTCTGGGATCCAATGTCTGCCGTAACGCAACCATCTGCTCAGCCTGGTCGCCGCGACTCTGTCATCTTCGCACCTCAACCTCCCCCATCTGTTCATCGCAACTCCCTCTCTGTGACCCAAGCACCGACGCCCGTGCGGAGGGCCACCGATCCACTTCCCATAGCCATCCCCTCTCCAGTCTCTGTGCGCCGTGCATCAGAATCCGCGCCGCGTGGCCAAGGAACCCTCGTGTCCACACGTGTACGATTTAATGACGAGAATCTGATTTGCCCCTCACCAATCCCAATGCACGAGCGGCGCAAAGGGTTCCATAACCGTCGCGGGTATGTTTTTCACGTCTGTCTAGACCCTCGTTTTCTCATGGGGTACGATCGCTAACGTCATTTTTGCGATCGCAGTGATCAGCTTTGGACGAACAAGGGGGATTACAGGCCGGCAACTCCTGGACAGGAATATCCCCCAGATCTGCCAACTATCCTGATTATGGAGAAGGCTGGATGAATGAGGAGGGCGTGCGCATCGACATGCAGCACCGACTCGTTCCCAAGGCCCCCTTGCGTTCCGCACTTAAGCGCCCACGTCAGATGAGCAACGCGGGCGCCAATCCGCCGCAATTCATACAAATAACACGACCCTGACCCGGCGAGCACGGGCTTTCTTTTTTCACTAAATTCCTTAACACATTATCACTGCCCCATCGGAGGTGGGGCCCACGATCTAACTTATCCAGCCTAGCCGCTGTAATTATTATTTCGGAATTCTACCACCACCCATCGGCGTTTTGCGTCCTCTTTCATCTTTGGTACTACATTGTCATGCACGCCGTCGAGATACCTCGCATGCATCCGCATATTATCTTTCATACCAGCAATAAAATAAATAATCACACATTCTATTCTGTGCTGCGCTGAGGGAAGGGGTGATTCTTTTATTTGGGTACTGTAGTCTGGTACAGACCAAGAGGCACGTGATGGCACGTGATTTTACGAGTTCAGGCGGGCGCTCTCATCGTTCAACGCACGTCTGTCGCAGCCTGGTGGTACCATTCCTGGCGGCCATCGTGTTCTCGAGTACCTTGATGTGGCCGCAGAACATTAGAGCTGTTCTTGTGCCAGTGTACCAAGTACTACCAACGCATTCAAGTTACCCTTGAAGTCAAGCTTGAAGTTACGTATCTTTCAACAATCCCGTTGTGAACGGAGATGAGGACAGCTCGCAACCTAGGCTGTGACTGCCTTATTAGCACATTTAGCTGCGCCTACACAAGATAATCATATCATCAGATATTTGGCTGATGATGGATTCTGTACGTCGAAGTATACATATGAAGTTTTATTTTGTTCTCTCTGAATTGCATGTGACACAGGTGTCGATACAAAACTTGGCATACTACAGGGGGTAAAATGACAAAACACGACTTATGTTTGTACTTACAGCGATTTCTATTGACAATTTCGTTCCTGGAGTCAGGGTGAGGGAAAAAGGCATTTACTACACGAAAAACGCCCACCGTGACGTGAGCCCCATCAATTCCCAGGAGCGTAGGGAGAAAGAGGAAACACGGTCAACAACGTCCCAATGCGGGCGCTCAATCCACTACCTTCCGAGCTACTTTCCCCTCGGGGACTTGGACAGGCACAAACCCCAGGTAGTGCAAAACAACAACAACGAAGGCCACGCCCGCTGCGGCGAGCTCGATTGGTTCCTCGCCACCTGCTTTTGTTTTGTTTTGCGCCTTACCTCTCTGCTCACAACGACGTGCCATGGCACACTGCCTACCAGGGTCCTGGACAGGGTACGCACAGCAGGATCCCGACGGGTATCTGTCTGATAGCAATTCTTGTTTCCACGTGACGGCGCGCGGGGCGTCCACCCTGTTCAAGAATGCAAACCGCACTGTGCGTAGCACCTCGGTGGGCTGCTCCGGTTTCCAAGGTGACATGCGCCCCTTCGCGCTGCGATAGCTTCAGCAAGACTTTCGACCTATGTCTCTTCGGTCGCGGTTCCGGATTCTAATAGAGCACTTTCCGGGAGCCCAGGAGTCCTGAATCATTGTTTATCCGGAACACTTGCTGACTACAGTGCGTGCGTGCGTGCACGCTGGCTGACAGATTTACGCAGCTTGAGAACATTGCGGTTACTGTAAATACCGGACTATCAGAAATATAGGTGGGTCTCCCAGCAAAACAAACGGTTCTCGATCAGGTGTCCTTTCCCCGGGTGCTCTCCACCCAGTTCAAGACTTGGTGTTTCTTCTTCTCTGTCAATGAAACCATCTTTCCGGACGTTTCTGAGGGCGGCGCCTTGAACAGCGTGGAACGGAGACGTACAAGATTGACACTCCCGTGGGTGAGACCATACACAACGGCCCTGACAGCGGCCGTCGATTCCCATGTGCGGGAGTACTGTCCAACCATTTCGTTGTAGCCCAGGTTATGTAGTTTGTAAATCACTTCAAGCCCTCGCAATTAGGAACATCTTGTGGCAATTTAACAGTCCTTTTGCCGCATGGCATTGTACTGTATAATTGAGATTCAATAGTTCTTTTTCAAACCTGTGAGACCGGTGGGTCTACCAGGCAATGAAAATAATCACGAAACTCTTTGATATCACAAAAAAGCCCTTTACTCCCTTTTATACTAGTAGGGGCTCAACTGTGGTGACGCCTCCGAGCACATCTTGTTTTGATGACAGCGATGAGGAGGTGAGAAGGGAGGAGAAGGGCAGTGGCATCAGAAACGTGCTCTCGATTCGTCCTCCTTAGTTGTAATCACTCACCTGGATTGGGAAGCTCACAACGCCCACCAACGGCGTTGTGAATTTCCCAATTAAGGTGAGCGATTACGTCCGAGGAGAGGAGGTGGTCCAGTGGAAGAACAAACAAAAGGCATGGTGGAGATATTGCGGGGCGGGAAGCAAGGCCGCAGAGACAGGGGTGGGGACATTGTGACCGGCCTAGGATTCCATGACAAAATGGACGATAGAACCTCGTTCCCACCGCCTCCGGTCGGAATTAGTAGAAGATTAGGCTGCTCAACGTTCAACTGTGGTGACGCCTCTGAGCACATTCCGAGTCGGTGTGCTAGTCGTGCACAGCCTGCACAGCAAGAAGACCGAGAGCCTGAGACTTTGCTAACCCACGCAGATCGTCGGCGAATTCGCACGGGCAAGTCTGCGTGTACTGCATCGCCCGGCACCCAAATTTTTCTGTACGATAAACTGTATTCCTTAAATACGAGATCCCTTCCATGGTCCAGACTAGAAAAAATCAATTACGCTCGCCCACACTCTGGCACCAAAGTCCGAACCACCTGTAATCTCGCCATCCCTGCGTCTCTATGACTGAACGATCAACGAATGTATGCTAGAGGCCGCATAACGGGTCCAGTCAGCGGCGATACTTCTGTGGGCGGTTTTGTTTTCCGAGGGTGCCGCAATGGTGCCGCAAATGGGATGCTGGGTGTTTTCGGTGACAGCTCTGCTACTGTAGAATGGTTGTTATATATAGTGCTATTCCGTCATCGGAAGGTGGAAGGACCACGAGTATTTATTGAAATTGCGGGGCGAGTCTGCGAGAATCGGCGAGATTTGGGCCGTCGTTATGACAACCTACTGGAGAGATTGGAGAAGGAGTAGCTGAGTAGGCGAAGGTGCCAGGCGGTTTGGCCGTGATGCAAATATTGAGATCTAGGGATCGTAACATCCGGCGAATCGGTTCTCTCCAGTCCCCTTGTAGCATCGTCGCTACAGAAGGTATTTGTATTCCAATCACGTTGGGTGATGTGTCCCGATCAAGTGAAAGCGTCGATTGGGAAGTATATGAGGGACAGAGAGGAGGCTCTTCAATACACCATAGCTTGGGTGTATCTTGGAAGGCTGCCCCGACGATGCCTTCACCCTCGAGCTTTCCACAGACGTCTAACAGGGTGTCAGAGAGAGAAAAACACAAGACAAGAGCACGAACCTTTGAAAACAATAACATCTTTTGGAACCCAGGCATTGCCAAAAGCCCGCGTTCCATTTCAGTTTCAAGAAACAGCTGGCCTGTAGGGCCCGGGTTATCAACGAGGACGTGGATCTTCTGATGCTGAAAAGTCTCGATCGGGTCCATTCTGAATGTACCACCGTATTTCTCCAGTGATGAAGGGAGCGCTTCGTAGAAGTGGGGTTCTGCTTGAGAGTCAAACGTCTTTCGTCCTCGAAACGGCTAAAAATCCAAAGAACTTCTGACAAGCTCGAATGTTTGCTGAGCACCACTGGCATAAGGAATCAATACCGCAAGTCACGTGATCAGCGAGCAGGCTCACTTTTCACAATGGTGGGACTGCGGTCAGGAAGGGACTTGTGGATATGGAACTCGACCGTCCTCGTTGGCACTTCCACAGGCGGCTGGGGTCAGTATTAATCAGTATGTGACGAAGCAAGGTCACTCGAGGTCACTTTTCTTACACGCAATTTTCCCTTTATTTTACTCAAATCGTCAAGGACGACTTATCCTTCGCCTCTGCTACCGCCATCTTTTCAGCGACGGTCTCTCTGGGATGCCACTTCTTTCCATAATCGCTAACGCGTCGGTTGCCGTTTTGAATTTCTCGTCGGCCTCTTTCGATTTCTTGTTTGCGCCTCTGCGGCAGACTCAGCGCGTCGTCAACGGCTCGAAGTACCTTTCACAACAGTTGGATATGGTTTAGGAAGGATATAATCTGAGGGTTTTTACCTTCTGAGCTCGTCGTATGAGCGGAAAGTATGTTCTTGGGCTCGGATGAAAGCTTGGCAGATAGAGATTAAAGTCATGGCCTGGTTCCTGTATGCCCTACCGCTATTTTTCACATGCTTGACAAATGTCAGGGCGTCGAAGATGGGCGATTTTGCCGACATCGTTACTGGGCAGTACTGTGGCAGGCAGAATGACAGAAGTAGAGAACGGAGAATTAATGGGAGCTCAACCCTCAAGGTCTCGGGTCTCAGGCCTCGAGGCGGACGCATGCCCACAGCTGCCCCTGGCTGCAGTGAGCTTCCTTGCGGACCGTGCAGCAGCTAGTCGTCTTTGGGTGACTCGAGCCCAATAGCTACGCGCCAGCCTCTGGACCCATGGTGAGGGCACATTCACAATGGCGCCCATGTCTTTCTGCGTTTCGAGAGCGATGAGAGGGCGATGAGAGGCGATGACGTTAGACAGAGGCGAGGTGACTGCGAGGTTGGCCGTTACCGGGCCGGGAGTCCGGGGAACCGTAGTCGGATATACATCGTTCGACAAGTTCAATGGGTCAGAAATCTTCCGCATGATAAAACTGTATTCCTTAAATACGGCTGCATAAGTAATGCTACTGTGGAGGTAGTAATGTCATAGATACTAGATGAGAGGGTGTAATAATAGTATTATAGTACGGCGAATGTTGCTGTAAACTCAAGTGTAAATGGGCACTGCTGCCGGATAATGTCAGGAGAAATATATCATATAGAGTGTACCCGGTCACTGCCGGTAGGGATAGTTAGAGTATACCATATATAGTGCTGTTCCGTCATCATGAGAATGAACTAGGACGTCTAGAAATATTTAGTGTGTTGGAGGACGAAAATCCGCAGAATTTGGGCCGTCATTCAGTTGTGACAGGCTACTGGAACCAACTGGTGGGTTCGGAGAAGGGACACAGTGGCTAGCTGGGCGGAGCTGCTGGGCGGTTTAGTCGTGATGTGTATATTGACATCTAGGGGTCCCAATATTTGGCGAATCGGTTCTTTCCAATCCCCTTGTAGCATCGTCGAGACAGAAGCTAGTGTTTCAGTCATGTTGGATGATGGGCCGCTCCGATCGGGTGAAAGCGCGAGTTGAGGAGCACGAAAGAGGCTGAGAGGCTCTCGCTCTTTATAACACCATAGGTTGGGTTTATCTTGGAAGGCTGCCCCGACAATGGATTCACCTTCAAGCCTTCCATGGATGTCTAACAGGGTGTCAGAGAGGGTGAAACACCCGTTAAAAAGGGCACGAACCTTTGAAAATAAAGGAGTCTTTCGGGATCCAAGCGTTGCGAAAAACCCGTGTTTCCTTTGCAGTTTCAAGAAATACCCGGCCTGGGCCCGGGTTGTCAATGAGGACGCTGATCTTCTGATGCTGAAAGGTCTTATCGGGTCCATTGTGAATCCACCACCGTATTTCTCCGGGACGTAGGGAGTAGTTCGTAGAAGTGCGGGCTCTGCTTGAGAGTCAAACGCTTTTCGGCCTTGAATCGGCTGAAATTCCATAGAACCTCTGGCCAGCTCGCATGTCGTGTGAGCACCACTGGCATGGGGAATCAATGTCACAAGTCACATGATCAATCAGCCGTCTCACTTTTCACAATGATGGGATTGCGGTCAGGAAGGGACTTGTGGATATGGAACTCGACCGTCCTCTTTGGTGCTTCCACAGACGGCTGGGTATTAGTATCGAATCAGTATTAGTATGTGACGAAGCATGGTCGCTTGAAGTTACTTTTTTAAAGCCAAATTTCTCCTTCATTTTGTTCAGAATCTTCGAGGACGACTTGTCCTTCGCCTCTGCTTCTTCCATCCTTCTAACAACAATATCTTTGGAATACCACTTCTCCCCATAATCGCTCAACGCGTTGATAGCCCTTTTTAATTTCTCGTCGGCCTCTTTCGTTTTTTTGTTTTTTGTTTTACCAGCAGACTCCAGCGCGTCGTCAACGGCCTGAAATACACTTTCACAACAGTTAAACATGGCTTTGGAGTAGATATGGTCTAAATGTATTACCTCCTCACTCGTCATAAGAACGGAAACTTTGTTCTTGCCTTGGATGAAAGTTTGACAGATGGAATTAAAGTCATGGCCTGGTTTCTATATACCCTACCAGTTCTTTTCATATACTTGACGAATGACCGTGCGTCGAAGACAGGCGATTTCGCGGGTGCTGGCATCGCAAATGGGGGCTGTAGCAAGAGAGAATGACAGAAGTCGAGACAGAGGACTACTAAAGTGCCCAATCCTCAAGGCGGACACATGCCGTGAGTGTGATGGACTGATGGTGACGTGTCAGACAGTACCAGAAGTGTCAGACGATCTTCCGTGCCGCATCCAATCCTCTTTGGTGTGTCGAGCCAATGGCTACCATGCCATCGTCGCGCGTCTACTTTGGGACCCCTCGCAGGGCACGTTCACGTCGATGGCGTCTATGTCATTTTGCATTTTGCATTTCTGAGTGACGTTAGACAGGGACGAGGTCGTCACTATTGCTGCTACCGGGCCGAGGAGTCCGAGAGAAATCTGCACAATAGACCGTTCAATTGTCAGAGACGCATCAGAGATAAGATCGAGAGAGTAAAGCGGGGCAAGCAAAGCGCATGATAGGGGTGGGCACGATAGTGTCAACGTCATCGGTTCGGCCACTTGGTCTGCCTTCTGGTCTGCATTGTGTTCAATCTCGAGCCCTCCACCCGAAGAGCGATCGTGTCAGGCGCCCATTGCAACACAGTACACAACTACATAGTGTACATCGAGAGGGGAAGAGAAAGGGGAGAAAACTGTTACATTCCATCTTGATACGCTTACATAGACCGCCGCCCCCACTGTGCCCGGAGCGCCAGCCACCTCCGGTGCAGCCAAGTACACCCGAAAATGCCCCGCCCGGGCCAGCGCTGGCAGGCCCAGGACCTTTGCCTGGCTCTGTAACTGGGCTGCTGCCACCTTTGCTGTGAAATGACGGCCGGAAGGACGACTGAGGGACGGCCGTATCGAGAGGAACTTGTTCAGGAGCGGACGATCCTCCACATTATACTAACAGAGAAGGAGGACACATTTTAGAAGGGAAGAAACGACAAAAAACGGGGAGCCAAGGATATAGTGGCGACGTTTACCTGGAATTCGGCCCGATCACGTAGCTTCGGACACGTCGAGAAGTTTGACGTCGAGTTTGCGCCCGATGCCGTTGACCTTCTCGACGTCTTCCTTCGAGCGTACCCAGATTGGATGCGGTCAAGCTTGGACCGCAGCTGACGGCCCGCCACGATCTCGTCCCCTCGTCAAGCTCTTCGCCAATGACGACAGGGAAATGACTTGTGGGAAGTAGAGTTCTCCCCTCCTTCCCCGCACTGGGACGCACCATAAATGCCGCGACGGGCGTTCTGGTGGTTTGGTCATCAGCCAGGTGTCTGTAGCTTCAGGCGGCACTGCCGTTCCATCAACGTCAACGCTGAGGGTGCGCGTGCGCGCATAGCGCGCCGTGATAGCGTCAAGCGTCGGCATGTTCTTTAAACCCCCCTTGGGTCATCTTAGCGTAATATCCTTATCATTCCAGCGTCTCCTGTGCAACTTTCCACCCTTTCGATGGTCAGCGGCTCGCCGGCCTGCCGCCAGAAACAGCATCGCCATTGACGGACCCGTTCGGTGGGGAAGTGGATAAGGTCGCGGGGAGATGTAGACTGCGTTGACTGCGACCGAGTCTGCGAACGACGTGGCGGTCGAGATGATCTGTGGGAGGGAGCGGCCAGGCGTGGACGGTTTGCGGATAGGTTGGTTTGATACGGGGAGTTGGCACTGATGCGGGCATAGAGCTTAAGGAGGCGAGCCGAGCCACGGAAGAGGATTTTGAAAGGTCAGGACCAGATTGTGAGGCAGCGGATGGGTTTGCGCTCATAGCGAGGTCGATAGCGAGGTCGATCGTAGTGGCCGCAGCACCTTGGTGCAGCAGCCAATCGTGTTTGGGTGACTCGAGCCCAATGGCTACGCGTCGGCCTTGATAGCCATGGTAATGGCACATTCACGTTCATAGCGCCCCATCGGAATAAGCGACAGGGCCGTTACCGGGCCGGAAATCCTGGCACAGTCAGAGATGCAGACCGCCGGCACATGAAATCTTGCATGATAAAACTGTATTCCTTAAATACGGCTGCATAAGTAATGCTACTGTGGAGGCAGTGATGTCATGGGTACTAGATGAGAGTGTGTAATAGACATTATAGACTAATAGTACGGAGAATGAAATAAATGGGCTCTGCTGCCAGAGGAGCCTGAGCCGGAGGAGTCGGGAGGATGCTAGGAGAAAGATATCATATAGAGAGCATATAGAGAGTGTACCCGGTCACGGTGTAAGGATAGATAGAATATATACATATATAGTGCTGTTCCGTCATCGGAAGGACTCCGAAGGAGGATGAACTGAAGATGTCTAGGAAATAAGTATTTATTGTTATTGAGGGACGAGAGTCCGCGAGATTTGGTCAGTCATTATGACAAGCTACTGGAGCCAGCTGGTGGGTTTGGAGAAGGAGTTCAGTGGCTAGCTGAGGCTAGGTGGCTTTGATGCGTATATGACATCTAGGGGTTGCGACATTCGGCGAATTGCACTTTCCAGTCCACCTGAATCATCGTCGTTACAGAAGTTATTGGTGATGTGCCGCTCCGATCGCGTGAAATCGCCGGTGGAGAAGCATGAGAGGAGCCGAGAGGAAACTCAAATCGTAGGTTGGCTTTATCTTGTAAGGTTGCCCCGACGATGCTTTCACCTTCAAGCCTTCCATGGAGGTCTAACAGGGTGTTAGAGAGGTAGCAAAAGCCAGTGAAAAAAGACACGAACCTTTGGAAATAATGACATCTTTCGGGACCCAGGCGTTACCAAAAACCCGCTTTTCCTTTGCAGTTTCAAGAAATACCCGGCCTGGGCCCGGGTTGTCAGTGAGGACGCTGATCTTCTGATGCTGAAAGGTCTTGATCGGATCCATTGTGAATTTATCACCGTATTTCTCCGGCGATGTAGGGAGCACTTCGTAGAAGTGCGGATTCTGTTCGAGAGTCAAACGCTTTTCGCCTTTGAAACGGCTGAAATTCCATAGAACCTCTGGCAAGCTCGCATGTTTGCTGAGCACCACTGGCATAGAGAATCAATTACCGTAAGTCACATGATCAATGAGCCGGCATACTTTTTACTATGGTGGGATTGCGGTCAGGAAGGGTCTTGTGGATAAGGAACTCGACCGTCCTCTTTGGCACTTCCACGGAAGGCTGGGGATCAGTATCAATCAGTATTAGTATGTGACGAAGCATGGTCGCTTGAAGTTACTTTTTTTAAGCCCAATGTCTCCTTCATTTTGTTCAGAATCTTCGAGGACGACTCGGACTTATCCCTCGCCTTTGCTTCTGCCATCTTTGTAGTGACGGCCAAGGCCACGTTCTCGTTGGGATGCCACTTCTTTCCATAATCGTCCAACGCGTCGGTTGCCGTTTCGAATTTCTCGTTGGCCTCTTTCGATTTCTTGTTTTGCGCCTCTGCGGCAGACTTCAGCGCGTCGTCAACGGCCTGAGATACACTGTCACAATAGTTAAACATGGCTTAGAGTATATACGATCTGAAGGTACTACCTCCTCAGCTCGTCATAAGAGCGAAAAGCTTGTTCTTGCGCTTGTATGAAAGCTTGGCAGATAGAGATCAAAGTCATGGCCTGGTTTCTGTATGCTCTACCAGCATTTTTCATATACTTGACGAATGACCGTGCGTCGAAGACTGGTGATTTCGCGGTGGCTGGCATCGTAAATGGGGGATTGTAGCAGGAGAGAATGACGAAAGTCGAGACAGAGGACTACTAAAGTGCCCCAATCCTCAAGGCGGACACATGCTGTGTGTGACGTGTCAGCGCTGTCAGCTGCCGAAAACAGTGCCAGAAGTGTGCCAGACTACTACTGATCATCCGTGCCGTTTCCAATCTTCTTTGGTGAGTCAAGCTAGTAAGTTCGGCTACCATGCCATCGTCATCCACGTTGGTACCCCTCGCAAGGGCACGATCACGTCGATCACGTCGATGGCGTGTGTCACTCGTGTGTCTTTCTGTATTTTGCATTTCTGACAGAAGGCGATGACGTAGACAGGGGCGAGACGCGGCACTATTGCCGCTAGCAACAGGCCGACCAAGCCGTTCAATTGGTCAGAGACGGATCAGAGATGAGAGGGTAAGCGAGAGTAAGCGGACAGGCGAGGGTAAGCGCAAGCACGATCGGGGTGGGGTGCGATAGGGGTGCGTCAGGGCTGTGTCGGCGTCACCGGTCCGGAAAATCGTACAGCCTTCGGGGTCTCTAGGTCGATGCCTTGCGTTTAATGTTGGGCCCTCCCGGAGAGCGACTGTGCAGGCTGCCCATTGCAACACACAACTACATAGCGTACATCGAGGGAAGAGAAAGGGGAGAAAACTGTTACAGCTGTTGCTTACATTCATCTTGACACGCCTGCATATACCGACAATGTAAAGGTTGTACACGTACATCCGAGACATGGCTAGGATCCACCCCCACCACGCTTGGAGCGCCAGCCACCTCCTGTGCCGCAAGTACACCCGTAAATGCCCCTCCCGGGCCAGCGCTGGCAGGCCCGGGACCTTCGCCTGGCCCTGTAACTGGGCTGTTGTTGCCCTTGCTGTGAAATGACGGCCGGAAGGACGACTGAGGGACGGCCTGTATCGAGAGGAACTTGTTCGGGAGCGGACGGTCCTCCGTATTATACTAACAGAGAAGGAGAACACATTTCAGCAGGAAAGTAAAAATAACAACAGGGAGCCAAGCGATGCATTGGCGACGTTTACCTGGAATTCGAGCCCGATCCCGTCGGCTTCGGAGACGTCGAGGAGTTTGACGAGTTTGCGCCCGATGCCGTTGACCTTCTCGACGTCTTCCTTCGAGCGTGTCCACCTGGATGCGGTCAACCTTGGAGCGCAGACTGACGACCGCGCCACAGATCTCGTCGCCCTCGTCGAGTTCCTCGCCAACGAGGGCCATGCTAAGCCACTGCCAGCACTGATCGAGCAACGCCGGGTTGTTTTTCATCGTGAGCACCCACTTCCCCCGTTCGCATTCGCCTCGTCCTCCCACATCGGCTTGATCCCCGACTTGAACAAGTGGTAGTTCGAGTTGCGCTCCAGCTTGGACGGAGGCTTGAGCCAGTTGAAGTACCGGCAATACGATTCGACCGTATCGAACTCGCCGACGGTCGTCAAGCCTGCTTCATAGGCACCGAGTCGGCCGGTGCGGGGTACGAGGTAGTATCCGTGGTGGTCTGTGGCGTGAACGGTACCTTGGTCTTTGTGTCGTGGTATATAGTCCTAAATTATATAAGGGGGAAAAGAGCATATTATGCCGTGAGCAAATAGGGAGATGACATGTGGAGATGTAGAGTTCTCCCCTCCATCACCGCACTGGGACGCACCATGAATACTGCAATGGGTGTTCCGGTGGTTTGGTCATCAGCCCAGGTGTCTGTGGGTCCTCGATGGGTTCAGCTTCAGGCGGCATTGCCGTTCCATCAACACTGAGGGTGCGCGTGCGCGCATAGCGCGCCGTGATAGCGTCGAGCGTCGGGATGTTCTTGAACCCCCCCTTGGTCTTCTTAGCGTATTTATCCTTATCGAGTCCAGCAGTCTCCTGTGCGAGCTTTTCCACCCTTTCGACAGTCAGTGGCTCGCCTGGACCTGCCGCTGCCGCCGCAGAAACAGCATCGCCGTTGACGGAGCCGTTGGTCGAGTTCGGCGGGGAGGTAGATAGGGCCGCAGGAGATGTGGAGCGCGTCACGGGGTAATTGACTGCGACAGAGTCTGCGAACGACGTGGCGGTCGAGACGGAGGTTTGGGAGCCTGTGCGGAGGAAGGAGGCGGCCAGGCGTGGACGGTTCGCGGATGGGTTGGTTTGATACGGGGAGTTGGCGCTGATGCGGGCGGCGAGCTGGTTGAGGGAGGGGAGGCGAGCCGCGGAAGAGGATTTTGAAAGGTCAGGACCGGGTTGTGAGGCAGCGGATGGGTTTGCGCTCATTGCGAGGTCGATGGCGTGGTCGATCGTAATGGCCGCAGCTCACAAGAGTCAGCCACAACGGGCGCCTGTCCTATTTTTGTCTCAAAAGATCGACAGTTTTCTTCGTACACTGCCAATGTACCCTTCTACAACCCTACACAACGTGGATGATCGCAGTATAAGCCACTGAGACCCCGGCACTGTCCGCTTGGAGTAGCCTGAAGCTCGCCCCTGGTTTCTTCCAGCTTATCAACACCATCTCTGCCTCTTGCTTCGTTACTTCCAGTCACGGCATATCTCCTTCATCGAACAGTCTGATGTCGACCCGCATTAAATATAAGATCGTCGGACCTTTGGACATAATATACCGCACGCGGGCGTCTCTGAACGTTTCAGCCAATGACCTGCGCTTGTCGATAAGACAAATAATCGGAATTGTCGCTCCCAAATTGCGCGACTTTGCCACAAACCAGAATGCGAATCCATCTTGTTTTCATGGCCGCCAGGGCATCTCGCGCTGCATGACGAGGATAGCTGCAAACATTGTCCATGCGCGGGCCACAACGAATCGAGTTCATGCCTACATATTCACTAGTTGTCAGACAGCACTTTCTTCGGTTCATATTCTATAGCTGTTGTAGCGACTTCAGCCAGAAGCGGTTAGGCTCGACGTCCGTATTCAAGGGTTAGAGTCATATATGCGATTGTGATGATACCGAGCCGCACATTTCAGTCCATTTGTTTGCAATATTTCGAAATCCTTGAGTCCGCAGAGTTGAACTCCAAGGACAATTGGGCAAGAGGCAAGCAAGTGTGGGGTCTAGCAGGTTGGTTATTTGAAGTACCTTACTGTAAAAGTGGAAGGCAAACATAATACCCGCTCACGCGCGCCTATACAAATGCACACTCCGCATGTAGTGCCGGGACATTGCGTCCCATCGAGAACATGCAAAGGGGAAGACGCATAAACTAGGTGAAGCAGAAGTAGAAAGGGCGAGCAAGGCGCTGGATTAGCCGCGGACGGGAGTGGCGAGGACCCGGCGCATGCCGGCGCGAGAGCGAACCCAAGGAGCGTAGTACTCGCGCGCCTGTCAGCCAAGCTGTCAGCCAGGGCCTCCGATACACAAGTACCGGCAATTCACAATAATCCGGGCGCAATGCAAGTCAACGGAGCCATTTACTGTACTCTAAAGCGGATAACGTGGGGAAGATAAGCGGCCTGGAACATCGATTTACGGTCCAAGGTGTGCCTTGCCTTCGCTGTGACGTTGCTTGGCGTTACACGTTGCTTGCTTTTCAAAATTTCCTGTGAATCGCGGCTCATTTTCAGGCCTGTGCTTTCCTTGGTTCTGACCCACCTCATCGCGAGATCAGACGCGCACGTCCGAGTCGCACACTCGCACACTGCTTTTGGCACACGATGCCTGACCATTTTTCCTCAGTCCCCATCGCCGCCATTGCTCTTTGCTCCAGGGTTTACTGTGCTTTACTGTTTTTGACGTCTTTACTCGTCTTCGGGATTAATTGGACCATCCTCTCCCATCACAGCGACCTCGCTGAGTCCCCTGTCTACCATCCTCACCACACACTGCTGGCGGTCTTGGCCATATCGTTCAACACTTCTTCTGTCATCCCAACCCTGAATGGAAAACACATCACGAGTCGACCTGAACAGTGCGCGCCCGTCTTTCTCGTTGCACTGGTAGTTCTTTTTTCATCATAATTCATCCAACTTACCAGGGGTTCCCCAGAAAGCAGCCGAATACCTCAGTGATGAAGGGTCGATGAGGGTCCATTTTGGCAATATCCGCCGTAATTGCTTATCAGCTTATCTCTGCGTGGCTGTGTTTTATTTGCATTTGAGGTTTGCGCCTGCTAGACAAGACCATGTGCGTTTGAGAGCAATCCTAGGATCACGTCATGGCAGCTGAGGGGCTGTGCGATACGGCCTGTCCGTCATAGTATAAATGTGTTGCAGTTCCTGTGTTGGGTGATCGGTCGGCCCCACTGGCAGATGCCGAATCCTCTCAGTGGTATGTTAAAAAATGGAATTTAGTCTGCCACATTGCTCAAACTGTAACTTGTGCTAGACAGTGCAGTGACGGGGCAGTCTGTTATCAACACTCCAATAAGCGTCGCACCATCGTTGTTTCCTAACCGATTCCATGGATTATCGATTCTGGTGGACTGCCATTCTAAGGGCTCACTGACGGCGAAGAATTGTCAACGGCCTCGGAAGAAACGAACCAAGCGAAGTCGATGTACGTATTTTTGTTGGGCATTTTGCCACAACTGCTGACTCGATGCGTTATAGGCCAAGCGATACGAATTGACGTGCTGCCTGATGATGTCCTGCTAGGGATATTTGATTTCTGCGCAGATCCGGATGTGGCTCAAGATCCACGATTTCTACTTCCAATACCTACCAAAAAGGATATAGAAGCGTGGCAGCCACTGGTACACGTCTGCCGACGATGGAGAACTGTTGTTTTTGGATCATCACGCCGCTTGAAAGTGCAACTTGTTTGTACAGCCAAAACACCCGCGAGGGAAACACTGGACGTTTGGCCAGCCTTACCTCTTTCCATTCGGGGCTATGGCAACTACCCAACAGACAGCATGGATAACATCATCGCTGTGCTCGAGCGCAGCGATCGTGTGTGTCAAATCAACCTCATGGACGTCCCAAGTTTACTCTTAGAAATGGTTTCGGCGGCGATGCAGGAGCCATTCCCGGAGCTAACACACCTGGAGCTCTGCTCGTATGACGAAACGGTGCCAGTCCTTCCCGATTCGTTCTTAGGTGGATCTGCGCCGCGTTTGCAATTTCTGTGGTTGGATGGCATTCCATTTCCGGGATTACCAAACCTACTTTCCTCTGCCACTCACCTCGTTCATCTTCACCTTTGTAATATTCCCCATTCCGGATATATTTCGCCCGAGGCGATGGTCGCTAGCCTCTCCACGTTGACCAGCCTCAAATCACTCTGGCTTGAATTCCAATCCCCTCTATCTTGTCCCGACCGAGCAAGCCGACGTCCACCTCCCCTGAGGCGCTCTGTCCTGCGCGTTCTCACCTCGCTGAGGTTCAAAGGGGTCAGCGAATATTTGGAAGATTTCGTGGCCCGCATCGACACCCCTCGTCTCTTGCATTTGTCTATAACCTTCTTCAATCAAATCGCATTCGACACGCCACACTTCATCCAATTTATCAGTCGAACACCAAAGTTGAAACTCGATAAAGCCCATGTTGCGTTTGAAGTCGGCGCTGCTAGCGTCAACTTCTCATCACAAACATCTGGCTACGGAGAGCTCGACGTGAAAGTCTCGTGCAAAGAGTCCGACTGGCAACTTTCGTCCCTGGAGCAGGTCTGTACGTCGACCTTGCCTCCCCTTTCCACGCTGGAGGGCCTCTTCATCCACGAGGCTTCATATCCGCAACCACAATGGCAAGACAACGTTGAAAACGCGCTCTGGTTGGAACTATTACACCCATTTATGGCCGTGAAGAACCTCTATCTATCCAAGGAATTTGCGCCACGTGTCGCGCCGGCACTGCAAGAGCTTGTTGGGGGTAGAACGACGGAAGTACTGCCCACCCTACAAAACATTTTCTTGGAGGGGCACCCGTCATCGGGACCTGTTCAGGAAGACATCGGGCAGTTCGTTGCCACGCGACAGGTCACCCGTCACCCTGTAGCAGTTTCTCGCTGGGACAGGTGGTTTTAGGAGGTCGATGATCGATAGTAAATGCCCTCCGCCTTCTGACTCATCAGACGTTTCGTGTCGTCTACCTACTACCCGCTATTTTCCTTTTCACTCATTGCTTCGTTTGTATGTCGCGCAATGCAGCCTTAGGCCCTTGGGTTAACTGATTTGTATGACCGGCTGTCAGTCCAACCTCCATGAGGTCCTCGTGATATAGTGGTGGCATTATATCTTTCAGGCTGCCGCTCTGGGCAGCGCATGGTCCACTTTCGGCGGACATCCTTGCGTAAAGCACGCCCTTGAAACTCAAGCTGGGGCCAAGTATTTCCTCAACAACAAGCTGCCCTAGTACAGCTTTCAAAGATAACAGTAGAGGAAATACCTTGGGAAATACCACTACTGCATCTTGGCCAACGCAGACTCAGATGACAGATGGGCCTCATCCACCCAATCTTCCTGCACGCAGTTGCTGACACGGACTCATCATCTCTTTTCCCCACAAATCTTTTGCGGTTTCGCCTCGAAATGAGCAGACTCGGTAGGCGCTTGAATACAGATAAACAAGACATGCGCTACTATTATCAGCGTTAGAGCGCAATGAGACTGGTGGTGGTTGGATGGGTCACGGGACTTTTCAGGAACGGCGGCACTTTGCAGCGGCCTGGGCACGCCGGGCGTCTCTGACTCCGAGTCCCCAACAACCAACACGAAACCTGTCAGCCCGAGAGAGCCTCGGCGTAATTGAATCTCGAGCCAACCGTACTGAACAGCTGTTACTGTAAGTGATCACTTTCAATTCGGGATCCAATCCGCATCATGACCAAAAGTATCAGGCTGTTGGATCGGCCAACGGCGGCAGGGAAGGGAAATGGAGAGCCTTATCACGAAACGGATTCTCCTCCGGCGGATCCATGATATTCTCCGCTTCCCTGAAGAGTCTGCGGTTGTCCCCGATAGTGGGGAATTCAATACGTCGCTTGTCCATGAAACAACGCCGGGCACGCGCTGCGAGATAGGTGCTGGCTGGTAGCTCGCATGTTTAATGATGGAAGCGAGAACGTTATCGATGATGGAGGTTTTGTACGCGTCCTGCATTCGTTCATTTTAGATGACGGTTCACAGAGAAGGACGGACTTTGACGAAGAAAAGGAAAAGTGCATGTAACCCAAACATCTCGCGTCTGGTCTTCAAACGCGAGTTGCTCCACCTGATTACCGAGCACTCGGACAACCTTTCGCAGGTTCCCTACATGACTTCATAGTTTTGCGAAGCGATGAACTGTCTCTGTCCCTCTCGTGGACCGGACGACACTTGCATCAGCTCAAGGTCTATGGTCGTAGTCATGGATATTAAAGGTCGGATCATTTAGGTGTTCCAACGCTATATTCTTTAATCGATGCAAGCGGGAATATAGAACTTCAAGTTGTCCCATCGTTCAATCTTATCAGCTCCCCAGATCTTTCATGACGCAGATAAATTTCCGCACCGTCACCTGTCGCGTTTACAGTACATCGCCGCCCCTTCTACACCTGCCGCTGCTGCTGTATTCGAAGACGACACGCCCACAAAGTGCACATTGGGTTCCGCCGGGTTTTCCCATTCTTACGCGGACGGCCTGCAGAGGGCCGTTCGTCCCAGTCGTTAAGCTGGAAGAACGCGCGGACGACTCCTATAATCTCAACCTAGCTCTTCCGGCCAGCATCAAGGTGGGGCGGGGCACCTCTGAGACGCAAGAGGTAAGGAAACACGAACTCGACGGCATCACGAAGCAAATCCGTCTTCTCGATCTCGTACCCACGTTGGTGCTGGGGCCCTGGGGACTTGGACGCGCCCGCGCACAGAGCAAGTTCGCGAGATCGGCCCGGCGTGTCTCCACGATTGCCTATAAACACCTTTGCCATGAGCGCCTTCTTGTCTGTCAGTGCGGGAGTGTCCTCCATCGTTTGCAGCACCTCGAGCCCGCCCATAGATATTCTTGATGATCCGTTGGTGCACCGCCTTGCCCGCGCCCCAAAAATTCGATTTGTGGCTAAAGGGTGAATGTTCTTCGGGGGTCACTGATCACTCGATCACTGGTCACTGGTCATCGATCATCCCCAACGGATGGCTCTTCGAACCGAACTTACCGAAGTGACACCACATCGATCCACTAGAGTAACCGTAAAGTTCGCTGACTTACGATGCGAAGGAAAATGAGCAGACTTCCAAGATTGTTATTAGTTTGGTGCCTTGCCGAATTCAGGGGAGTCGGGGCCGGGGTCAGAGGGAAGGGTTGTGCTTCGAAGCGTGTGCGGGATTACCAGGGGACTACCATTAACTTCTCTCAGAGTCTCTCTGCTAACTCCCGCCCTTTGCTCCCCAATGAGTCCCCATTTTAAGGGTTTGTTTGCCTCCTGTCTACCTCTTTGGTTACTCCAGGTCCAACGTGTCGTCCCGGCTCGTCCGAAACACTGCAAGACGCCGACATTTCAAACCTCAGTGTGAGCCATTGATTTGGCCCCTGTGACGCGATCCCAAGGAAAGCTGGATGCACGGTTGGAGCTCAAGAACCTCATGAATAGCCTGAGCCTGCGTCATGTCACATCGTCCGCTGGCAGTCCTTACTGCCAGTGTCGTCGGATGACTCTTGCCCGGGTAGAACTGCTCTCGCTTCTGATAGTCTAGCCTGATTAGTCACGAAAAGTTGTTTCACGCAAGTCCGTGATGGTCCATCTCGCTGTACTTGTACAGATCTTATTCTCGAAATACTGGCACTACTGAATGGTAAGTAGAATAGTATTATTTATCCTTTGTCCAGTATAGTGTCAATACATATGGTACACGTGAAATCCTTGTGCCTATATATCCGTCCGAAAACCTGGTGGATGCTCCATTTCACCGTGTGGCTCCATGCTCCTTCAAGCATGTCGCAATGTCCTCACGTCCATGCTCCAACGCTATTTGCAATGGGGTCCTACCCTTGTTGTCCTCGGCATCTATAATCGCACCGTGCTTGAGCAGCAGACACGTTCCTTCAACTGTCCCCAAGCGATTGGATCTTGGCCACCAGGACGAGTAATGAAGTGGAGTTGAATTATCATTAGACCGTGCATTAGGGTTTGCACCATGGTCCAACAATACCTGCATAATATCGACCTGATCGCGCTTGACCCAAGTAGTTGCCGCCACGTGCAACGGAGACTGTCCGATGTTACCTTGGACGTGGACATCGGTATTGTGCTCAAATAGCAACTGAACTACTTGGAGGAATCCATTGCCGATCGCAATGTGAAGTGGGGTAAAGAACCACTTATTCTGGACATCCATCCTTGCCCCGTGATCAAGTAGCCAGCGCACAATGTCCACAAGTCCCAACCCACATGCCGCATGAAGTGGCGTGATTTTATCATTGCCCGGAACACCGACGTCTGCACCATGGCGATGTAGTAACTCTGCAACCTCAAAATATTTCCTGCGCAGAGCTGCCGCCAATGGAGTCACCATACTACCACCCCTTGCATTTATATGCTCCGGATGCTTGCCAACGAGGTGTTCTGCCATGTCATAGAATCCCCCAAGTGACGCATAGTATAAGGGCGAGGCGTCATTTAACCCCTTGTGGGGTGAGAATTCGATCCACTCTTCATCTATTTCTTGCACCCGGCACCAAGGCGTCCAATGTGGCTTGTCCGCATCGAAGAAATATTCCATCGCATCTCGTATGCGTGAAGACACTCTCTCAAACCGCGCATGGTCGAACCAGTGTCGCGCAGCGTATTTGACGAGGGGGGTGTCATCGACATTATCCACATTAACGCGGTCGTCCAAACGGAGAAGAACTCCCAAGCTGGCCTGTGCAAGGATTGTATGTGCAGGCTCGAGAATGATATGATAGCGGGAGACATCCCCGCTTGAATGGGCCAGTCGATCCGAGGTGAGGTATTCTTTGACGGAAAAGTGCGAGAACTGCACCACTTTCGAACGCCCGTCATCGACAATTGCAATCAAACTCGAGCATGTCGACAGCACGGCCTGGTGTTGATCCGTCCATCGCCATTTTGGGTTCAACTGTGGAATTCCTCCCTTGGCTGGTGCATCAAAGTCAATCGCGAGAACCTCAGCAAGCTCTTCAACGCGCAGCGGCCGAAGCGCGACAGTGAGACATTGAAGGAGACGACGGGCGTGCTCTCGATTTGCCTTATTGATCTCCCTTAATACCCGCTCGTATGTCTCGTCGAGCGTCTCGGGCAATTCTTCAAGAATTCTTGCCACACTTGGTGGAAGACAGTGCCGCAGCGCTTCCAGCTGGCAATACACCCATCTGAACCTATCAAAATATGAGATCTTGTTTAGGAACGGAGGAAGGACACCTTACATCCCGTCTGCCCTCTCGGAGAGTGTATCGACGACGAGCTTCCTGTCCTCCTCGCGCCATCTCCGCATCTTCTTGTCCGAATATACAACGGAACTGACATAATCCACAATGTCTTCCTTTTGTCCAGTTTGATTATGGAGGGATACGCGGAGCGTTGTCAGAGGGTCTAGAGCAGTTTGTATGTCGATCTCGGGTCGACTCGTGACACAAATGTGCAGGTTTGGGAGGCGCAAGCCAACAAGATCATCGATAAGATCGAGGACCTCTTCTCTTGCGGTTGGCAAGCCGGAATCGTTAGGACACTCGTCGAGAGCATCCACGATAAGGTAAATGGGGCATTGAATCGGGAGTGAGACCATCTCCGTCAGGCATTTTATCAAAGTCTCATCGCTGGGTTTCCGTGCGCCATCGCCGTGTGCCGAGTACATTCGAGAGAGCGTATCGCAACAGATATCGGACTGAGCACATAGCTGAGAAATGATGGAGAGGACAAGGTTGCTGCAGTTCTGCTTGTCTTCGTCGCGGAAGTCACAGTAAAAATACGCAGTGATCGCCAATCCTGCTTCGTGTTGGGACACAATGTCTTGAATTACCCCAGAGCTGGGCGATAACCTAAGTGAACGCAGGAAAGAATATTAGGAAATAACAAACCATAGGACGCTTTTGCCTGAGCCCGCTACACACATGGGAGTCAGTGCGGTGTCGAGTAGAGGAAAGCGAAAGGGACAAACGTTTGCCATGGATCCATAGGAGAGAAGGCGATGACTTCCACTGTTTGAAAATACCACCTCGGAAAAACCAGGACGCCGTTCCCTTGTGGTGGACCTTCCGTGCGATATTGTGATTTGTGGAGGGATCCGGGGGGAAAGCCAATTTTGCATTTCCTTTCGTAACTGTCTCTCTGTAAAGATAATAAGCGCGTGAAGCAACGGCAGTGAGATCAGAATACGAACGCTTCTCTTCATCTGCGATGTTCGCCGAACGGTGTATGACTGCGTTCGCTTCTTTCACATCTGGCAATATTCATGTTCAGGAAGGGGTAAACAATCAGAGAAACGGATTTTGCGCACCGTCAATGAGCACGGTAACTTTGTTGTCCACCTTGTCGACTGTGTCGCCCACCCTGCCGACGTTGTCATCCACCCTGTCGACTTTGTCGTCCACCTTTTCGACCTTGTCATCTACCTTGTCGACTTTGATGTCTACCCTGTTCGTGACCTTCAAGGTCTCCGCAGTCGCCATCCGAGCCTCTTCCGTGGTAAGTGTATCCAGCTTCTTCAGCGCATCCTCGATATCATTCTTGCCGAGCAGTTTCTTCAGATATTTTTCTAAGAAACGTAAGCGAAAACCAATTTATGGATGCCGAGCGACTCACTTGATCGACCCTGTTTGATCTGCTTTGTAGCGATTGCGAGAATAGAAAGTACTTGGATCATGATCTTCACGATCACGTCGGTCATCGCTTCAGTCGGTCGCACTTCTGTGTAGGACTCAAGACGCTTGAAGAAACCCTCGATGCGCACGAAGATGTCGATGAGCACATCTTGGCTCGCTTCAACATCTTTAGCCGCCTAAAAAATGCCAGTGTCATTGCAGCCGGCACTGAGAGATCGAGGATGATGCTCACCAAAAGGAGGACGCCGATTCCGGAAAAGACCGCATTGGCAGGTGAGAATGCCTGAGGAATGACGATCGGATCACAGATTCCAGGATGATAGTGAATTGAAACTAACGAGACCAACACCCTGACCCAAAGTCGAGGAGAATGTATAGAGAACATTCACCGTCGGCGTCAACCAGTTTGTTAACCTCGCATCGCTGCTACGACGGCGATCGAATTGCTGGATCAAGTCTTGGAGGATAGATAGGATGGCGGTGGGCGTGTCGCAGGATTGTAGCTGGAAGGCAAGGGGATGTGTGAGGAGCTTGCTTTTTGTCTTTTTCTCGTACGCATCCAGGGCGGCATTGAGAACCGATTGAAAGTCGGAGGAGGAAGAGGAAGAAGAGGAAGAAGCGTTGGGGTGAGTCTGGGACATGGTTCTTGTCGAGAGAGAGAGAATAAGAGAGTGTGCAATGATGGTGACCGATATATGCAACGGCGCTCGTCCCCTGTCACCGCGTCGCCACTCAGTACTGTACTACAGCCGTTTGCATAAGTTCGTGAAACCCATTTTTTTTCATTCATGTTTGTCTGGCCAAATAATGTGACAAAAGTCACGACGGGGCGACACAATGTGACAAAAGTCACGACATGCACGCTGCTAACTAGGGGGTGCCTCAGACGTGGCGGGGTTGGACCAGCCGTTTCAAGTCGAACCGGTGTGTGTTTGTTGGAAAGCGGGACAAGTGGGAATGAGAGAAACAAACATTTTTATTCAAAGGCAAGGCAGGTACTGTACAAGTCAAGGTACAAGTACTGATACTACTGAAGTACATGTGAAGCTCGATGAGGGAGACAGCAGTCACAGTACGATTACAGAAGTGGTTAGTGTCGCGGGAGAGTTGGTCAGCGGGTGTGTGCATTTGGCGGCGTGAACGATGAGGTACATACCGTTTCAATGGCGAGCCCATTTCCAAATTCACGCAGAAGTCGAGAGGCAGGTTTTCAAAGATAAAGCAGATCTGCAGATGTACAGTGAGAAGGTTGAGGATTAGGAAAAAAATGTATGGGAAGGGAAGAAAGCCTGTCACGGTAGACGCAGGTGGCTGGCTTAGCCAGGGCCCTGCGTTTTCCTTTTGCACGAGTCGAGGGGCCAGGGCCAGCCTTGGCATTGCCGTCACCCTCAGGCTTGAAGAGAGGGGACTTGACTGACCAGTAAAGGGGGAGGCTGAGAGGGGGGACATTGGCTTTTTCTGCGCGGGCATGGGTGGGCATTGGGGTGGAGCATGTGGCACGCACAGACGAAGATCGGCTTCTAGTACACAGTTTGTGCAATTTCTGCAGCAGGGAATCCAAGAATCGGCACTCCATTTGAGCCAGGACACATATAGCATATTCAGAAAACTAGAATTCTGACACCAGTGTTTAAAGACCTCGAATAGATACAGTGGATAATGATAAATTAGAGCCAACGCGTACACCCCAGAATGTGACTCTTAGTCTGGCACTTGTCCGGCCCGGCATGACTTTTGTCACATTATTTGGCCGGACAAACAAAAATGAAAAAAAATCGGGTTTCACGAACTTATGCAAACGGCTGTAGTAGTGGACACTTTCACACCCTTCCCACTACAGCGTCCGAACTCGGATTGTCGCTATCTGCTATCACCATCGAATTACAGTAATGCCGTGAAACTGTCTCCCCCGACCATCTCCACCTTACGAAGTAGCTCGTGAGCTGGACCGGGCCAAATGGGCTGAAGGTAAGCCTAGCTCGTCAAGCGCATCAAGGCCGCAGTTTTTGACTGTACAGTAGTACTACATCTCAAGCCGAACCTCGGTCCAAATGGGCTCATTTTATTCACTGTCCTCGCGTTCCTCGTCCCCGCCGTGTCGTCTTTGCTCTCGCCCCGCTCATACTCTTCGTCGTCATCCTCCGCACGCATGTCGCCATGCCCTCACCCACCACCGTACAGACCCTCGTCGTCCCACCCCGCACTTTTCCTGCGCATTCCCGCGATGCAACTGAACCGCTACATCCCTGCATACCGATCCATGTAATCCGTCAGGCATAGTCGACTCGCGTCGTCATTCACCATCGCTACACCCGCTTCACGTTTTACAGTAATCTAAATGACAGTATACGTGAGTTTCTGACCAGTCTGCCGTTGTGGTACAGTAGCTCACCAACAAGGCAGATATCGATTAGAAATGTGTCTTGCTATTCATATCCCTGTTGCGCCAACGCCGAACACCCGACCGAATACCCATTCTAGCCAACTCCAGACGATCCGGCTCCACTCAAGTTTTTTCAATCGAGATCAAGAAAAAGAATAGCGTCCCAAATTCTTCGGACAAATTAGGAGAGAATGACGACCAGACATTTAGTTACCTCAAACTCATGTCATCCTTGTTCGTCTTGCCCACGACCGTCAGCTCGTCCACTAACAACGCTGCACAAATCTCATTCCGTGACTCACTCAAACGCCGATCAGTGGTTGGCAGAACGCCGGAGAGACTCGACGTGTTATTCAAGAATCTCGATTGTCCTCCGGGGACGACGACCCGAGGCATCATGCATCATGTTTGGGACTCCTCAAGTTTGCAACATGGCCTGAGTAACATTCTTCTACTCCCAGATTGCTCCGTTCACAAGGGTGTCCACCAAGTGCTAACCAGTCCCGACAGGCCCAGCTGCCTACTTGGTAGGCACCCCCGTGGAGAAATCGTGTCTCCTCTCCACAGGTGCCTATCACTGTGAAGGCTTAGAACGTAGCGATCGAAGACTGCCAACTATTCTCAGACACATATCACGGCATCTTCATTGGCGAGTAAATTTTGACGTCATGAAGTTGCAGACAAACTTCGCAATGACTGGGCGCTCTCCACATCCGATTCTTTTGAAGATGAAGTGATTTCGCAGTATTGTTTACGGTAAACGAGATGTACGAGGTGACGACCATGACGACCAGTTCCCAGGAAAACCATAGCTGGAGGGTATCCAGACTGATTCCAGAGAACTGAGAACTGACTTCAACTGAGAGCACTGAGACGGTAATGAAATTGAGGTCAGAAAGGGAACCGTTGCAGGTACTGTACCATGGAAACTCAGACAAGAAATGGCTTTCTTTAATGATGTACATCTAGTGTAGCGATGTCCAACCAATTTGTGAACGCGAAGGTGCTGAACAAAGGCTGACTAGCGCTGACTCTCAGGGAAGCGCGTCAAGTTGTCCGAGCTAAGAGCCAGAGAAGATAGTACTACTATGTGATACAGTGATAGCGAGCTCACGAGGAGCGGCGATGTTGTTTGGTGTTAAATAAGAACCAATCTGGAGACCGAAACCGAGGAACAGCGTATAGATCAAGGCGTAGACCATTTTTATAGAGCCAGAAAGCATATTCTTTGAGGCCAATTCTGAATCGGATCCACGGGCTGTAACACTGACACCAGGCGAACATGACACAGCAAGCGAGGGAGCGAGGCCTGAGATCTCCTGAGACCTGAGAGACACCAAGTACGAGAGAATTGTCTGTTGGTTGACCACAGAGAGGTTATCATAAACCTAATTATAAAAGCGAGAAAATACAAATGGGGAGGTGTTCGAATACATAATGATCATGTCCGTGGCAAAAGCGAATTTGAAGCAAGACGGCTCCTCTAACAAGAAGTCATACTGTATGAAGTGAACGTAGTGAGCGCTAGTGAGCTTTCAAGCAACATTTTTGGACCAATGACCGGAACAAACCGGAAGGAAGAGATCATCGGTCATCGACCATCGATCAACGTTCAACGTTCAACGTTCAGCGCCAAAAAAGGGGTACTTCTTGCCCGTCGCGGGCTGCTGTACCGAATACCGAAGACGCCACCGATGACATGTCTGTGTGCTTTGGAGTGTGGGTGAAAGCTACCATATGAAGGGCTCCACCATGTCGCACGGGCATCCTGTTCTTCCTGCTCGTGACTAGAAGCCGACGACGGTAGGTGGAACCGCTAACCACAAAGTAACCTCGCCTCAATTCAATGAAGATGGTCAACTCGTAGACAACATCTCCCAAAGAGGGCCTCTCCAATCCCGAGTCCCACGAGCCTCGTGCTACCCGGCCGCGCTTGTTTCTGCGCTCGAGGGCATGTGCCACAACACGTCCTCGGTCCTCGAGACATGGTAGGTCCGCAAGAATACTTTGATCTCCAGTCCGCCGCACTCATAAGAGTCGTGTCCTCGTCGAAGCTATGGCCGAGGTGGGTAGAGACCTGTTGGCGGTATTGAATGTCGAGGGAGCTGGTGGTGGTCGGATGGGTTACGGACCTTCTCGGATCGGGAAGCGCGGGCACGCCGGGCGTCTCTCCCTCTGACACGAAACCTTCGACGTAAGCCTGCCAGCGCCCCGAGAGCACCTTGGTGTCATCCAGACTCGAGCCATCCTTACCGAGCAGCTGCAAAGTGATCAATTTCGATTCTGGGAGTTAATCTACATCGTTACCAACTTGAAGAACGGTTGGGTTGTCGGATCAGCCAAAAGCGGCAGGTGAGGGGAAATCCTGGGAAATGGAGAGCCTCTCCCAGTTGATACAAACCGGATTCTCATCCTCTGTACTAGTAGTCTCGGATCCAGACATTCTATGGACTGGATGGCGCTTGCATGAGCTCAAGGCCCACGGTCGTGGTCATGGGGACAGTATGGAAGGCCGGGTCATTCACGCGTTCCAAGTCCAACGCCATATTCTTTAATAGTAGGTGCAAGCGAGAGTATATAACCTGTCCCATCATTCAATCATATCAGCTCCAGAGAACTTTTCAAGCACCTGTTGTGTGTACATCATCATCGGCCGCCACTGCTCGTCGTTGCTGGCGCCTCCATACCTGCCGACGCTGCTATGTTCGACAATGCCACGCCCACCAGGGATGCATTAGGTCGCGTAGGGTTCTTCATATTCCCACGCGGTCGACTTGCAGATGGTCGCTCGTCCCAGGCATTGAGCTAGAAAAACGCGCGGACAACGCCATTTAACCCAATCTCAACCTGAGTGACAAAGAAGATTCTTTCCGTGAAGACGTAGTGATAGAGGTATTCGGTTTGACTTACAGATCCCAAATCTCCCGTGGAGATAGTGGCGCAACAGGTTGGTACTCGAATTCAACCGTGACACGCCCGTCATTACGTCATCAATGCCTAGAATGCCACTCGTACTACGTATTCGTAGTTTTCGTACCCTCCACATACTGAGCAAGGCATTACTGTAACTTCACGGGTTATATGACCGACAAGCCATAAAATAGGGGCGCCACGTAAAGTGGCACCGACCGAGTCACTGGCACGCGCGCATCCATCCATTCACCGAGTCGCAAAGGCTCTCCTACTGTTACAGCACATAACAGTACACGCATTGTCATGCAAACACTTTTCTTGACAGTTCATACTCGCATTCCCGTGGTCCTCGAAACACAACCCCTCCCTCTACTGTGTGCATATCTGACCCCGACCCCGACCCCTCCAATTCGGCCCGTCAAGTGGATCCAGCTGAATGTGATTATTGTTTCTCCCGGTCATCGAGAACTGCGGACGTACACCTGGATCTCAAGGACCTCGCTGTTACCTCAGGAGTAGCCTGTCTCATCTCAAATCGTTCACTGGAGGTTCTCGCTGTGGCGTCGCCTCTGGTATAGATGCCTAGCGACGACTCTAGCCCAAGAGCCACTTGCTGCTGATTGTCTAGTTGAGGTCAACGTCTTCTTTACTCGCAAAAAGTGGTCTAACACATGCACATCACGTTGTACTTATAACACATCTTATTCTCAAAATACTACCACCAAATGGCAACTGCTACCGTATTACCTATCCTCTGTCCAGTATACTGTCAATAAATTATATCCGTCCGACATGCTCTATTCACCGCGTAGCACCATGCTCCTTCAAGCATATTTCAATGTCTTCACGTCCATGATCCAATGCCAGTTGCAATGGGGTTTTACCGTCGTTGTCCTCGGCGTCTATAATCGCGCCGTGCTTAAGCAGCAACCGAGTACCTTCGACTGTCCCTCCACTAGATGTCCCTCCACCAGAATGTTGAAACCAGGACGAGTAATGGAGTGGAGTGGCATTGTTGTCATCCCGTGCATCCCATACATTAGGATTCGCATCATGGTCCAACAGTACTTGCATAATATCGTCCTGATCACCCTTAGTCCAATGAATTGCTGCCCCGTGCAATGGAGACATTCCTTTATAACCCCGGATGTGGATATCGGCATTGTGCTCAATTAGAATCCGAGCTGCTTGGAGGCGTCCAAGGATGGCCGCAAGGTGAAGTGGAGTATAGAGCAAGTTGTCCTGGGCATTCATACTTGCCCCGTGATCGAGTAGCCAGTGCATAATGTCCAAATGTTCAACCATGCATGCAGTATGAAGTGGCGTCCTTCCACGAATGTTCAGAACATCGACGTCCGCACCATGGCGATGCAGTAACTCTGCAACCTCGAAATATTTCCCGCGCAGAGCTGCCACCAATGGAGTCACCAAATAGCCACCCCTTGCATTAATATGCTCCGGATGCTTGCCAACGAGGTGTTCTACCAGTTCATAGAACCCACCAAGTGATGCATAGTATAAGGGGAGGGCGTCATTTAACCCCTCCCTGGGTGCGAACTCGACCCATGATACGTCTATATTTTGCACCCGGCACCAAGGCGTCCAATGTGGTTTGTCCGCATCGAAGAAATATTCCATCGCATCTCGTATGCGCGAAGACACCCTCTCGAACCGCCCATGGTCGACCCAGTGTCGGGCAGCGTATCCGGCAAGGGGGGTGTCATCGACATTACTCTTGTTGATGCGATCGTCCAAACGGAGAAGAACTCCCAAGCAGGCCTGCGCAAGGATGGTGTGTGCAGGCTCGAGAACGATATGATAGCGGGAGACATCCCCGCTTGAAAGGGCCAGTCGATCCGAGGTGAGGTATTCTTTGACGGAAAAGTGCGAGAATTGCACCACTTTCGAACGCCCGTCATCGACAATTGCAATCAAACTCGAGCATGTCGACAGCACGGCCTGGTGTTGATCCGTCCATCGCCATTTTGGGTTCGACTGTGGAATTCCTCCCTTGGCCAGCGCATCGAAGTCAATCGCGAGAACCTCAGCAAGCTCTTCAACGCGCAATGGCCGAAGCGCGACAGTGAGACATTGAAGGAGACGACGGGCGTACTCTCGATTTGCCTTATTGATCTCCCTTAATACCCGCTCGTATGTCGCGTCGAGCGTCTCGGGCAATTCTTCAAGAATTCTCGCCACACTTGGTGGAAGACAGTGACGCAGCGCTTCCAGCTGGCAGTACACCCATCTGAACCTATCAAAATATGAGATCTTGTTTAGGAACGGAGGAAGGACACCTTACATCCCGTCCGCCCTCTCGGAGAGCGTGTCGATGACAAGCTTCCTGTCCTCCTCGCGCCATCTCCGCATCTTCTTGTCCGAATACACAACGGAACTGACATAATCCACAATGTCTTCCTTTTGTCCAGTTTGATTATGGAGGGATACGCGGAGTGTTGTCAGAGGCTCTAGAGCAGTTTGTATGTCGATCTCGGGTCGACTCGTGACGCAAATGTGCAAGTTTGGGAGGCGCAAGCCAACAAGGTCATTGATAAGATCGAGGACCTCTTCTCTTGCGGTTGGCAAGCCGGAATCGTTAGGACACTCGTCGAGAGCATCCACGATAAGGTAAATGGGGCATTGAATCGGGAGTGAGACTATCTCCGTCAGGCATTTTATCAAAGTCTCATCGATGGGTTTCCGTGCGCCATCGCCGTGTGCCGAGTACATTCGAGAGAGTATATCGCAACAAATATCGGACTGAGCACATAGCTGAGAAATGATGGAGAGGACAAGGTTGCTGCAGTTCTGCTTGTCTTCGTCGCGGAAGTCCAGTAAAAATACGCAGTGATCGCTAATCCTGCTTCGTGTTGGGACACAATGTCTTGAATTACCCCAGAGCTAGGCGGTAATCTAAGTGAACGCAGGAAAGAATATCAGGAAATAACAAACCATAGGACGCTTTTGCCTGAGCCCGCTACACACATGGGAGTCAGTGCGGTGTCGAGAGAGGAAAGCGAAAGGACGTACGTTTGCCATGGATCCATAATAGAGAAGGAGACGACTTCCACTGTTTGAAAATACCACCTCGGAAAAACCAGGACGCGGTTCCTTGTGGTGGGCCTTGCGTGCGATATTGTGATTCGTGGAGGGATCCGGGGGAGAAAGCCAGTTTTGCATTTCCTTTCGTAACTGTCTCTCTGTGAGGATAATAAGCGTGAAGCAACGGCAGTGAGATCAGAATACGAACGCTTCTCTTCGTCTGCGGTGTTCGCCGAACGGTGTATGACTGCGTTCGCTTCTTTCACATCTGGCAAATTCATGTTCAGGAAGGGGTAAACAATCAGAGAAACGGATTTGCGCACCGTCAATGAGCACGGTGACTTTGTTGTCCACCTTGTCAACTGTGTCGCCCACCCTGCCCACGTTGTCATCCACCCTGTCGACTTTGTCGTCCACCTTGCCGACTTTGTCATCCACTTTGTTGACCTTGTCATCTACCTTGTCGACCTTGTCATCTATCTTGTCGACTTTGTCGTCCACCTTTTCGACCTTGTCATCTACCTTGTCGACTTTGATGTCCACCCTGTTGGTGACCTTCAAGGTCTCTGCAGTCGCCATCCGAGCCTCTTCCGTGGTAAGTGTATCCAGCTTCTTTAGTGCATCCTCGATATCATTCCTGCCGAGCAGCTTCTTCAGATATTTCTCTAATAAAGGTAAGCGAAAACCAATTTATGGATGCTGAGCGACTCACTTAATCGACCCTGTTTGATCTGCTTTGTAGCATTGCGAGAATCGAAAGTACTTGGATCATGATCTTCACGATCACGTCGGTCATCGCTTCAGTCGGTCGCACTTCTGTGTAGGACTCAAGACGCTTGAAAAACCCTCGATGCGCACGAAGATGTCGATGAGCACATCTTGGCTCGCTTCAACATCTTTAGCCGCCTAAAAATGCCAGTGTCATTGCAGCCGGCACTGAGAGATCGAGGATGATGCTCACCAAAAGGAGGACGCCGATGCCGGAAAAGACCGCATTGGCGGCTGAGAATGGCTGAGGAATAACGATCGGATCACAGATTCCAAGATGATAGTGAATTGATACTAACGATACCAGCACCCTGAGCCAGAATTGTGGAGAATGTATAGAGAACATTCACAGTCGGCATCAACCAGTTGGTCAACCTCTGATCGCTGCTGCGACGGCGATCGAATTGCTGGACCAAGTCTTGGAGGATAGATAGGATGGCGGTGGGCGAGTCGCAGGACTGTAGCTGGACGGAAGGGGATGATGAGAAGCTTGCTTTTGTCTTTTTCTCATATGCATCGAGGCGGTATTGAGACCATTGAAAGTTGGAGGAGGAAGAAGAAGCGTTGTGGTGAGTTGGGACATGGTTCTTGTCAGAGGGCGAGAAGAAGCTAGTGGTGGGAGAGAGGGGCACTGAGCCTCGTGTTCTATCCCATTGATGGTCCAATGATGGCGACCGATATGGACCGGAAGGTGCTCGCAAGGGCGCTCCGAGTCGTCATAGTCACCACTCACCAGCTAACTTACTGTGGGCACTTTCATCCTTCGTATGCAGCGTCCAAGTCCTCCCTATTTGCTATCACCATCGAATATTCATCGACATTCATCCATCACAGTAATGCGTGAAATTGTCTTTCCCCGACCACCCTACGAAGCGGCCCAGGTGAGCCAAATAACTGGACTGGAACAAACGAGCTGTGTCTAGCTCGTCAAGCGCGTCAAGGCCGCAGTTTTTGACTGTACAGAAGTACTGCACCTTTTCTCAAGTTGAACGTTGAACGTTGGCCAAATGGACTCATTTAAATTTAAATTTGTTCACTGCCCTCGCGTCCCTCGTCCTCGCCCTGTCGTCTTTACTCTAGCCCCGCGCATACTCTTTGTCGTCGCCCTCCGCATGTCGCCATGCCCTCACCCTCGGACCTCGTTGTCCTACCCCACACCTTTCATGCGCATTCCCGCGATGCAACCGCTACATCCCTGCATACCGATCCATGCAATTCGTCAGGCATAGTCGACTTGCGTCGTCACTCTCCATCGCCACATCCGCTTCACATTTTCAATCCGAATGACAGTATACGTGCGTTTCTGACCAGTCTGCTGTTGTGGTACAGCAGCTCACCATTAGAAATGTGTCATGCTATTCTTATCCCTGTTGCGCCAACGCTGAACACCCGACAGAATATCTATTCTAGCCCACTCCCGACGATCCGGCTCTACTCGAGTTTTTGCAATCGAGAACAAGAAAAAGAATAAACAGCGTACACACTGGGGATTCTGGGAGGAAGCGAGCCACGAGCGTAGGCGGAGAGGCGGTACGTGACACGTTCGGTTTGTCGTCCCTTCGATCATCCTCCCGCTTTCCCCTTTGGATGGTTCAAAGACCTCCGCTCCGCTTCAATTTCACCCACCCGCCACTCCCAGTTCAAGTTACAAAGAAACTTCGATGATGATCCGATGGCAACCAGCCCGCAAGCATTTAGTTACCTCAAATTCATGTCATCCTTGTTCGTCTTGCCCACGACCATCGGATCGTCCACTAACAACGCTGCACAAATCGCATTCCGTGACTCACTCAAACGTAGATCGATGGTTGGCAGAGCACTGAAGAAATCTGACGCGTTGTTCATGAACCTCGATTGTCCTTCGGGGACGACGACCCGAGGCATCATGCTCACGTTTGACTCCTCAAGTAAGCAACGCGGCCCAAGCAGCATTCTTCGACCCCCAGATTACTCCGTTCAGAAGGATGAACATCAAGTGCAAACAGTCCCAATACGCCCAGCGCCTAGTTGGTAGGCCCCCCCGTTGAGAAATCATGTCTCCTCTCCACAGTCGCCGGTCACAGTGAATGTTCAGAACGTAGCGATCGAAGGCTGCCAACTATTCTTGGACACATACTACGCCATCTTCATCGGCGAGTTATTTTGAACGCCATGAAGTTACAGACAAACTTCACGATGACTGGGCGCTTTCCCCAATATCCGATGCTCCGTCTATGCCACCAGCCTCAAATCACTCTGGCTTGAATTCCTATCCCCTCTATCTTGCCGCGACCGAGCAAGCCGACGTCCGCCTCCCCTGAGGCGCTCTGTCCTACGCGTTCTCACCTCGCTAAGGTTAAAAGGGGTCAGCGAATATTTGGAAGATTTCGTGGCCCGCGTCGACACCCCCCGTCTCTTCCATTTGTCCATAACCTTCTTCAACCAAATCGCATTCGACACACCACACTTCATCCAATTTATCAGTCGAACACCAAAGTTGAAACTCAATAAAGCCCATGTTGCATTTGAGGTTGGCACTGCTAGCGTCAACTTCTCATCACAAACATCTGGCTACGGAGAGCTCGACGTGAAAGTCTCGTGCAAAGAGTCGGACTGGCAACTTTCATCTCTGGAGCAGGTCTGTATGTCGACCTTGCCTCCCCTTTCCACGCTGGAGGGTCTCTTCATCCACGAGGCTTCATATCCGTAACCACAATGGCAAGACAACGTTGAAAACGCGCTCTAGCTGTAATTATTACACCCGTTTACAGCCGTGAAGAACCTCTACCTATCCAAGGAATTCTCGCCACGTGTCGCGCCGGCGCTGTAAGAGCTTGTTGGGGGTAGAACGACGGAAGTATTGCCCACACTACAAAACATTTTCTTGGAGGGGCACCCATCATCGGGACCTGTTCAGGAAGGCATCGGGCAGTTCGTTGCCACGCGACAGGTCACCAGTCACCGGTCACCCTGTGGCAGTTTCTCGCTGGGACAGATGGTTTTAGGAGGTCGATGATCGATAGTAAATGCCTTCCGTCTTCCGACTCATTAAACGTTTCGTGTCGTTTACCTACTACCCACTATTTTCGTTTTCACTCGTTGCTTCGTGGAATCCATGTGATTTAGTCTATTTTGTATGTCTCGCAATGCAGCCTTAGGTTGACTGACTTGAATGACTGCCTCCATGAGGTCCATGGTTCACCTACGCTCGCGACATGGTGGCATTGTATACTTCTTGCGGGCTGCCGCTCTAGGGCAGCGCATGGCACACTTACGGTGGACATCCTTGCGTGAAGCACTCGTAAAGCACGCCGTTGTCCCCGTCTTGAAACTCAAGCTGGGGCCAAGTATTTCCTTGACAACAAATTGCCCTAGTACAGCTTTCAAAAGATAACAGTAGAGGAATACAACTACTGCAGCTTGGCCAACGCGGACTCAGATGGGCGTAATTGCCCTCATCCAACCAATCTTCCAGCACCGTTGACACAGACTCATCGTCTCTTTTCCCGTAAATGTTTTGCGTGTTCACCTCGGATTGAGCAGATCGCTGGGCGCTTGAATACAGAGAAATAAGATATGCGCCGTCAGCGTGAGAGAACAATTTTTTGGCGGCGGGCCAGGCCGTACATCTGCGGCATTGCCTTAAAAGAGTCTGTTCATAGCTACGGAAATGGTCAGCGATGAGTTGAACGTGTCGTGACTGAGACTATGATGGTGGTAGGATCCCAGACTTTCTCAGGAACGAGCAGCGCACTTTGCCGTTGTGCACGTCGGCGGGCGTCTCCGACTCCGACTCCGACACGAAACCTTCGACATAAACCTGCCAGCGCCCCGAGAGCACCTCGGCGTAATCCAGACTCGAGGCCACCCTTACCGAGCAACTGCAAAGTAATCATTTTCGATTCGTGAGCCAATCCGCCTCGCTGCGGCGGGCCGTTGGATCGGCCAACTCCGGCAGGGGAGGGAAATGGAAAGCCTTGCCACGAAACTACTCCTCTGGACTCAGGATCTGCTCCTCTTGCCTGAAGAGTCTTTGGTTATCCTCAATCGTGGGGAATTCAATACGTCGCTCGTCCATGAACCAACGCCGGGCCCGCTCTGCGAGATAGGTGCCGGGTGGTACCCCGCATGCATAATGATGGCAGCTTGAACTTTATCGATGGTGAACGTTCTGTATTCGTTCATTTGCGATGACAGTCCTCAGAGAGGGGCGAAGAAAAAGGAAACATACAAAGTTCAAACGGCTCCTGATCATCGAACAACCTTTCCGCAGATTTCCAATCGAGAGTATAAAACCTGTCCCGTCGTTCAATCTTATCAACTCCCTAGATCTTTCAAGAAGAAGTAGATAAACCCCACACCACTACCTGGTCTCTTCTAAACCTGCTGCTGTTGCCTCCCGCCGCGCATTGGGTTCCGCTGGGCCGACCCTCCCAAATTCTGCCCCTACGACCCCGTTAAGCGGATCAGCAGATTCCAGCAGAATGAACGTTATTTCCCGCCCATGAAACATGAAGCTTGAAGCACGGGGTACGCCTGGAGCTCAAGAACATCAGGAATAGCCTGCCTCGTTCGCTGGCGGTTCTCGCCGTGGCGTCGCATCTGGTATAAATGCCCAGCGATAGCTTTTCATCGCTGGTTGTCTAGATTGAGGTCGATGCCTACTTAGTCGCAAGAAGTGGTCTCGCACATGTCTATCACCGTACTTGTAACACATCTTATTCTCGAAACACTGGCACCACCACTGTACAGTAACTAGTACGGTATTATACAGTGTCAATAAATTGGATACCCATGAAATTCTTGCACCTATAAATCAGTCCGACATGCTCTATTCCGAGTCACCGCATAGCACCATGCTCCTTCAAGCATGTCGCAATGTCGTCACGTCCATGATCCAATGCCAACTGCAATGGGGTCTTACCCTCCTTGTCCTCGGCGTCTATAATCGCGCCGTGCTTAAGCAGCAACCGGGTACCTTCGACTGTCCCATGATCATAGTCTCTCCACCAGGACGAGTAATGGAGTGGAGTGGCATTGTTGTCATCCCGTGCATTAGGATTTGCACCATGGTCCAACAATACTTGCATAATATCATCCTGATCACCCTTGACCCAATGAATTGCTGCCACGTGCAACGGAGACATTCCATCTTCAGCTCGGATATGGATATCGGCATTGTGCTCAATTAGTTGCCGAGCTGCTTCGAGGCGTCCAGAGCTGGCCGCACAGTGAAGTGGAGTATAAAGCAACTTGTCCTGGGTATTCACACTTGCCCCGTGATCGAGTAGCCAGCGAGGAACGTCGACCGGTTCAACTACCCATGCTACATGAAGTGGCGTGCATCCCATATCGCCCAGAACATTGACGTCCGCACCATGGCGATGCAGCAACTCTGCAACCTCAAAATATTTCCCGCGCAGAGCTGCCACCAATGGAGTCACCAAACGGCCACCCCTTGCATTAATATGCTCCGGATGCTTGCCAACGAGTTGTTCTACCAGTTCATAGAATCCACCAAGTGACGCATAGTATAAGGGGAGGGGATCATTTAACAGCTCCCTGGGTGTGAACTGGTCCATGATACGTCTATATTTTGCACCCGGCACCAAGGCGACCAATGTGGTTTGTCCGCATCGAAGAAATATTCCATCGCATCTCGTATGCGCGAAGACACCTTCTCGAACCGCCCATGGTCGACCCAGTGTCGGGCAGCATATTCGACAAGTGGGGTGTCATTGACATTATTCTTGTTAACGCGATCGTCCAAACGGAGGAGAACCCCCAAGCAAGCCTGCGTAAGAATTGTGTGTGCGGGCTCGAGAACGATATGATAGCGGGAGACATCCCCGCTTGAATGGGCCAGTCGATCCGAGGTGAGGTATTCTTTCACAGAAAAGTGCGAGAATTGCACCACTTTCGAACGCCCGTCATCGACAATTGCAATCAAACTCGAGCATGTCGACAGCACGGCCTGGTGTTGATCCGTCCATCGCCATTTTGGGTTCAACTGTGGAATTCCTCCCTTGGCCGGCGCATCAAAGTCAATCGCGAGAACCTCAGCAAGCTCTTCAACGCGCAATGGCCGAAGCGCGACAGTGAGACATTGCAGGAGACGACGGGCGTGCTCTCGATTTGCCTTATTGATCTCCCTTAGTACCCGCTCGTATGTCTCGTCGAGCGTTTCGGGCAATTCTTCAAGAATTCTCGCCACACTTGGTGGAAGACAGTGACGCAGCGCTTCCAGCTGGCAATACACCCATCTGAACCTATCAAAATATGAGATCTTGTTTAGGAACGGAGGAAGGACACCTTACATCCGTCCGCCCTCTCGAGAGCGTGTCGATGACAAGCTTCCTGTCCTCCTCGCGCCATCTCCGCATCTTCTTGTCCGAATATACAACGGAACTGACATAATCCACGATGTCTTCCTTTTGTCCAGTTTGATTATGGAGGGATACGCGGAGCGTCGTCAGAGGCTCTAGAGCAGTTTGTATGTCGATCTCGGGTCGACTCGTGACACAAATGTGCAGGTTTGGGAGGCGCAAGCCAACAAGGTCATTGATAAGATCGAGGACCTCTTCTCTTGCGGTTGGCAAGCCGGAATCGTTAGGACACTCGTCGAGAGCATCCACGATAAGGTAAATGGGGCATTGGATCGGGAGTGAGACCATCTCCGTCAGGCATCTTATCAAAGTCTCATCGCTGGGTTTCCGCGCGCCGTCGCCGTGTGCCGAGTAAATTCGAGAGAGCATATCGCAACAAATATCGGACTGAGCACATAGCTGAGAATGATGGAGAGGACCAGGTTGCGCAGTTCTGCTTGTCTTCGTCGCGGAAGTCACAGTAAAAATAGCCATGATCCCATCCTGCTTCATTGGGATACAATGTCTGAATTACCCAGAGCTGGGCGATATTCTGAGTGGACGAAGGAAAGAATACAGGAAAAACAAACCATAGACGCTTTTGCCGAACCCGCTACAAACATGGGAGTCAGTGGGGTATCGAACAGGAGCTGAAAGGACGTACGTTTCCATGGATCCAAAAGAGAAGGAGACGACTTCCACTGTTGAAAATACCACCTCGGAAAACCAGGATGCCGTTCCTTGTGGTGGGCCTTGCGTGCGATATTGTGATTCGTGGAGGGATCCGGGGGGAAGCCAGTTTTGCATTTCCTTCGTAACTGTTCTCTGGAGAATAATAAGCCGTGAAGCAACGCAGTGAGATCAGAATACGAACGCTTCTCTTCATCCGCGGTGTTCGCCGAACGGTGTATGACTGCGTTCGCTTCTTTAACATCTGGCCATATCCATGTTCAGGAAGGGTAAACAATCAGAGAAAGCATTTGCCCACCGTCAATGAGCACGTGACTTTGTGTCCACCTTGTCGACTGTGTCGCCCACCCTGCCGACTTGTCATCCACCTGTCGACTTGTCGTCCACTTGCCGACGTTGTCATCCATTTTGTTGACCTTGTCATCTATCTTGCCGACTTTGTCGTCCACCTTTTCGACCTTGTCATCTACCTTGTCGACTTTGATGTCCACCCTGTTGGTGACCTTCAAGGTCTCTGCAGTCGCCATCCGACCTCTTCCGTGGTAAGTGTATCCAGCTTCTTTAGTGCATCCTCGATATCATTCTTGCCGAGCAGCTTCTTCAGATATTTCTCTAATAAAGGTAAGCGAAAACCAATTTATGGATGCGAGCGACTCACTTGATCGACCCTGTTTGATCTGCTTTGTAGCGATTGCGAGAATCGAAAGTACTTGGATCATGATCTTCACGATCACGTCGGTCATCGCTTCGGTCGGTCGCACTTCTGTGTAGGACTCAAGACGCTTGAAGAAACCCTCGATGCGCACGAAGATGTCGATGAGCACATCTTGGCTCGCTTCAACATCTTTAGCCGCCTAAAAATGCCAGTGTCATTGCAGCCGGCACTGAGAGATCGAGGATGATGCTCACCAAAAGGAGGACGCCGATGCCGGAAAAGACTGCATTTGCGGCTGAGAATGGCTGAGGAATAACAATCGGATCACAGATTCCAGGATGATAGTGAATTGATACTAACGATACCAGCACCCTGAGCCAGAATTGTGGAGAGTGTATAGAGAACATTCACAGTCGGCGTCAACCAGTTGGTCAACCTCTGATCGCTGCTGCGACGGCGATCGAATTGCTGGACCAAGTCTTGGAGGATAGATAGGATGGCGGTGGGCGAGTCGCAGGACTGTAGCTGGACGGCAAGGGGATGATTGTGAAGCTTGCTTTTTGTCTTTTTCTCATATGCATCGAGGGCGGCATTGAGGACAGATTGAAAGTTGGAGGAGGAAGAAGGAACGTTGTGGTGAGTCTGGGACATGGTTCTTGTCAAGACGGCGAGAATAAGCTAGTGGATGGGAGAGAGGGGCACTGCAGCCTCGTGTTCTTTCCTATTGATGGTCCCAATGATGGCGACCGATATGGAACGACGACGCCAGAAAGGCGCTCGCAAGGACGCTCGTCCGTAATCACCTACACCACTCACCAGCTAGCTTACTGTGGGCACTTTCACATCCTTCCTACTGCGGCGTCCAAGTCTTACTGTAAACTCGGGTTGTCCCAATTTGCATCACCACCGAATATTCATCGACATTCACCCATCACAGTAATGCCGTGAAATTGTCTTTCCTGACCACCCGAAGTGATATTCCTGGCCCAGGTGAGCCAAAATAACCGGACCGGCTGCGTGTAGCTCGTCAAGTGCGTCAAGGCCGCAGTTTTTGACTGTACAGAAGTACTGCATCTCAAGCTTCTCAGTCGAACCTCGAACCAGTTCACCGCCCTCGCGTCCCTCGTCCTCGCCGTGTCGTCTTTGCTCTCGCCCGCGCATCTTCTTTGTCGTCGTCCTCCGCATGTCGCCATGCCCTCACCCTCGGGCCTCGTCATCCTACCTCACACCTTTCCTGCGCATTCCCGCGATGCAACCGCTACATCCCTGCATACCGATCCATGCAGTTCGTCAGGCATAGTCGACTTGCGTCATCATTCACCATCGCCACATCCACTTCACGTTTTTAATCGGAATGACAGTATACGTGAGTTTCTGACCAGTCTGCCGTTGTGGTATAGTAACTCACCATCAAGGCCGAGATCCGTTAGAAATGTGTCATGCTATTCTTATCCCTGTTGCGCCAACGCCTAGCACCCGACAGATCAGACAGAATATCCATTCTAGCCGACTCCCAACGATCCGGCTCCACTCGAGTTTTGGCAATCGAGAACAAGAAAGAGAGTAAACAGCGTCCCAAATCTTCGCACAAATTGGGAATTCTGGGAGGAAGCGAGCCACGAGCGTAGGCCCAGAATGTCGTTCCATCATCCTCCCGCTTTCCCCTTTGGATGGTTCAAAGACCCTCTGTTCCGCTTCAATTTCACCCACCCGCCATTCCCAGTCCAAGTTCCAAAGAAACTTCGAGCCTCGTGCTCCGACGGCAACCAGCCTGCAAGCATTTATTTACCTCATACTCATGTCATCCTTGTTCGTCTTGCCCACGACCATCGGATCGTCCACTAACATGACTCACTCAAACGAAGATCGATGGCTGGCAGAGCGCTGAGGAAACTTGACGCGTTCATAAACCTCGATTGTCCTTTGGGGACGATGACCGGAGGCATCGTGCTCACGTTTGACTCCTCAAGTAAGCAACGCGGCCTGAGCAGCATTCTTCGACTCCCAGGCTACTCTGTTCAGAAGGATGAACATCAAGTGCAAACCGGTCCCAATAGGCCTAGCCGCCTACTTGGTAGGCCTCCCCGTTGAGAAATCATCTCCTCTCCACAGGCGCCGATCACAGTGAATGTTCAGAACGTAGCGATCGAAGGCTGCCAACTATTCTCGGACACATACTACGCCATCTTCATCGGCGAGTTATTTTGGATGCCATGAAGTTACAGACAAACTTCACGATGACCGGGCGCTTTCCCCAAAATCCGATGCTCCGCCTATGCCACCAGCCTCAAATCACTCTGGGATGAATTCCAATCCCCTCTACCTTGCCCCGACCGGGCAAGCCGACGTCCGCCTCCCCTGAGGCGCTCTTTCCTACACGTTCTCACCTCGCTGAGGTTCAAAGGGGTCAGCGAATATTTGGAGGGTTTCGTGGCCCGCATCGACACCCCTCGTCTCTTCCATTTGTCTATAACCTTCTTCAACCAAATCGCATTCGACACACCACACCTCATCCAATTTATCAGTCGAACACCAAAGTTGAAACTCGACGAAGCCCATGTTGCGTTTGAAGTCGGCGCTGCTAGCGTCAACTTCTCATCACAAACATCTGGCTACGGAGAACTCGACGTGAAAGTCTCGTGAAAAGAGTCGGACTGGCAACTTTCGTCTCTGGAGCAGGTCTGTACGTCGACCTTGCCTCCCCTTTCCACGCTGGAGGGCCTCTTCATCCACGAGGCTTCATATCCGCAACCACAATGGCAAGACAACGTTGAAAACGCGCTCTGGCTGGAACTATTACACCCATTTATGGCCGTGAAGAACCTCTATCTATCGAAGGAATTTTCGCCACGTGTCGCGCGGGCACTGCAAGAGCTTGTTGGGGGTAGAACGACGGAAGTACTGCCCACACTACAAAACATATTCTTGGAGGGGCACCCGTCATCGGGACCTGTTCAGGAAGGCATCGGGCAGTTCGTTGCCACGCGACAGGTCACCCGTCACCCTGTAGCAGTTTCTCGCTGGGACAGATGGTATTAGGAGGTCGATGATCGATAGTAAATGCCCTCCGCTTTCTGGTCAATTAAACGTTTTCGTATGGTTTACCTACCGCCCTCTATTTTCGTTTCCGCTCGTTGCTTCGTGGAATCCATGTAATTTGTCTATTTGATTGTATGTCACGCAATACAGCATTAGGATGGCCGACTTGAATGACTGCCTGCATGAGGTCCATGGTTCACCTACGCTAGGGACATAGTGGTGGCATTGTGTTCTTCTTTCGGGCTGCCGCTTCTAGGGCAGCGCATGGCACAGTTACGGTGGACTCCCTTGCGTAAAGCACGCCGTTGTCCCCGTCTTGAAACTCAAGCTGGGGCCAAGTATTTCCTCAACAACAAACAGCCCTAGTACAGCTTTCAAAACATAGCAGTAGAGGAAATACAGCTACTGCAGCTTGGCTAACGCATACTCAGATGGGACGTAATTGCCCTCATCCACCCAATCTTCCAGCACCATTGACACAGATTCATCTTATCTTTTCCCATAAATGTTTTGCGTGTTCGCCTCGGAATGAGCAGACTCGCTGGGGGCTTGAATACAGAGAAATAAGATATGCGCTGTCAGCGCGAGAGAGCAATTTTTTGGTGGCGGGCCCGGCCGTACATCTGCGGCATTGCCTTAAAAAAGTCTGTGCCATAGCTACGGGAATGGTCAGCGATGAGTTGAACGTGTCGTGACTGAGACTATGATGGTGGTAGAATCCCAGACTTTCTCAGGAACGAGCAGCGCACTTTGCCGTTGTGCACGTCGGCGGGCGTCTCCGACTCCGACTCCGACACGAAACCTTCGCCATAAACCTGCCAGCGCCCCGAGAGCACCTCGGCGTAATCCAGACTCGAGGCCACCCTTACCGAGCAACTGCAAAGTAATCATTTTCGATTCGTGAGCCAATCCGCCTCGCTGCGGCGGGCCGTTGGATCGGCCAACTCCGGCAGGGGAGGGAAATGGAAAGCCTTGCCACGAAACTACTCCTCTGGACTCAGGATCTGCTCCTCTTGCCTGAAGAGTCTTTGGTTATCCTCAATCGTGGGGAATTCAATACGTCGCTCGTCCATGAACCAACGCCGGGCCTGCTCTGCGAGATAGGTGCCGAGTGGTAGCCCGCATGCATAATGATGGCAGCTTGAACTTTATCGATGGTGAACGTTCTGTATTCGTTCATTTGCGATGACAGTCCTCAGAGAGGGGCGAAGAAAAAGGAAAACGTACAAAGTTCAAACGCCTCCTGATCATCGAACAACCTTTCCGCAGATTTCCAATCGAGAGTATAAAACCTGTCCCGTCGTTCAATCTTATCAACTCCCTAGATCTTTCAAGAAGTAGATAAACCTCCACACCACTACCTGCGTCTCTTCTAAACCTGCTGCTGTTGCCTCCCGCCGCGCATTGGGTTCCGCTGGGCCGACCCTCCCAAATTCTGCCCCTACGACCCCGTTAAGCGGATCAGCAGATTCCAGCAGAATGAACGTTATTTCCCGCCCATGAAACATGAAGCTTGAAGCACGGGGTACGCCTGGAGCTCAAGAACATCAGGAATAGCCTGCCTCGTTCGCTGGCGGTTCTCGCCGTGGCGTCGTGTCTGGTGACTCTGGTATAAATGCCCAGCGATAGCTTTTCATCGCTGGTTGTCTAGATTGAGGTCGATGCCTACTTTAGTCGCAAGAAGTGGTCTCGCACATGTCTATCACCGTACTTGTAACACATCTTATTCTCGAAACACTGGCACCACCACTGTACAGTAATAGTACGGTATTATACAGTGTCAATAAATCGGATACCCATGAAATTCTTGCACCTATATATCAGTCCGACATGCTCTATTCCGAGTCACCGCGTAGCACCATGTTCCTTCAAGCATGTCACAATGTCCTCACGTCCATGATCCAATGCCAGTTGCAATGGAGTCTTACCCTCCTTGTCCTCGGCGTCTATAATCGCGCCGTGCTTAAGCAGCAAGCGAGTACCTTCGACTGTCCCCCCGTCAGCATTGCTCCGCCAGGACGAGTAATGGAGTGGAGTGGCATTGTTGTCATCCCGTGCATTAGGATTTGCACCATGGTCTAACAATACTTGTATAATGTCGTCCTGATCACGCTTGATCCAATGCATTGCTGCCACGTGCAACGGCGACTTCCACCTTTATCCCGGGTGTGGATATCGGCATTGTGCTCAATTAGAATCCGAGCTGCTTGGAGGCGTCCACAGCTGGCCGCAAAGTGAAGTGGAGTATGGAGCCTGATGTCTGGCGTTCACACATGCGCCGTGATCGACTAGCCATTGGACAATGTCCACATGTTCATCTGTGCATGCCTTATGAAGTGGCGTTTTTCATCATAGCCCAGAACATCGACGTCCGCACCATGACGATGCAACAACTCTGCAACCTCAAAATATTTCCCGCGCAGAGCTGCCACCAATGGAGTCACCAAATAGCCACCCCTTGCATTAATATGCTCCGGATGCTTGCCAACGAGGTGTTCTACCAGTTCATAGAATCCACCAAGTGACGCATAGTATAAGGGGAGGGCACCATTTAACCGCTTCCTGGGTGTGAACTCGGCCCATGATACGTCTATCACTTGCACCCGGCACCAAGGCGTCCAATGTGGCTTGTCCGCATCGAAGAAATATTTCATCGCATCTCGTATGCACGAAGCCACCCTCCCGAACCGCCCATGGTCGACCCAGTGTCGGGCAGCGTATTCGACAAGGGGAGTGTTATCGACATTATTCTTGTTAATGCGATCGTCCAAACGGAGAAGAACTCCCAAGCAGGCCTGCGCGAGGATTGTGTGTGCGGGCTCGAGAACGATATGATAGCGGGAGACGTCCCCGCTTGAAAGGGCCAGTCGATCCGAGGTGAGGTATTCTTTCACAGAAAAGTGCGAGAATTGCACCACTTTCGAACGCCCATCGTCGACAATTGCAATCAAACTCGAGCATGTCGACAGCACGGCCTGGTGTTGATCCGTCCATCGCCATTTTGGGTTCAACTGTGGAATTCCTCCCTTGGTCGGTGCATCAAAGTCAATCGCGAGAACCTCAGCAAGCTCTTCGACCCGCAGCGGCCGAAGCGCGACAGTGAGACATTGAAGGAGACGACGGGCATGCTCGCGATTTGCCTTATTGATCTCCCTTAATACCCGCTCGTATGTCTCGTCGAGCGTCTCGGGCAATTCTTCAAGAATTCTTGCCACACTTGGTGGAAGACAGTGCCGCAGCGCTTCCAGCTGGCAGTACACCCATCTGAACCTATCAAAATATGAGATCTTGTCGAGGAACGGAGGAAGGACACCTTACATCCCGTCCGCCCTCTCCGAGAGCGTGTCGATGACAAGCTTCCTGTCCTCCTCGCGCCATCTCCGCATCTTCTTGTCCGAATATACAACTGAACTGACATAATCCACGATGTCTTCCTTTTGTCCAGTTTGATTATGGAGGGATACGCGGAGCGTCGTCAGAGGCTCTAGAGCAGTTTGTATGTCGATCTCGGGTCGACTCGTGACACAAATGTGCAGGTTTGGGAGGCGCAAGCCAACAAGGTCATTGATAAGATCGAGGACCTCTTCTCTTGCGGTTGGCAAGCCGGAATCGTTAGGACACTCGTCGAGAGCATCCACGATAAGGTAAATGGGGCATTGGATCGGGAGTGAGACCATCTCCGTCAGGCATTTTATCAAAGTCTCATCGCTGGGTTTCCGTGCGCCATCGCCGTGTGCCCAGTAAATTCGAGAGAGCATATCGCAACAAATATCGGACTGAGCACATAGCTGAGAAATGAGGGAGAGAACGAGGTTGCGGCAGTTCTGCTTGTCTTCGTCGCGGAAGTCACAGTAAAAATATGCAGTGATCGCCAACCCTGCTTCGTGTTGGGCCACGATGTCTTGAATTACTCCAGAGCTGGGCGATAATCTCAGTGGACGTAGGAAAGAATATCAGGAAGTAACAAACCATAGGACGCTTTTGCCTGAGCCCGCTACAAACATGGGAGTCAGTGCGGGGTCAAGTAGAGGAGAGCGAAAGGGACGTACGTTTGCCATGGATCCATAAGAGAGAAGGAGACGACTTCCACTGTTTGAAAATACCACCTTGGAAAAACCAAGACGCGGTTCCCTTGTGGTGGGCCTTGCGTGCGATATTGTGATTTGTGGAGGGATCCATGGGGGAAAGCCAGTTTTGCATTTCCTTTCGTAACTGTCTCTCTGTGAGGATAATAAGCGCGTGAAGCAACGGCAGTGAGATCAGAATACGAACGCTTCTCTTCGTCTGCGGTGTTCGCCGAACGGTGTATGACTGCGTTCGCTTGTTTCACATCTGGCGATATTCATGTTCGGGAAGGGGTAAATAATCAGAGAAACGGATTTTGCGCACCGTCAATGAGCACTGTCACTTTGTCGTCCACCTTGTCGACTGTGTCGCCCACCTTGCCGACTTTGTCATCCACCTTGTCGACCTTGTCATCTACCTTGTCGACTTTGTCGTCCACCTTGTCAAGCACCTTGTCGACTTTGTCATCCACCCTGTTGACTGTGACGTCCACCCTGTTAGTGACCTTCAACGTTTCCGTAATCGCCATCCGAGCCTCTTCCGTGGTAAGTGTATCCAGCTTCTTCAGCGCATCCTCGATATCATTCTTGCCGAGCAGTTTCTTCAGATATTTTTCTAAGAAACGTAAGCGAAAACCAATTTATGGATGCTGAGCGACTCACTTGATCGACCCTGTTTGACCTGCTTTGTGGCAATTGCGAGAATAGAAAGTACTTGAATCATGATCTTCACGATCACGTCGGTCATCGCTTCAGTCGCTCGCACTTCTGTGTAGGACTCAAGACGCTTGAAGAAACCCTCGATGCGCACGAAGATGTCGATGAGCACATCTTGGCTCGCTTCAACATCTTTAGCCGCCTAAAAAATGTCAGTGTCATTGCAGCCCACACCGAGAGATCGGGGATGATGCTCACCAAAAGGAGGACGCCGATGCCAGAAAAGACCGCATTTGCGGGTGAGAATGGCTGAGGAATAACGATCGGATTACAGATTCCAAGATGATAGTGAATTGATACTAACGATACCAACACCCTGAGCCAGAATTGAGGAGAATGTATAGAGAACATTCACAGTCGGCGTCAACCAGTTTGTCAACCTCTGATCGCTGCTGCGACGGCGATCGAATTGCTGGACCAAGTCTTGGAGGATAGATAGGATGGCAGCGGGCGAGTCGCAGGACTGTAGCTGGACGGCAAGGGGATGATTGAGAAGCTTGCTTTTTGTCTTTTTCTCATACGCGTCGAGGGCGGCATTGAAGACCAATTGAAAGTTGGAGGAGGAAGAAGAAGAAGAAGAAGAAGAAGAAGAAGAAGAAGCGTTGTGGTGAGTCTGGGACATGGTTCTTGTCAAGACGGCGAGAAGAAGGTAGTGGATGGGAGAGAGGGGCACTGCAGCCTCGTGTTCTATCCCATTGATGGTCCCAATGATGGCGACCGATATGGAACGACGACGCCGGAAAGGCGCTCGCAAGGGCGCTCTTCCCTTCGTCACCACAACCACTCACCAGCTAGGTTACTGTGGGCACTTTCACATCCTTCCTACTGCAGCGTCCAAGTCCCAAACTCGGATTGTCCCAATTTGCTTTCACCACCGAATTTCATCGACATTCATCCATCACAGTGATGTCGTGAAATTGTCTTTCCCGACCCACCCTACGAAGTGGGCCCAGGTGAGCCAAAATAACTTGACCGGAACAAACGGGCTGTGTCTAGCTCGTCTAGCTCGTCAAGGCAGTGTCAAGGCCGCAGTTTTTGACTGTACAGAAGTACTGCATCTTATTCTCAAGTTGAACGTTGAACGTTGGCCAATTGGACTCATTTAAATTTAAATTTGTTCACTGCCCTCGCGTCCCTCGTCCTCACCCTGTCGTCTTTACTTTCGCCCCGCGCATACTCTTTGTCGTCGCCCTCCGCATGTCGCCACGCCCTCACCCTCGGACCTCGTCGTCCTACCCACACCTTTCCCGCGCATTCCCGCGATGCAATTGCTACATCCCTGCATACCGATCCATGCAGTTCGTCAGGCGTAGTCGACTTGCGTCGTCATTCACCATCGCCACATCCGCTTCACATTTTCAATCGGAATGACAGTATACATGCGTTTCTGACCAGTCTGCCGTTGTGGTACAGCAGCTCACCATCAAGGCAGAGATCGATTAGAAATGTGTCATGCTATTCTTATCCCTGTTGCGCCAACGCCGAACACCCGACAGAATATTCATTCTAGCCGACTTCCGACGATCCGGGTCTACTCGAGTTTTTGCAATTGAGAACAAGAAAAAGAAAAAGGCGTCCCAAATCTTCGTACAAATTAGGAGAGATTGACGACAAGCATTTAGTTACCTCAAACTCATGGTTCGTCTTGCCCACGACCATCGGATCGTCCACTAACAATGCCCCACAAATCGCATTCCGTGACTCACTCAAACATAGATCGATGGTTGGCAGAGCGCCGGAGAAACTCGACGCTTTATCCATGAATCTCGATTGTCCTTTGGGACGACGGCCCGAAGCATCATGCATCATGCATCACAGGCACCGATCACAGTGAAGGCTCAGAAGGTATCGATTGAAGGTTGCCAAATATCCACGGACGCTTATCACGACATCTTCATTGGCGAGTTATTGTGGACGTCATGAAGTTACAGACAAACTTCCCATGACTGGGCGCTCTCCACATCTGATCCCTTTGAAAATGAAGTGCTTCGCCGTATTGTTTACGGTAAACGAGATTTACGAGGTGACGATCATGACGACCAATTTCCAGGAGCACCATGGCTAGAGGTTATCCTGACGATTCCAGAGAACTGAGAACTGAAAGCGCTGGGACGGTAATGAAGTTGAGGCCAGAGAGGGAACGGTAACGGTTGCAGAAACTGTACCATGGAAACTCAGACAAGAAATGGGTCTTTTAATGATGTGCATCTAGTGTAGCGACGTCCAACTTGTGAACACGAAGGTGCTGAACAAAGGCTGATTAGCGCCGACTGTCAGGGAAGTGTGTCGGGTTGTCCGAGACAAAGGGGCCAGAGAAGACAGTACTATGTGATAGCGAGCTCACGAGGAGAGGCGATGTCGTTCGAAGGTGTTAAACAAGAGCCAATCTGGAGACCGAAACCAAGGAACAGCGTATAGATCAAGGTGTAGACCATTTTTACAGAACCGATTATAAAAGCGAGAAAATACAAACGGGGTGTGTTCGAATACATAATGAACATGTCCGTGTCAAAAGCGAGCTTGAAGCAAGACAACTCTAACAAGAAGTCACAGAACTCTAAAGCAACCATCGTTACTGTAACCATCTAATATCTACTGTAATACTCATACTTTCCGGATCAAGGATCGGAACGAAGCGCAAGAGATCATGGATCATGGATCATGGATCGACCATGGATCAACGTTCAGATCCGAAAAGGGGGTACTTCTTGTCCGCTGCGTGCCACTGTACCGAAGACCGAGACCGAAGACGCCAACGATGGCATCTATGGCGTGCTTTGGACCTGTGGGTGAAAGCTACTGTATGAAGGGCTCCACCATGTGACGTAGGATTCACGGGCACCCTGTACTCCGACAAGTGACTAGACTAGACGCCGACGACGGTAGGTGGAACCGCTAGCCACAAAGTAACCTCGCCTCAATTCAATGAAGATGGTCAACTCGTAGACAATACTCCCAAAGAGTGCTCTCCAATTCCGTGACCCACGAGCCTCGTGCCAGCGCGCTCGCTTCTGCACTCGAGGAATGTGCCACAGCATGTCCTCGGTCCTCGAGATATAGTAAGTCCGCACGAATACTTTGATCTCCGGTCCGCCGCACCACAAGAGTCATGTCCTGCCCTGCCCCGTCGTAGCTGTGGCCGAGGTGTGGCGAGGTGGGTAGAGACCTGTTGGCGATATCGAGTGTCGAGTGAGCTGGTGGTGGTTGGATGGGTCACGGACCTTCTCGGGAATCGGGATCGGGAGGCATAGTTTGCTCGTGGGCACCACGAGCGTCTCTCCCCGACACGAAACCTTCGACGTAAGCCTGCCAGCGCCCCAAGAGCACCTTGGTGTCATCCAGACTCGAGCTATCTTTACTGAGCAGCTGCAAAGTGATCAATTTCGATTCCGCGAGTTAATCTACATCGTTACCAAAAACGGTTGAGCTGTCGGATTAGACAACAGCGGCAGGTGAGGGAAAATCCTGGGAAATGCAGAGCCTGGCCCAGTTGATACAAACCGGATTCTCCTCCGGACATCCTCTGTACTAGTAGTGACGCAAGTGATGGATCCAATACGTCGCTCGTCCCAAAGTCAAGCCTTATGAAACCACGTTAGGTGCGCGCCCAGAGACACTGTAGGAGCTGGGTGGTAGCTCTCACATGTTCAATATGATAGCGAAGACTTTATCGTTGGTGAAGATTTTGTACGTGTCCTGCGTTCATTCATTTCAGATGACAGTACACAGAAGGACGGAAAAAAAGGCAAACGTTACTGTGAACATCTCGCGCATCTGGTCCTCAAACACGAGTTGCTCAGTTGCTCTACTTGATTATCGAACAACCTTTTGTAGTTTCTAAAATGAGTTTCATAGTACCGAAGGGGTAAACTGTCCCTGTCCTTTTCGTGGACTGGACGGCGCTTGCATGAGTTCAAGGTCCACGACAATGCTCATGAAGACCGTGGGTGGCCGGGTCATTCACGCGTTACAAGACCAACGCTGTATGCTTTGATATGTATGTACACGCGGGAGTATAGAACCTGTCCCATCGTTCAATCTTATCAGCTCCGGAGATGTTTCAAGAAGCACCTGTTGTGTATACGTCATCCCCGCTGCCCTGCTCGTCGTACTGACGCCCCTTCCACACCCGCCGGCGGTGCTAGATTCGACAATGCCACCCCATTCCGCGCGGTCACTTGCAGATGGTCACTCGTCCCGGTCATTCAGCTAGAAAACGCGAGGACGATGCTATTTAACCCAACTCAACCTGAGAAACAAGAGGATTCTTTCCGTGAAGAAACAGCGATACAGAGGTATTCGGTTCAACTTACATATCCAAAATCTCCGTGGAGATCGTGGGGGAGCAAATCGTCATGCTGGATGATACGTGGGACCATGTGTCCGACGGACTGAGATGTAGTTCTGGGCCGAAGCGATGCACGAGCGCAGGTGGAGAGGTCAGCACGTGATGCGTTCGTTTTCCGAGTCGTAGAGCCTGGTCACGAGGCTACTTGCCGCCAACCTCTCGCTTTGCCCTTTTAACGGTTCAAAGAACCTCCTTCCGTTCTAAATTTCCCCACCTGCCTACTCCCTGTTCGACATTTCGATGATGATTTTCGCGGTCCGACAATGATCAGCCCACTTCGGGTGGCCCACCGACCCCTCGTCCCCGACCTCATTTTCGATCGAGAAGCATTTCGTGCTCCCGCCCACTCGCATTCCCATGACAGTTAGGGACTTCATCCGGGCGGTTGATTTTACTTCATTGCACGGTTCTTCATTCAACAAGGGTCACATGGAGTGAGTGTGTATCAAGTTACCGTATTGCTTTCTATTCCTTTTCGTACAGATGCGACTTGAATGTGATGTGGAGGATCGTTTCTCCCGCTCATCGAGTATGGGGTACGTACATTTGGATCTCAAGAACCTCGCGGAGTAACCTGTCGGAGTAACCTGTCTATGTCATGTCGTTCGTTGTCGGTTCTCGCTGTGCGTGATGCCCAACGATGACTCCTTCAAGAGCTACTTGCCTCTGATTATCTAGATTTAAATTGACGTCTGGTCTCACACATGCACATCACGTTGTAACACACTTATTCGCAAAATACTACCACCAAATGGCAACTGCTACCGTATTACCTATCGTCCGTCTAATCAGATCTTATGCCTCGTCGGACATGCTCTATTCACTGCGTAGCACCATGCTCCTCAAGCATGTGCAATGTCTCACGTCCATGATCCAATGCCAGTTGCAATGGGTTTACCCTGCTGTCCTCGCTCTATAATCGCGCCGTGCTTAAGCAGTAACCGAGTACCTTCGACTGTCCCCCGTCAGATGCCTCCCCACCAGGACGAGTAATGGAGTGGAGTGGCATTGTTGTCATCCCGTGCATTAGGATTTGCACCATGGTCCAACAATACTTGTATACATCGTCCTGATCACCTTGATCCAATGAATTGCTGCCAGGTGCAACGGAGACTTCCTCTTCATCCGGATGTGGATATCAGCATTGTGCGCAATTAGATCTGAGCTGCTGGAGGCGTCCGCAGTGGCCGCAAGTGAAGTGGAGTATAGAGCAAGTTGTCCTGGAATTCACCCCGCGCCGTGATCGAGTAACCAGTGCACAATGTCCATGTTCATCGCGCATGCTTATGAAGTGGCGTTTTCATATGCCAAACATCGACGCGCACCATGACGTTGCAAACTCTGCAACCTCAAATATTTCCCGCGCAGAGATGCCACCAATGGAGTCACCAAATAGCCACCCCTTGCATTAATATGCTCCGGATGCTTGCAACGAGGTGTTCTACAGTTCATGGAATCCACCAAGTGACGCATAGTATAAGGGAGGCATCAATTAACCGCTCCCGCATGTGAACTCGTCCACTCTTCATCTATCTCTTGCACCCGGCACCAAGGCGTCCAATGTGGTTTTCCGCATCAAAGAAATATTCCATCGCATCTCGTATGCGCGAAGAAACCCTCTCGAACCGCCCATGGTCGACCCAGTGTCGGGCAGCGTATTCGACAAGGGGAGTGTCATCGACATTTGAGTTGTTAGCATGATCGTCCAAACGGAGGAGAACTCCCAAGCAGGCCTGTGCAAGGATTGTGTGTGCAGGCTCGAGAACGATATGATAGCGGGAGACATCCCCGCTTGAAAGGGCCAGTCGATCCGAGGTGAGGTATTCTTTCACAGAAAAGTGCGAGAACTGCACCACTTTCGAACGCCCGTCATCGACAATTGCAATCAAACTCGAGCATGTCGACAGCACGGCCTGGTGTTGATCCGCCATCGCCATTTGGGTTCAACTGTGGATTCCTCCTTGGCCGGCGCATCAAAGTCAATCGCGAGACTTCCGCAAGCTCTTCGACGCGCAGCGGCCGAAGCGCGACAGTAAGACATTGCAGGAGACGACGGGCGTGCCCGCGATTTGCCTTATTGATCTCCCTTAGTACCCGCTCGTATGTCGCGTCGAGCGTCTCGGGCAATTCTTCAAGAATTCTCGCCACACTTGGTGGAAGACAGTGACGCAGCGCTTCCAGCTGGCAGTACACCCATCTGAACCTATCAAAATATGAGATCTTGTTTAGGAACGGAGGAAGGACACCTTACATCCCGTCCGCCCTCTCGGAGAGTGTCTCGATGACAAGCTTCCTGTCCTCTTCACGCCATCTCTGCATCTTCTTGTCCGAATAAACAACGGAGCTGACATAATCTACGATATCTTCTTTTGTCCACTTTGATTGTGGAGGGATATGCGGAGCGTCGTCAGAGGCTCTAGAGCAGTTTGTATGTCGAGCTCGGGTCGACTTGTGACACAAATGTGTAGGTTTGGGAGGCACAAGGCAACAAGGTCATTGATAAGATCGAGGACCTCTTCTCTTGCGGTTGGCAAGCCAGAATTGTTGGGACACTCGTCGAGAGCATCCATGATAAGGTAAATGGGGCGTTGAACCGGAAGCGAGACCATCTCCGTCAGGCATTTTATCAAAGTTCATCAGTGGGTTTCCGGGCGCCTTCGTCGTGTGCCTCGTAAATTAGACTGAGTGAATCGCAACAAATATCGGACTGAGCACATAGCTGAGAGATGATGGAGAGGACGAGGTTACGGCAGTTCTGCTTGTCTTCGTCGCGAAAGTCACAGTAAAAATACGCCGTGATCGCCAATCTGCTTCGCGCTGGGCCACAAGTCTTGAATTACCCCAGAGCTGGGCGATAATCTCAGTGGACGTAGGAGAACAGGAAAAACAACCACAGGACGCTTTTGCCTGAGCCCGCTACAATATGGGAGTCAGTAGAGTGTCAAGTAGAGGAGAGAGAAAGGGACGTACGTTTGCCATGGATCCACAGAAGAGACGGAGACGACTTCCACTGTTTGAAAATACCGCCTTGGAAAAACCAGGACGCTGTTCCTCGTGGTGGGTCTTGCGTGCGATATTGTGATTTGTGGAGGGATCCGGGGGGAAAGCCAGTTTTGCAGTTCCTTTCGTAACTGTCTCTCTGAGAGGAAATAAGCCCGTAAAGCAACGGCGGTGAGTTCAAAATACGAACGCTTTTCTTCGTCTGCGGTGTTGTCGAATGGTGTATGGCTGCGTTGCTCCTCTCACATCTGGCCATATTCATTTTCAGGGACACGTAAAAATCAGAGAAACGCATTTCCCACCGTCAATGAGCACCGCCATTTTGTCTTCCACCCTGCTGACTTTGTCGTCCACCCTGTTAGTGACCTTCAACGTTTCTGCAATCGCCATTCGAGCCTCTCCCGTGGTAAGTGTATCCAGCTTCTTTAACGCATCCTCTATGTCGTTCTTGCCGAGAAGCTTCTTCAGAAATTGTTCTGAAAAAGGTAAGCTACAAGTAAATTTGAATGTCAATCAGCTCACTTGATCGACCTCGTTTGATCTGCTTCGTGGCGATCGCGAGAATGGAAAGCACTTCTATCATGATCTTCATGATCACGTCAGTCATCGCATCGGTTGGTTGCACTTCCGTGTATGACTCGAGTCGCTTGAAGAAACTCTCGATGCGAACGAAGATGTCGATGAGCACATCTTGACTTGCTTCTACATCTTTAGCCGCCTAACAAAGTTCCAGTGTCATTGCAGCTGGCACTGAGAGATCGAGGATGATACTCACTAAAAGAAGGACGCCGATGCCGGAGAATACCACGTTGGCGGGTGAGAATACCTGAGGAATGGCAATCAGGACACAGATTCCAGGAAACTAGTGAATTGAGACTAACGAGACCGACACCCTGACCAAGAGTGGACGACAATGCATAGAGAACATTCACAGTTGGCGTCAACCAATTTGTTAACCTCTCATCGCTGCCGCGACGGTGATCAAATTGCTGGATAAGATCTTGGAAGACGGATAAGATGGCGGTGGGCGAGTCGCAGGATTGTAACTGGGCGGCAAGGGGATGGGTGAGAAGCTTGCTTTTTGTCTTCTTCTCATATGCATCTATGGCAGCATTGAGGACCGATTGAAAGTTGGATGAGGAGGACGAGGATGCGTTGGAGTGAGTCTGGGACATGGTTCGTGGACGGAAGAGAGGGCACTTCAGCCTCGTGTTCGATGATCCAAATGATGGCTCGATGGCGACCGATACTGTATGGAACTGCCCAGCGCTCGTCCCACCTATTGCAATTCTGCCGCATGGTGGCGGTGAACGGGAATTGCCGTGATTTTGCAGACGACTTGATATGTACAACCCCCTTGCCTCTCCCGTTGCCCACGCGCCTTTCAATTTCCCTCTAGTTCGGCCACGCCTTATGAAAAATGATACATGCGGAGACGTCGCCCGTCGACGTTGACGAAGCGCCTTATATCAGCTTCCTGCTGTGTTAATAGCACTGCAAGCTTGACTCGTTCGAGACTACTCCGTTCATCATGTACAGTCCATCGAATATCGTTGGTGTGATAGATGTCAGTATAGTTGCCTCCCTCTCCCTCTTCTCCCAGGTACTTCCTCGACCTTTCTATCTATCTCTTCCTATTCGCCTCCTTTGTCTTTCTTGGGCGCAGTGCGCTTCTCGGCCAGCTGGTGTTCTGGCACGAGATTTAATTCAAGAACTTTCCACCACCCATCGTATGTGATCCGTGACCGGTAGCTGGATAGTGTTTTAACAGTGTCACAGTCCCGCAACTTTATTCTACAGCAGGAGAACGATGCTTCTCTTACCGTGGCTCGCCTGGTATGTATTCGAAAAAAGTAGTCTCATGCACGTCCATCACGTACTTATACATAGCGAACAGGGCCTTACAACAATGACGTGCATCTAGCGTAGCGACATCCGGTGAACGCAAAGGTGCTGAACAACGGCTGACTCTCAGGGAAGCGGGTCAAATTGTCCGAGAAAAGGCGCCAGAGAAGATGGTAGTATGTGACGGTGAGCTCACGAGAAGCGATGTCGTTCGAAGGTGTTAAACAAGAGCCAATCTGGAGACCGAGACCAAGGAACAGCGTATAGATCAAAGCGTAGACCATTTTACAAGCCGCAGAGCCATATTCTTCGAGGCCAGTTCTGAACCAGATTCACGGGCTGTAATGAAACCAGGGCCTAGGGTATGGGGTAACGTGACACACGAGCGAGGCCCCGGGAGACACCAAATACGAGAGAAGTTTCTGTAGTTGACTGCAGTGACTGCATAGAGGTTGGTATAAACAAATAATAAAAGCGAGAAGTTAGAAATGGGAGGTGCTCGAATACATAATGAGGTGTCTGTCAAATGCGAAGCAAGACGGCTTCTCTGACAAGAAGTCATACTCATACTGTACTATGAGTGAACCTCAGCAGAACCACGTGTAACTCACAGTTTCCGGGACCAAGGACCGGAACGAAGCGCAAGAGATCATCGATCGTCCGACCGTGCTCAGCGCCAAAAAGGGGTTGTTCTTGCCCGTCGCGCGCGTGCTGCTTGTACCGAAGACCATGACGCACCGATGACATGTATGGCGTGCTTGACGTCGTCCTTGCAGATTCTTACCACCAGGCGTCCGGTTTATCGGCGGGGAAAAGAAACTGGTTGGGCATGTGAGTGAAAGCTGCTGTATGAAGCCATATGAAGGGCTCCGCCGTGTCAACGTATGCTCCGGCTCGTAATTAGGCATATGACGGAAGGTGGAGCCGCTCGCCACAAAGTAAGCTCACCTCAACTCAATGAAGATGGTCAACTCGTAGAAAAAAACCCAAAGATGGCCTCTCCAATTCCGAGTCCTACGAGCCTCGTGCTGCGCCTCGCTTCTGCGCTCGACGGCAGCATGTCCTCGGTCCTCGAGACATGGTAGGTCCGCAAGAATAATTTGGTGTCCATCTGCCGCACTCACAAGAGTCATGTCCTGCCCATTCCCTCGTCGTAGCTATGGCCGAGGTGGGTAGAGACCTGCTGGCGATTGAGGATATTGAGAGTCGATGGAGCTAGTGGTGGTTGGATGGGTCACGAACGAGAGGCGCAGTTTGCTCGTGGCACCCCGAGCGTCTCTCTCTCTCTCTGACACGAAACCTTCGACGTAAGCCTGTCAGCGCCCCGAGAGCACCATTGGTGTATCGAGCCATCCTTACTGAGCAGCTGCAAAGTGATCAATTTGATTCCGGGAGTTACTTAATCTGCGTCGTTACCGGTGTTGTGGATCAAGCAACGGCGTTAGGGGAGGGGAAATGGAGAGCCTTTTTCAGTTGGTGCGAAACAGATTTTCATCCGGACTCCGGATCTCCTCGACTTCCCTGCGGAGCCTGCGGTGGTCCTCTGCAGTGATGAAGCCAATATGTCGCTCGTCTCAAAGTAGCCTGGCAATTCTCAGGCCTTGACAGGTGCGTGCCGAGAGGTGCTAGCCCACATGAATGATGGCAGCGAAACCTTTATCGAACTTTATCGATGGTGAAGATTTTTACGCGTCCTGCATGCCATTTTAGATGACAGAACACAGAAGGACGAAAAAAAGGAAAACTCCAAACGTCTCACGAATCTGGTCCCCAAACGCGAGTTGCTCCAGCCTCCACCTGATTATCGAACAACCCTCCGCAGGTTTCCAACATGAGTTCATAGTACCGAAGCGGTATACTGTCCCTGTCCCTTTCGTGGACCGGACGCCGCTAGCATGAGCTCAAGGTCCACGGTCGTGGTCGTTGGGGGCCGTTGGGTCTCCATCGAAGGTCGGGTCATTCACGCGTTCCAAGTCGAACGCCGTATTCTTTAATAGGTGCAAGCAAGAGTATAGAACTTGTTCAATCTCGGCTCCAGAGATCTTTCAGTATACACCATCCCCGCCGCCACTGCTCGTCGTTACTGGCGCCACTTCTATACCTGCCGTCGCCGGCTGCTATATTCGACGATGCCAGACTGCCAGTGAGCTTGCAGTGATATAGAGATATTCAGCTTGACTTACAGATCAAAATCTCCGGTGAAGATAGTGCATGCCGGATGACGGACGGAGACAAAATGGCGGAGAGATCTCCCCCTCGGATTCGGATTCACTACGTCATCCATACATGTCCTACTACTGTATTCGTAGGTTTCGTACCGTCCACATACCGAGCAAGGTATCAATTCGAATCACAGGTTATATGAATGACGAGCCATAAACTAAGGTTGCAAAGTGGCACCGGGGCCGACCAACCCACTGCCATTGGCATGCGCGCGTTAAGTTCATCCATTTGCAGTCAGGCGGCCATTTTTCTTGCTTGGACGTCGCCTCCGGTATAGATGCCCAACGATGACCACTTCTAACACATCTTATTCTCAAAATACTGGCACCACCACTGAATGGTGAGTACTACCGTATTACCTATCTTCTGTCCAGTATAGTATCAATAAATTAGATACCCATGAAATTCTTCCGCCTATATATCCATCCGATATGCCCTATTCACCGCGTGGCACCATGCTCCTTCAAGCATGTTGCAATGCCGTCACGTCCATGATCCAATGCCAGTTGCAATGGGGTTTTACCGTCGTTGTCCTCCGCGTCTATAATCCCACCGTGCTTAAGCAGTAACCGAGTACCTTTGACTGTCCCCCCGTCAGCACCGGACCACCAGGACGAGTAATGGAGTGGAGTGGCATTGTTGTCATCCCGTGCATTAGGATTTGCACCATGGTCCAACAATACTTGTATAATATCGTCCTGATCACGGCTGATCCAATGCATTGCTGCCACGTGCAACGGCGACTTTCCACCTTTATCCCGGATGTGGATATCGGCATTGTGCTCACTTAGAATCCGAGCTGCTTGGAGGCGTCCACAGCTGGCCGCAAAGTGAAGTGGAGTAAAGAGCGTGTTGCCCTGGGCATTCACACTTGCGCCGTGATCGAGTAGCCAGTGCACAATGTCCACGAGTTCATCTGCGCATGCCTTATGAAGTGGCGTTTTTCTAGAATAGCCCAGAACATCGACGTCCGCACCATGGCGATGCAGTAACTCTGCAACCTCGAAATATTTCCCGCGCAGAGCTGCCACCAATGGAGTCACCATCTGACCACCCCTTGCATCGATATGCTCCGGATGCTTGCCAATAAGGTGTTCTGCCAGTTCATAGAATCCTCCAAGTGACGCATAGTATAAGGGGAAGGCTTCATTTAACCGCTCCCTGGGTGTGAACTCGCTCCACTCTTCATCTATCGCTTGCACCCGGCACCAAGGCGTCCAATGTGGTTTGTCCGCATCGAAGAAATATTCCATCGCATCTCGTATGTGCGAAGACACCCTCTCGAACCGCCCATGGTCGACCCAGTGTCGGGCAGCGTATTCGACAAGGGGAGTGTCATAGACATTATCCTTGTTAGCGTGATCGTCCAAACGGAGAAGAACTCCCAAGCAGGCCTGCGCAAGGATGGTGTGTGCAGGCTCGAGAACGATATGATAGCGGGAGACATCCCCGCTTGAATGGGCCAGTCGATCCGAGGTGAGGTATTCTTTCACAGAAAAGTGCGAGAACTGCACCACTTTCGAAAGCCCATCGTCGACAATTGCAATCAAACTGGAGCATGTCGACAGTACGGCCTGGTGTTGATCCGCCCACCGCCACTTGGGGTTCAACTGTGGGATTCCTCCTTGGGCCGGCGCATCGAAGTCAATCGCGAGTACTTCCGCAAGCTCTTCAACGCGCAGCGGCCGAAGCGCGACAGTGAGACATTGCAGGAGACGACGAGCGTGCTCTCGATTTGCCTTGTTGATCTCCCTTAGTACCCGCTCGTAAGTCTCGTCGAGCGTTTCGGGCAATTCTTCGAGAATCCTTGCCACACTTGGTGGAAGACAGTGACGCAACGCTTCCAGCTGGCAATACACCCATCTGAACCTATCAAAATATGAGAACTTGTCGAGGCATGAAGGAGGACGGACACCATACATCCCGTCCGCCCTCTCGGAGAGCGTGTCAATAACAAGCTTCCTGTCCTCCTCGCGCCATCTCCGCATCTTCTTGTCCGAATTTACAACTGAACTGACGTAATCCACGATATCTTCCTTTTGTCCAGTTTGGTTATGGAGGGATATGCGGAGCATCGTCAGAGGCTCTAGAGTAGTTTTTATGTCGATCTCGGGTCGACTGGTGACACAGATGTGCAAGTTTGGGAGGCGCAAGCCAACAAGGTCATTGATAAGATCGAGGACCTCTTCTCTTGCGGTTGGCAAGCCGGAATCGTTGGGACACTCGTCGAGAGCATCCACGATAAGGTAAATGGGGCGTTGAACCGGAAGCGAGACCATCTCTGTCAGGCATTTTATCAAAATTTCATCACTGGGTTTCCGTGCGCCATCGTCGTGTGCCCCGTAAATTCGAGAGAGTGTATGGCAACAAATATCGGACTGAGCACATAGTTGAGAGATGATGGAGAGGACGAGGTTACGGCAGTTCTGCTTGTCTTCGTCACGGAAGTCACAGTAAAAATACGCCGTGATCGCCAATCCTGCTTCGTGTTGGGCCACAACGTCTTGAATTACCCCAGAGCTGAGCGCGATAATCTGAGTGGACGCAGGAAAGAATAGGAAGAAAAAACAAACCACAGGACGCTTTTGCCTGAGCCCGCTACAAATATGGGAGTCATCAGAGTGTCAAGTAGAGGAGAGAGAAAGGGACGTACGTTTGCCATGGATCCACAGAAGAGACGGAGACGACTTCCACTGTTTGAAAATACCGCCTTGGAAAAACCAGGACGCTGTTCCCTCGTGGTGGGCCTTGCGTGCGATATTGTGATTTGTGGAGGGATCCGGGGGGGAAAGCCAGTTTTGCATTTCCTTTCGTAACTGTCTCTCTGTGAGGATAATAAGCCCGTGAAGCAACGGCAGTGAGATCAGAATACGAACGCTTCTCTTCATCTGCGGTATTCGCCGAACGGTGTATGACTGCGTTCGCTTCTTTCACATCTGGCCATATTCATGTTCAGGAAGGGGTAAACAATCAGAGAAACGCATTTTTATTACCGTCAATGAGCACGGTCACTTTGTTGTCCACCTTGTCGACTTTATCGTCCACCTTGTCAAGGACCTTGTCGACTTTGTCATCCACCCTGTTGACTGTGACGTCCACCCTGTTAGTGACCTTCAACGTTTCGGCAATCGCCATCCGAGCCTCTTCCGTGGTAAGTGTATCCAGCTTCTTTAGCGCATCCTCGATGTCGTTCTTGCCGAGAAGCTTCTTCAGAAATTGTTCTGAAAAAAAGTAAGCTAAAAGTAAAATTTGAATGTCAATCAACTCACTTGATCGACCTCGTTTGATCTGCTTCGTGGCGATCGCGAGAATGGAAAGCACTTCTATGATGATCTTCATGATCACGTCAGTCATCGCATCGGTTGGTTGCACTTCCGTGTATGACTCGAGTCGCTTGAAGAAACTCTCGATGCGGACGAAGATGTCGATGAGCACATCTTGACTTGCTTCTACATCTTTAGCCGCCTAACAAAGTTCCAGTGTCATTGCAGCTGGCACTGAGAGATCGAGGATGATGCTCACCAAAAGAAGGACGCCGATGCCAGAGAATACCACGTTGGCGGGTGAGAATACCTGAGGAATGGCAATCAGGACACAGATTCAGGAAATAGTGAATGAGACTAACGAGACCGACACCCTGACCAAGAGTGGACGACAATGCATAGAGGACATTCACAGTCGGCGTCAACCAGTTTGTTAACCTCTCATCGCTGCTGCGACGGCGATCAAATTGCTGGATAAGATCTTGGAGGACGGATAAGATGGCGGTGGGCGAGTCGCAGGATTGTAACTGGGCGGCAAGGGGATGGGTGAGAAGCTTGCTTTTTGTCTTCTTCTCATATGCATCTATGGCAGCATTGAGGACCGATTGAAAGTTGGATGAGGAGGAAGATGATGCGTTGGAGTGAGTCTGGGACATGGTTCGTGGACGGAAGAAAGGGCACTTCAGCCTCGTGTTCGATGATCCAAATGATGGCTCGATGGCGACCGATACTGTATGGAATGCCAGCTGTCCCCTATGCATTCTGCCGCATGGTGGCGGTGACCGGAATTGCCGTGATTTTGCAGACGACTTGATATGTACAACCCCTTGCCTCTCCCGTTGCCCACGCGCCTTTCAATTTCCCTCTAGTTCGGCCACGCCTTATGAAAAATGATACATGCGGAGACGTCGCCCGTCGACGTTGACGAAGCGCCTTATATCAGCTTCCTGCTGTGTTAATAGCACTGCAAGCTTGACTCGTTCGAGACTACTCCGTTCATCATGTTCAGTCCATCAAATATCGTTGGTTGATAGATGTCAGTCTAGTTGTCTCCCTCTCCCTCTTCTCCAGGTACTTCCTCAATCTTTCTATCTATTCTTCCATTCGCTTCCTTTGTTTTCTTGAGCGCAGTGCGCTTCTCGCCAGCTGGTGCTCTGGCACGAGATTTAATTTAAGAACTTTCCACCACCCATCGTATGTGATCCGTGACCGGTAGCTGGATCGCCTTTTTAACGGTGTCACAGTCCCGCGACATTATTCTACAGCGGGAGAACGACGCTCGTTTCCGCGACATTCTAAGGTCTTAGCATTTCACAGGACTCACGACGATTATTACGCATACATCGTCGACGAGTTAACGTACCTTAACTCAATTTGTTGCGTCTCACGTCTATCAAGCTGTCCACTGTCCAGGACTACGTACGTCTATGGATTCCTACTCTATGACTGTCCGGACGGCTTATCAATGTCCTTTTAGCCCAATGATTTTGCCTGTGGCCCCCAACTTGGAGTTCTTAACCAGCCGAGTTGATAAAGCAAGGCGTAGTAGATCGGCATCGGAAAACCAAGCGTCGTGTTCCAAATGTAGGAACTATGCATGTTTCGGCATTGTAAGGTGTGTGAACTCGCTGATATTTCATCACACCAAGTCCAAGTATGCTGATAGACGGGACATCAGCGCGCCCAATGCCACCGCCTCCGTCTCCAAGAGATCAGCGTGCGTCTGTGTTGTGTCCTTCCTTGGCCATTAACATAACCACGTCTACCTTACTAGTCCTACGTTGACGGGTATCACCCTCGGAGGAATATTTGCTGCATGCTTTGCTGTCCTCTTGTTACTTGTAGTTCCATGCTACCTCAAGCGCCGCCGTCGCCATCCACACAGCACACCCGTCAATGATATGGAAGACGAACTTTACCGGCAGGCTAGCTGTGAATCAAGAAGCATAAAACTGTGTGTTTACCCATTTACTCGAATCGCCATGGTCTCTGATAATGAGATGACAGCTTTCTGTCAGCCATTTGGACAACCTGCCTCAGAGAACCCGAGTCCGCCCCTTCTGTCTCGCAACCCTCGCCCAAAACGGCTACCCTTGTCAGATTTTCAGCATGCCTTCCTCAAAGGTGAAGGTGAAAGATCAGAAAGGGTCCCTTCCTGGCGTCCACCGCCACTCGTACTATCCCTCGGACGTGCCGACCCGAGGAACGCCAAGGCAACTCGTCTGAAACTGCTGTCCCCGTCAGTCCTCCAGCATCGCTTTCCCTAGGGTGACAGACGAAATGATCAGAAAGGCAACCCTTCCAGCGCGTCCACCGCCTCTCATACTAAGCCCTGAACGTACTATCCGTAGAGCACGAATGAGCGACTCTTCCATGTCAAAGTTGAGGACGATCGGCCCCATGGATGGAGATAATGGAGGTAGTTTACTCCCCAACCCATGGGACAGTGGCACGAAACCACGACCCGCTGCGTTTGAGTTGGCAATCTTCCGGCCTCCCTCCTTCACGGTATCTGTGCGCCCTGCGAACTCCTTCAAGGCGGGGCTTCCGCGTACCCCACGCGAGACTCGAACCCTTATTTCGCCGAAAGTGATATCGCTAGAAATTACCCAGGACGTTGTAGAGAGGTCGGGAGTCAAGTCCCGTCAACGGCCCATGCCAATCTGATAGTTGAGGGCGATAGAGATAGTCTTTACGTTATCATGATCACGATATCCTAGCATTGTGACGCTTGGCATGTCGGCTTGGCACTACGCTTCTCCCGACCGGCTCAGACCGGATTCGAAAAAGGAATGAGTCCGACGAACCCCCTTGAATCCCACGTGGGCCGTGGCACCACAGAACATTCTCGCATGAAACGAAGGGAACTCTCGTTCTTATCACAACAGTAATCATGCCTAAATCCAAGCTTTACATGCCCCTTTCTACTGAGGACGCTTTCACTAATGGCACGGTCACCGAGCCCGAGCACTCCCAGGCAACCCCTTTTTCTGGCCTCGTACCAAGGTTCACCCCAAAAGAAGCGAACCCCACACTAATGATCCCCGGAGGGGAACACGGTGTTGCGGCAGGTCGACTACCGGAGGAGGTCTATGCCAATACTTGCCAGGGTGGCGAGCAGCGTTGCGAAGGAAGTGTGTTGCGATGGTAGAGTGGGAAAGTGAAGTCATCGCGGAATGGCAGGTGGGTCCTTTGTCTCCTTTTCGTCTTCTCGAGGCCAGATGAAGGGGAAGAGCTCATTGTCGTCATCATCGATCGTGCTTCGCAGGCACGTGTCCGGTCGCCGTGGCTAGACACGTATTTTTTGCAGACGTCGATGCTTGGCACGCATACATTCTTTCTCGTCTTCCTTCCCCTGTTTTTCTTTTTTGGGTACGATGACCTGGGACGAGGGTGAGCACTAGTTCCGTTCAGAATGTCATTATCGGCTTGCTATGATAGATTAACGGGTTTTTCTGCAGGTTGTGCTATGTGCTTGCATTTGGCCTATATCTTTCGTCGTTCCTGAAAGACCTGGTCTGCTCGCCAAGGCCTTACGCTCCTCCGATCACGCGACTTAGTAAGAACAAGGATCGTCGTTGTGAGTTTCTGAGACTAATTTCCGGCCAGCTATCGGAAACCATCACCTCGAGTACGGCTTTCCCTCGACCCATTCAGCGAATTGCATGTCCATGGCCTTATTCCTGGGAGCCCATCTCCATGATCTCCACTGTGCTGGTTCCCTCTCAACTACGGCGTTCACGACTTGGGTCACCGTTCTCGTTATATACGTGGTATCCATCGCGGGCGGTCGGCTGTACACCGGGATGCACGGTTTTATGGACGTATCTGTAGGCATCATTCTCGGAATAATTGGCTGGGTCTTGCAACGCCTCGTGATGCCAGAGGTCGAGAGGTGGATTGCTCATAGCGGTTGGAGTGGTGCGTCGTCGTTTCCGTTCCGCGCGTGATTTGTCTCTTAATCTGATATTTTTGTAGCACCCTTGATTGTGACGGTAGTCTGTCTCCTCCTTGTCAACCAACACCCGTCTCCGGTTGATGATTGCCCCTGCTTTGAAGATGCCATCGCCTTTGTATCCGTCATCCTCGGCATGACCACTAGTTTCTGGTACTCCAAGCATGTTCCCGCCCTCAACGCGGACCTCTTCACATCCGTAACGCCCGGCGCCGCATTCGACTCGCCCATGGCAATCATGACCTGGGTGTTCTTTGCGCTGCTCAAGCTCATAACGGGCATCTTGATCATCCTCGCCTGGCGGATGCTCGCCAAGCCAATCGTACAAACTCTCCTCCCGCCACTCTTCCGCTGGCTTGCGCGCGCCAGTCCCGTGCGCCTCCCGCACAGGCGCCACTACACTCCTGCGACGGAGTACTCGCATGGCCCGCCACACACGCTCCGCGCGATGCCGAGTATGATCGACTTGGCCTTGGCTTCAGTTGTTGATGAAGGTGAAGATGGGACGGCGAGCGGGCGGGAAGGGCGCACCGCGGGCGCCGTCAAGCGCCGTGGGCTGCCGCCCGAATATGCGCATGAGGTTGTGTTTGAGGCTCGCGAGGGTGGAGTGCTTGAGGATGATGATAAGGTGAAACATTATGACGCTGATGGTATGTGTGTACTTCGTACTCGTTAACATACGTGCTGATATACCCTCTTTCTCTCTTGTCAGTGCTGACGAAGGTGGCCGTATACGCTGGCATTGGGACCATTGCTACTGTACTCGTGCCTGCGATGTTCGAGGCGCTCGAATGGGGTGTCTGAACCCCCGACAACCGTATTTCGGCATGGAGTGTATTTACTGTATTAGGCTTGCTGATAGAGGTAGAGATACAACAATAATGTGGAAAGTGACCGAATTTGGCATCAATAAAGTGAAACACAGCAGTGTCGACACTTGATTTTGCGACTCTTCAGATGTGTACTGATCTGATCCCAACACTCACACATACCAACCGTCGTGTTTTCTTGTCCAAAAATGACGTACTGTATGTCCACTTACTTACCATATTTATATTCGACCGTTTACGTTGGCGGATCTTAAGGGGCGATTGCAGTGACGTGGCAGCCTCATCTCGACCCTAGACTACTCTGAAATCCAATCACACGAGGCAGCAAGTCAATCGTCACTGCTCTCACTCTATCTTACTCTATGTCCCCAGATCCCGCCGCTCGTCAGCCATTCACAAACGCCGCTTTCTTCCCCCTATATTCGTGCCATTATGTCCTAGCAGTGCTCGCCATTCTTCCGCGCACGTTCGTTTTAAAACTTGTCCTGTTGCCCATCGTTGTGTGGCAGGCTTGGAAATGTGCCGTCGGCCTCGATTTCGCCGCCGGGATGGCAAACTCGATGGGAGTTGAGGGTTCCAGGCTCCGTCACTTCAATTTTTTGTATGTGGTGCGGTTTGTCGTCGATATGACCCCCTTTTTTTGTTGCTTCTGCTGACGCTTGCGCTTGGAACTGCACTATCATAGGTTGGCGTGTTCACTATGGTGCTGAGGTCCCTCGCTTGGACGTTCGCTAAGAAACCGCTGAGGAGGTACGATCTGCCTGCGAAGGACCACGCTGTTACCCCTGTCGAGCGCCCCTTGTCCATCCCGAACGTCCTCCTCGACGCCCTCGATCTCATATGCAATCTGCGCGGAATCGGATGGTCGTGGTCGCCCAAGCCGTTCACCATTGCGCGCGTCCGGCCCCCGCCCACGATCCCCACGATCCTAGGCAAGCTGCTCCTCAAACTCGTAGCGTTCGACGTCGCCCACTACCTCGTGCAGCATTTCCGGCCCTCTGTCAATGTCCCCGCGGGCGACACCATCTTTGATCCGGCCCTGAGCGCGGTCCCGCGCTGCGCCTGGGGGCATTCTTCACCCTGTGCGGAGGCATGGTGGTGTACACGACCGTCGACGCGCTGTACCACCTCGCGACACTCATAGGCCGCATCCTCCTCCGCCAGCCAGCCTGGCGCTGGCCTCCGCTCTCCGACCGCCCGTGGACAGCCACGTCCATCACGGAGTTCTGGAGCTTCCGCTGGCACCAGTTTTTCCGACATGTCTTTATCGTCTTTGGGTCGCAGCCCGGCGGCGCGCTGCTCGGGCGCCCGGGCGCGCTCGTGGGCGCGTTTGCGGTGTCTGGTGTGATGCATGATGTGGGGATGTGGGGGCTTGGGCGGGGCACGGAGTTCCGGACTGTGGGCGGGTTTTTTTGCTTATGGGCGCTGGGGCGTGCTTGGAACAGGTGTTTAGGAGGGTGACGGGGAGGCGGGTGGGCGGGCTTTGGGGGTGGGCGTGGACTATGGTGTGGACTGTTGGATGGGGCAGTCTGATGATTGATGCGTGGGCGAGACGGGGGATGATTGCGTCTGACTTTTTCCCGTATGGGCTTCGGCCGGGAAAACCGCTTGTCGACGCTATCATCTCGCTCTCGCGGTGAGAAGTCTGGTTGATATCTATCATACCTGAGCGAGTCTACTTAATACGCAATCACCTAATTCTTGGAAATACACCACCTACAGTACTAGATTTTAGTTGCCACGGGAACCGCGCCAAGTTGGGAACCGCCGGCGCCCTTCCCGTCCCTTTGGTGGGGTCCGCGTACGCATGCGCGCGTGTCCTTTTCGCTGGCCTTTTGCATTCTCGTACTTCTCAGCGTGACAAAATCTGGAGCTCAGACTGCCGGATTTCTCCTGCGCGTTGGAATAAAGTACTGTACCTCGAAAAGTGTTCCTCAGCAGTACTACCTGGGCCGAGATAACGAAGACAACCTCAACTCTACTCGACTCGTATTCCGGACGACACTTATCATTCTTGCACATTTAACATACCCAATACAAAGATGACCGCTCGACACAGAGCAGGAAGATGGTTTACATGCTAATCATCGCTCCCCATCACGGAGTCCCCGTCCCCGTCTATGCTGTGGAGTTCTTCAGCGCGGACCCGATAGCGTCTCTTCTCCAATATCTGCTCGCCCGTCTCATGGTCAATCACCACCGTCCCACAAGGTCCCAGCTTTGGAACACGCCTGGCCACCACCACGAACTGCCCGTCCTCTGCTCCGCTCGCCGCGGCCGCGGCCGCGTCCTCGTCGCGCTCTTGCGACACGATGAATTGCTGAGCGCCCTGGCGACGCAGCGCCTGCCTACGATCTCCTGAGCGCGAAGGACCACCCGCACTCTGCAGGAACTGAGGGTGCGGGTGCGCAAATACCGGCGACCCCGGCGGGGAATAATACTCCCCCACGATCGCCATCGCTCTCGGATCTTCCGCCCCGCCCTCGAAGCCGAAGCCAAAGATGTCCGCATTCTGCTGCCGGAACCGCTCGATGCGCCCCTCGTAGTCCCGTCGGAGATCCGCGATCCGCCGCGAGTTATCATCATCTGCGTGCTGGCGCGGGCCGTGGACGTCGTTGTCGTAGAGGTGGTGCGCGTTCAGCAGGGCTTGTCTGCGCTCTGCGATCTGCGCCATGCTGTCGTGGACGCTGCTGCTGGTGCCGGATGGAGTGATGCTTCCCTCGCGCGGCCAGTGCGTCTTCTTTGGCTGGGCCGCTTTCGTCGGCGCGCGGAGCTTGGAAGAGGGGGGCCAGAGCCGGCTGCAGCCGCCGTGGGGAGAGGGCGTATCTGGGGCGACGGTCTCCTGGTCGGATGCCAGACCCGACGAGGAGTCGCCGCTGTCGGAGTCGTCGTCTATGACGATCACGCCCTCTTCCTCTGTTGTGGATTCGGTGTCGGTGGTGCGTTCACGGTCGGCTTTGGTTGCTGCTTGGTGGTGGTGGTAATGGTCGGGCTCTGGGGAGAGCGAGCGCTCCGGGTCGAAGTGCAGGTGCACGCCTTGGCCGGTCTTGCTGGGCGTGGCGGTGATCTTGTCCCGGTTCTGCGCGCCGAAGGCCGCGACGTGCGCGTTGAGTCGCCTTTGGACGCGACCTTTGGCATTGGGGCGGAGATGATATGCATGCGACATGGTGCTGGGGTTAACAAATTGAGTGGGAGCTGGAATGAATAAGGGGTGGGGAGAAGGATGTTTGAAAAGTTGAGGAGAGATGTTGAAAGTTAAACGTCTTGGGAGCGATGGGGCAATAGCACCCACTGTAGTCGGCTCCATATATACAGTCGCATGACACTTTGTCCTGGCTGTGGCACTGGGACCGCTGTGGCCAACTTGAACATGAAATGTGGACGCAGCGCCTAATTCTGTGGTTTCTTTGTCTCTCCTGGACGGCGGTGGCTTTTCAGCCAGACAAAGCAATGGATGTGGCCGCCTGTCATTGTCTGTGTGGCTTATGGCTAACCTTGGCGTCTGCTCGGGCTTGGACTGTCATGGCAATACCGCTTTATCACTGGCAGTGATGCTGATTTCATGTCTCAGATCTATGGCTCGTTAGTCGTTAGTCATTGTCGTTGCCTGAGTTTGGCTGGCGGGCCGCTGCGCCCGAGAACACCGAGCACGGGCACTGACTCTTGGCCTCGATGTGTCGATGGAAAGGATCTCCACAATTTGTTTCCTTGTCATCGCCAGCAGCTCGCCAGCACCCCTTTCAAGTCATTCATTCCCGTGCTCGCAACCCGACCATGCGACCATGCGACTCGACTCTTCGTGTCTAATTCCCTTGACGTCGGATCAACGAACCAACCGTTCCCCTCTTGACCTTGTCAAAACGTTCCAGGTCGGTTTTATCTTGGAGACTGTCGTGGGACTCTGAGTATCTTCTTGTATACAATTGGCAATCTACATTGAACTGGAGGGGGGTTACTTGTCTGGTGGTTCCTTCCTGCCATCGTCTTCGGTGCGCCTACTAGTCATGAAGCTTGCATGAAGCCCAGAGGAGGAGTGTCTTCGGTACAGCAGCGCGAGACGGGTGCGAAGTACTCATTTTTGGTTGGCGTTGATCTCATTACTTCGTTCTAGTTTTCGGTCTGGAAATTTTCGGACAAAGACTGATTGGGAGCGTGAGGCATGTGACGTTGAAAGTTCCGCTTGATAGTTCACTTCATTTAGTATGATTTCTTGTTGCAGTCGCCTTGCATCTCCGCATTTAATTCTGAGACGGGTGTTCCAGCAATTTCGGTACCAACTCGGCTGCCTAGGAGTTGGGGAGGGAGAATGCTCAACATCATCTGAAAGGCAATTCGGAGGCGGGCGGCGGCGCCCCTCAACAGGCTCATCGAATATCTCCACCTGTTTGTTTCTCTAATTTAAACCAGCCGCGTTCTCGGCGTCTCCCCATATCTCACAAACATAGTCTAGCGCTCAACCTCAGCGCTCATCAATCTTCCTCCAATTACGCCCTTCTTTTAGGCAATTGCTTGCGTACACATACGAATGATGATGATGCAATATCGATAAGCGAGGCAGGGTGAACCCACCTCCATTTCAACCCCTACCACCGCATCCCATTCTCTCTATCATTTCCTCCTAGCAAACCAACTTTCTTTTCCAATCCCATTTCTTCTCAACTCCTGACATGACTGGCCGTCAGAATCGTCTCGTTTACAGGTGCTCTTTGAGGCTGCCTTACGGGACTACGAAACGCAGACAGGCATAGCATTGGCCGACCATCCACTCGCCGAACAGCTCCAGAGCTGTGACTCAGTCGACTCCGTTACCGCCGTTCTCCGTGAACAAACGCAAGCTTTTAGCGAATTCAGAGGAAAGGACAAAGTCTTGAGACCACTTAAAAATGCCGTATCAGTTCTGTCTAAACTCTCTTCCGCTGCCAATTTTGGTCGGGATATCGGCCTGGTACGTCCGTAGGCGTTGACTGAATGTTCAATGTCTCTCACCTTCATTCTATAGCATTTACCGCCGGTGACAGCAATACACACAGGCCTCGCCATTCTACTTTCTGTATGTGCCTTTCTTCAGTCCCTAAGCGCGCTCGTCGAGACATCCAAATGCTTCAGGCGTTCAAGGGCGTCATTGGCAGCTATGATGCACTGGTTGATTTACTTGAGTCGATCGAACAATTTCTGAATCGCCTCGAAATCTATACCAAGATCGAACCTACGGACGCCATGACTGAGATGGTTGTCAAGATCCTCGTGGAGCTGCTCTCCACCCTTGCGTTGGCGACCAAACAGATTAAGCAAGGGAAAACAAGTGAGTCCATCTTCGGTGAGGTACTGTATTATGTGACTCAATGCAACGCAGAAAAACTCGTTAAGAAGCTCCTTGGAGAGAAGGACGTCGAGGCGATACTCCAAAGAATAGATCGACTCACCGATGACGAGGCTCGGATAACCGCAGCGCAGACCCTCAAGATTGTCTATGGCCTCACCCAGAATATGAGGGTGGTAATGGACGGTGAGCAAATACGCTGAGCTTGTCGCCCGCTGGGTGTTGAGGATTACTTCTCTTTAGATGGCAAGGCATCGGTTGATTGTCTGAGGGATGCCCTCGGTATGTTTTGCAGGCCACAATCGAGTGACTTCGTGTCTGACTGAGCATAAGAAATTATGCAGCAACTCGCGAGTGATTTGAACAAGCCGAAGCGTCAGTCATTTTTCACTATTGCGATAGTTGATTGGGATCACCGAGATTGTCTGGCAGGTGAAAACTTACGGAAAGATATTTCCAATTGGCTATCACCACCTGATCCTTGGAAGAACCATCATATTGCCTGCGAATCACGCCACCGAAAGTCCGCAGCATGGTTCATTGAGAGCGAGATGTTCTCAAAATGGAAAGCTTCTGAGGCCCCAAGTTCTCTTCTATGGGTTCATGGGAAACGTCCGTTAATGCCCAGCTCTTACACTTTAGCAGAGACTGATTTTTTTTTCTTTTCGTAGCGGGCGCAGGAAAAAGCGTTTTTTGGTTCGTCAAATTTTTGATACCCCGTCCCGGGAACTTATCGTGTTCGCCAGTTCCACAATCATCAAGGACGTTGATGCCATGCGGAAGACTGGGCTCGCATCGTTGGGATTTTTCTACTGCGATTTTAGGGACGAACAAAAGAAGAACCTGCGCGGACTGCTCTCGTCTTTCCTAGTTCAACTTTGTCATCAATCCGACTCGTATCATGATCTGCTTTTGAAGTTCTACTCGGAACACGCCGAGGGTTCACGCGATCCCAGCGACGATGAACTTGTGGAAATTTTAAAGGCCCTGCTCAAACTCCCTGGACTAGCCCCGTGTATCTCATTATGGATGGTTTAGATGAATGTCCGAACACATCTGCTATCCCATCTCCCCGTGACAAGGTCTTAAACTTCTTAGGAGAGCTCATCGAATCACAATTTCCGAGTCTGCGCATATGCGTCACTAGCCGACCGGAGACGGATATCAAGGAGTCCTCGGTCCTTTAGTTTCTGCTCTGTTTCCCTGCATGACCAGAGCGAACAAAAGAGGGACATTGAAGACTACATCAAGACGGTCATTAACACGCATCCAAAAAATAGAAAGTGGAAAGCGGAGCACAAGCAACTAGTCATCAACGTTCTCACAAAAAAAGCAGACGGGATGTAAGGCTATCAAGCTAAATTTTGATGTCTCTCATTTCTGTCATGCAGGTTCAGATGGGTGTATTGTCAAGTGGTCTACATCTGCGGCTGCATCCCAGCACGTATCGAGCATGCACTGGCCGACTTGCCAGATACTCTGGACGAGACATATCAGCGCACGTTGAAAGAGATCAATAAGGCAGACTGGGAATGTGCCCACCGCCTGTTTCAGTTCGTCGCAGTGGCTTCCCGTCCGCTTCGCGTACAGGAACTTGCCGACTTGCTCGCATTTGATTTCAATGCCGGACCAATTCCGAAATTTCATGAGGGTTGGCGCCTGGAAGATCCGGCAGACGCGGTGTTGTCTACGTGCTCCAGCCTGCTTGCCATTGTCGATGGTGGATATTCTTTCGGAAAGGTCATACAATTTTCACATTTTTCCGTCAAGGAATTCTTGACGTCCACCCGCCTCGCCGAAACGAGCGACATTATTCCCCGCCGTTATCATGTTTCCATGACACCTGCTCATACTCTCGTGGCACAAACCTGTTTGGGCATTCTGCTACACCTTGATAAGGATGTCGTTACCAGGGACAGTCCGGAGGAATGGCCTCTTGCTGGATATGCTGCGGAGCACTGGGTTGACCATGCCCAGTTCGGGATGTGTCGCGAGTTGTGGAGGATGGGATGAAACGACTATTTGACCCGAGCAAATCACATCTTGCGGTCTCAGTCTGGATACATGACCCAAATACTCCTCCGTGGGAACAAACCGACGAGTCGAAAAGCTGTTGTCGCCCCTCAGAACTTCCCTGCATTATGCCGCTCTTTGGGGCCTACATTCCATAGTAGAGTTCCTCATCGTTGAACACTCGCAGGATGTGCACTTTCGAGGCTTCACCGACAACGTGACCCCTTTGCATCTGGCGTCTAAATATGGACACGTGACAGCTGCTGACATCCTTATTGAGCGCGGCGCGGATTGTCAGCCCAGGACAAGTATGGGAAGACACCATTGCATCTGGCGTTGGAGAAGGAACAAGTGGAGATTGCTCGCATACTTATCGAGTGCGGCGCGGATCTGACAGCCCGGACGTGGATGGGAAGACTCCATTGCATCTGGCGTTGGAGCAGGGACAAGCGGAAATCGCTCGTGTCTTATTGAGCGCGGCGCGGACCTGAGGGCCCAGGATGTGGATGGGAAGACTCCATTGCATCTGGCGTTGGAGCAGGGACAAGTGGAAACGCTCGCATGGTTATTGAACACGGTGCGGATCTGACAGCCCAGGACAAGCAAGGGAAGACTCCATTGCATCTGGCGTTGCAACGGATCAAGTGGAATCGCTCGCATGCTTATTGAGCGCACTGCGGATTTGACATCCCAGAACATGTATGGGGAGACTCCGTTGCATCTGGCGTTGCAACGGGAACAAGTGGAAATTGCTCGCATTCTCATTGAGCACGGCGCGGATGTGACAGCCCAGGACAAGCAAGGGAAGGCTCCATTGCATCTGACGTCGCAACGGGAACAAGCGGAAATAGCTCGAATGCTCATTGAGCTCGGCGCGGATGTGACAGCCCAAAACATGTATGGGAGACTCCATTGCATCTGGCGTTGCAAAAGGAACAAGTGGAGATGGCTCGCATGCTTATTGAGCGCGGAGCGGATGTGACAGCCCAGGACGAGCAAGGGAAGACTCCATTGCATCTGGCGTTGCAACTGGAACAAGTCGAAATCGCTCGCATGCTTATTGAGCGCAGCGCGGATGTGACAGCCCAGGACAATCACGGCAAGACTCCATTGCATCTGGCGCTGCAACAGGAACAAGTGGAAATCGCTCGCATGCTTATTGAGCGCGGCGCGGATGTGACAGCTCAGGACAAGCATAGGAAGACTCCATTTCATTTGGCGTTACAACGAGATCAAGTGGAATCGCTCGCATGCTTATTGAGCGCGGCGCGGATCTGACTTTCCAGAACATGTATGGGGAGACTCAATTGCATCTGGCGTTGCAACAGGAACAAGTGGAAGTCGCTCGCATGCTCATTGAGCGTGGTGCGGATGTGACGGCTCAAGACGAGGATGGGAAGACTCCATTGCATCTGGCGTTGCAATGGGAACAAATCGAAATCGCTCGCATGCTTATCGAGCGCGGCGCGGATGTGACGGCCCAGGACGTCTATGGGAAGACTCCATTACATCTGGCGTCGCAAAAAGGACAAGTGGAAGTTGCTCACATGCTTATTGAGCGTGGCGCGGATGTGACAGTCCAGGACAAGGATGGAGATACTCCATTACATCAGGCGTCGACTCCATATTGGTCCAGACCATCGCAGAAATATGCAGAAGTCACTCGCATACTTCTCGACCATGGCGCCGATGTGAATGCCCAGAACAAGAGTGGATGGACTCCATTAAGCCCGTTTCGTTAGACGTTGTAACTTGTAAGTCACTTGTACTAAGCTGGGCATACGGAAGTTGAACACGTCCTTTTCTAGCATGGTGTGACCGTGGTGCCTAACGACAGCATGATTTAAATTACATTCTGGAGGGTATGAACAAGGGGACTCGGACATCGTCATATTACTATGTATTTATTGTCAAATCATCGAGCTAGGGAACGAGGTTGTGGGATTCTATTTTCACTTGATAGCTGATAACAAGCTAGCTGACTATAACAAGCGTCGAGCAACCGAGCAAACGGTGGATAAGTGAAATTGATTGGTATAACTATGGGAATGTTTATGGCCCAAGCGCCTCGTATATGCGTTCAGAACACGGAAGAACGCAACGATCTTTTCATTCTGATCCTGATCCTAGTCTATCTCAACGTCTGTCCCCATTTTGGCACTTATATCATGCCGTGATGTCATCCTGTGCTGTGTCGTATTTGTTGCGAATTATAACTCATACAAATGCATACAATGTAGCGTTGGCTCGTCTACTGCCTGACTCAGCTGAGGGGCATTGTCGGCCCATCCTTCCGTATTACGCCCGGGCGGCCGGGCCTGCAGGCGTGCGTCGTTCCATATCGGTCACAAACATTTTGATCATCGATGGCATCGATGGAATAGAACACGAGGCCACGCACTCTCTGATCTACCATCCCTTTCTCGCCCTCTCAACACGAACGATGGCAAACGCAGTTATAAATCGTTCGGCGAACACCGTGGTCGAAGAGAAGCGTTTGTTGCAAGAGAAAATGTGGATGTGGCTCTCTCCCCCGGATCCCTCCATAAATCATAATATCGCATGCCATACCCATCACAAGAAAACAGGATCCTGGTTCTTCCGAGGCAAAATTTTTCAACAGTGGAAGTCATCTCCTTCTCTCCTGTGGATCCATGGCAAACGTAGGTCTTTTTGCTCTCCATTAGTACTCCACACCCCACTGACTCCTATATTATAGCGGGCTCAGGCAAAAGTGTTCTGTGGTTTGTTTTTCCTATTATTGTTGCATGCATCTACTTGAATTATCACCCAGCTCTACTATAATTCAAGATATCATTGCCCAACAAGATGCAGGATTGGCAGTAATGGCTTATTTTTACTGCGACTTCCGCGATTCGCACAAACAGGACTGTCGTGGCCTCGTCGTCTCCATGATAACTCAGCTCTGCGCCAAGTCAAATCCTTGTTACGACACCCTCTACCGCATCTACTTGGCACACAACAAGGGTGCACAAATACCCAGTGACCTGACTTTGATAAAATGCCTGACTGAGATGGTTTCACTTCCAGTTCAAGGCTCCACTTACCTCGTCGTGGATGCACTGGACGAGTGTCCCAACAATTCCAGCTTTCCAACCGCAAGAGAAAAGGTCCTTGAACTCATCAATAGTCTGGTTGGCTTGCGCCTCCCAAACCTACACATTTGTGTCACAAGTCGACCCGAGATCGACATACAAAATACTCTCGAGCCTTTGACAGCTCTCTCCGTATCCCTCCATAACCAAAGTGGACAAAAAGAAGATATCATTGATTACATTAGGTCTATTGTTTATTCGAAAAATGAGCAGTTGATGAAGAGATGGCGCGAGGAGGACAAGAAGCTTGTCATCGACACCCTCTCCGAGAGAGCGGGCGGGATGTAAGGTGTCCTTCCTCCGTTCCCGGACAAGATCTCATATTTTGATAGGTTCAGATGGGTGTTCTGTCAGCTGGAAACACTTCGGTACTGTCTTCCAGCAAGTGTGAGGAGAACTCTCGATGAATTGCCCGAATCACTAGACGAGACGTACGAGCGGGTGTTACGGGAGATCAAAAGGGCAAACAAAGGGCATGCCCATCGTCTCCTGCAATGTCTCACTGTCGCGCTTCGGCCGCTGCGCGTTGAAGAGCTTGCAGAGGTTCTCGCAATTGACTTTGATGTGCCGGCCCATGGAGGAATTCCCCAGTTGAACCCAAAATGGCGGTGGGCGGATCAACACCAGGCCGTACTGTCGACATGCTCAAGTCTGATTGAGATTGTCGATGATGGGCATTCCCAAATGGTACAGTTCTCTCACTTTTCAGTGAAAGAATACCTCACCTCGGGTCGACTGGCCGATTCCTATTCAGGGGATGTCTCCCGCTATTATATCGCTCTCGAGCCTGCACACACAATCCTCGCCCAGGCATGCTTGGGCGTTCTTCTCCATTTGCACGATCGCGTTTACGAGTATATTGTCCCTGAAATCCCCCTTGTCAAATACGCTGCCCGACACTGGGTCGACCATGCGCGGTTCGAGAACGTGCCTTCACGCATACGAGATGCGATGGAATATTTTTTCGATGCGGATAAACCACATTGGACGCCTTGGTGCCGGGTGCAAATGATAGACGTATCGTGGCAGTGGTTCGCACCCGAGGAGTTTAATGTCACCTTCCCCTTATACTATGCGTCGCTTGGGGGTTCTATGACCTGGCAGAACACCTCGTTGGAAGGCATCCGGAGCATATAAATGCAAGGGGTGGTCAGATGGTGACTCCATTGGTTGCTGCATTACGCGGGAAACATTTCGAGGTAGCAGAATTGCTGTCTCGGCGTGGCGCGGACGTCGATGTTTTGGGCAATTGGGAATGTACGCCACTTTTTATAGCAAGCGTGCAAGGCCTCGTGGACATTGCGCACTGGCTCCTCGATCACGGCGCACGTGTGGATGCCCAGACCAACAGGCTCTTTACCCCACTTCACGTCGCAGCCGATTATGGACACCTCCAAGTAGCTCAGACGCTAATTGAGCACAATGCCGATATCAACATCCGGACTGACGTTGGACAGTCTCCGTTGCACCTGGCAGCAAGTCCTTGGGTCAAGCATTATCAGGTCGAAATTATGCAGGCGCTGTTGGACCATGGTGCAAATCCTAATGCACTGGATGATGGTAATGCCACTCCGCTCCATTACTCATCCTGGTCGAACAAAGAAAACACTGTACGCGAAGGGACAGTCGAAGGTACGCGCTTGCTGCTAAAGCACGGTGCGACTATAGACGCCGAGGATAATGAGGGTAGGACCCCTTTGCGGCTAGCGTTGGAGCATGGACGTGACGATATTGCGACATGCTTGAAAGAGCATGGCGCTACGCGGTGAAATGGAGCAATTACAGGTTTTCTAATTTCGGATGAATATATAAGCACAAGAATTGTGCATGGGTACAGTATCTATCTATTGACATTATGTGGAACAGAGGATAGATAACATCGTACAGTTACTGTTCGTGATGCCAGTATTTCGAGATAAATATGTGTACAAGTACAAAGTGACGACCGTGAGCGACGACTTTTTGCGACTAAATTAGACGCCGACCTCGGTCTAGACAATCAGAAGCAAGTAGCTCCACCCGGGTAAGAGCCATCGCTGGGTATCCATACCAGAGGCGACACCACTGCGAAAACCGCCATCGGACGATGTGACATGAGGCAGGCCATTCCCGAGGTTCTTGAGTTCCAGGCGTACGTACACCATGCTTGATGGGCGGAAAACCGATCCTCTGCGTCACATTCAGCTGGATTCGTTTAACGGGGTCGTAAGGCCCGATTTTTGGGGGTCAGGATCGGTAGAGGGAAGGGTTGTGCTTCGAACTGTGTGCGGAACTGCTACCCTCAATTTGGTCATTTATACCGGAGGCAGAGATAACCGAAATCCCGTCGTGGACAGAAGACATACATACATTGGTATGTGTCATGATCTGCGGGTCCGGTCGCGTGAAAAAGTTGACTGATCGACTGGATAAGACGAGAGTCGACAGGAATATCGGGAAGGTGCTTACTGGCATACTTGTGAGAGCATGCAGCGTGGGATGAAATCAATCAAATAGTAGTGATAATGCTGGACCAAGAATGGTTTTTGAGGGTTCGTAACAATAACAGCCAAGTCAGACTCACGATGTAACTGATTGCTTGTGAACACTAGAAATGTAGCAGAAACCACCAGTGGGTTACTCCAGCCAACACCGACCAAAGGAGCCGGGACCGACATCCACGAAGCCGCGAATTTCCTCATTTCTCCAGGCCACTTTCTACGCCGACGTTGAGGGACACTGGTAGTTTTTACCGGAATAGTTCAATCAACACTCGTCTTTGGTGTATCGGAAGGAATGAAAAACTGTGATTCAGATTCAAAATCATGAGTACCTGTGACGCGAATATAGCGATGAGCGAAGAGTCAGATGTACTGCTAGAGGGACGTCGCCGATGGCAAGAAAGAGCCAAATAAAGCCCTTGGGACAGAAAATCTACATTAATGGATTTAGGAGTATCACAGCCAGCGAAAACTACCACTACCGCACCTGCGTCCAGTGGTCACGGTTGCATCCCAAACCAAACTCACCGCCTGCTTCAACGCGTAGGTGGAGCAAGCCAAGGAACGCGAAGAGAAGTAACATCAGGGAAACGGCACGAGCTTCAACTTCGCGTCGAAGCCTTTCACTTTTGATCTCCGTCATTTTTTGCCCTTTTTTGTGCTTCTTCTTCGAGCTTTTCAGGCTTCTTCTTAAATCGGTTCTCTTTCCCCTTTTTTTCCCGACTTTAGCTTATGTGTGGGGCTTTGAATGTTCACAGAGTTCTTTTGTGACTTTAACAACAAGGCAAAATCAACTTAAATTGCTCTTAGAAATTTGTATATAAGACATATTAAGGAAAGCTAATCATGTAACTAAGTACATCTGATTCAATGGCCCACCTCCCCCTGCGCGCTGCGTCTGCAGCCCCTCCACGCCCCCTGCACCTGCTCACGTACTTGCATTGCCCTGCGTATGTGTCGAGGCCTGAAGATGCAGGGCATCTGGCCTGCGTGTGTGACTCGGCGTGACCATGTGAGCAAGGGGGCGAGGGATGTTGAGGGTGTCGCATGGGTGTCGAGGGCAGAGGCACAAGGGTGTACACGAGGGTGTTGAAACCATACACTCAGTGTCGAGGGCGGGGGTATTGAGGGCGTACGTATGGTGTAGAGCGGGGGCATCGCGGGTGTGCGTGGGCGTGAGGACACAAGGGAGTCAGAAGCCATCGATGAAGTTACATACCTAGAATTCCCGGGCATGGGCGCAGGCGCGAAAAGTCCCCTGCAACTCCGCCCACGGCTTTGACGATGCGCCTCATCGATGGGAGACTTGACCGCAACGGTGCTGTCGTGAGCCGCTGCGGCATTGAGAGAGACGGTAAAGAAGCGCTCACCATCATTAAGGCGGACCTCCCCCAAGTCAGATTCTGCGACCGAGTCGCGCGGCAGGGACGGGGTATCGGGGAGTGACGAAGTCGTTGGTGAAAGAAGTGCATCGAGGGCAGAAGTGTGTTGGTCATTAAAGCCACTTGTTGGGCTAGCAGCAGGGTGGTTAACGGGGAGATGAGGAGGCCCTCAGGCTCCGAATGTTGTAATGTCTCCTCTGGTGGCATTGGGGGTGTGCGTGGGACGGGGTGGAGGGGAAGAAAATGCATTGGGCGAGGTGGAGGACGTAGAGGAGCAGGGCGGTGTTGATTGGGTGCGCGAGCAAGGACGACATCCTCGGGAGGTGGGTGTAAAATTGGTGTAGGTAGGGAGCGAAAGTTGTGAGCGACCAGTGCCCACGGCAACGAACGACGGGGTCGACAAGTGATGCGATGACATTGCATCCTCTGTTTGATGTACTGCCTCCGCGTATCTGCAAACAATGCTCGACATCAGCAAGAATTGTACAGATATAATAAGTACACGTACAAAAGCTGCGTTACAAGCTCACCTTCGAGCTCATCGTTTTGTAGTCGGGCTCGAACAAGCTCATTCTGTCAATGAACATCCCGAGACTTGTGAACACCGCCATCTAAAATCAATGAGCTATGTCACACACTAAAATATCGACATGCTCCTGGTTTAGCGACGCCAAACCGGCTTCCAGCATATTACTGTATCGCAAGGACATGAGTTGTTGAGGCCATATCACCGTTATCAGCCCGACGGGACGGGACATTCGAGATAAATCGGAGGAGGAAGATAGATACCTTTTGAGGTGAGGGAGAGGATGGCGATGGACGGTGACCGAGGGGGCGAGGTGGAAAAACTGGTCGTGACTGTGGCGTGGGTTTTGAAGTTATTCCCACGGTTGGCTTTGGTCTTTTTTTCGTCGAATCTTCTAAGTCGCGTCACCTGCCACTCCCACTTGTCTCACTGTTCCCTCCCTCTCATCCCACTGTCCACAACCCACCGTACAAGAACCTCGAGCGGCCATTTGCTACGTTCTCTCTCTACACAAACATAAAGGTCCCAGGCCAACTCCGGGGCCTTCCTTGCGAATTTGTATTGTTTTGTAAGCTTTTCTTTTCTTTCAGAGTCGTTGAGTTCGCACTGACCATGCCATTTTCCCCTTCACACTTCGTTCGGGAACGTGATGTCATCATCGTCCCCTCATCCTGGGATGTGATACGCTCTTGCCATCCCTCCCACTCTTGCTCTCGCTGTCCCTCTCGCTGTCCATCCCACTCTCGCCCTTGCTCCTTGCCCCTTACCCTCACCGTTGCCACCAAGTACTGGGCTACCCTCCTTGACCTCAGTGGTGCGTATGCCCTTTCAGCTAATATCAGGTCGCTCTTGTTGACTTTTCCCGGAGCGATTCTGGTCACAAAGCAATCCTCAACAAGCTTGTGCACCGTGGGGGCTCGTGGGTGGTGTGTGTGTGCGCCGGTGCAGAGATGTTGCCCTTCACCATGAACAACAGAAATGATACCGTGCATGATTCCTCTCCCCTGCTCGTACACGCCTGCTCGATGCACTCCCACTTGCCGACGCTACACCAGATGCACAAAGGAGTACAGAAGCCCAACACACCGTGAGCACCAAAGATGCTATCAACTCATTACACTAATTTACTTCTCCCTTTGTGCCCACACAACACGCGCTCTTCCTTCTAGAGGACAGCACACACGGGCGTGAATGCGACGGCGCTCGCCCCTCTCCCTGTCCCTTCCACAACGACTACGCTCGCCACTCCCATCCCTTTCCCCATCACAACCCCATGCAACGGTCGTTGCCCTCGGCATCGTCGACAGTCCGCAGCTAGGGCTGCCAAACAGCGTTGTCAGCTTCGCGATTTGCGTCGGGACTATGTCTGAGGTGGACGGACCGAAAGCACCTTCCTGTACGTCCCACAGTTTTTTCACCGCATTCTCCTCTTCATCAAGCGTGCCGAGGGCGGTGAGTGCTCTCGACATGGAGGCAGGTTGCGATCTGTAGGTCAATGGCATGAGCGTGGCCGTGTGCGTGGCAGGGAGGAGAGAGACCGACGACAGTTTCGCAGCATTCATCTCTGGCTCGGTCTGCGGTCCAGTGGTGGGTTGTAAGTCAACATGACCTCGGCGCCAACAGCAAACAACTGGGTGTCATCATGGTCATCATGCTCTCCATCGTTCTCGTCGTCACCGTTACATGGTCGGATGTTGGCGTCACACTCGTCGATTTTGAGGACAGGGCAGGAGGCAAGTCGTTCGTGGTTGAGGTGTTTTCGAAGGTTTGAATTGCTTTGCGTGTTGGCGTGACACTGTTCCCCGAGCGGTCGGACCTTGCCACGCTTCTGGGACCCTAGTTAGTTATACCTGTACATCGTCCCAGCCACCAAAAATAAAATTTATGAATGTTCATTTGTTGCGAAATGTGGTTTTCATGAGAGCTTTAAGGACTTTTTTAAGGACTTAATAAAAGATCTGAAGGGCTTTCTAAAGTATGCTTCAGACTTTGTGAAGTGCAATTACGCTTTAAAAAGCTTCAAAAGCGCTTTTTTAAGACAATCGACCCAGCATAAAAAAGTCGCGGTGAGTTTTGTGGCTTTTAAGCCTTTTTTGGACTTATCAGTCTTCTCACGCTTTTTTAAGTCCCAAAAGAACTCAAAAAAGCACGTGCCGTTTCCCTGATGAACGCAATTGTCGGTAACGAGTGCGCCGACAACAGTAGGTTTACTAGTTTAGTGCTCTCTAGGCTGAGTAAAGCGCGGGTGTTTGCCTCATGCGACCAGGTAGGGGCGGAGCTACGGTTGTCATGTAAGCCAAGCACGTCTGAAACAGTCAAAATTGAAATTTTACCTACGATACTTGGGACGTCACTAGGTTTACAAGAGATTCTCCCATGATCTGTAGGAGGTACTTACCATTGATGAGGAGTGAGATGTCTGTCACGCATATGCCCTTGCGATTATCTTCTCCCTGTTCCAAATGATGGATCTGCCGAGCTTCCTTAAGTGCCTTGCTTTGGGAGGAAGACCATGATGTGTGGGAGAACTGCATACGACGCGCAAATCAATAGCGAAGAGAGAACGTAATAAAGGACTTGAGAATACTGTTGGTAGCAGCCCGTGAGCCAAAAATAAGCCGGGACAATCCGGGCCGAGGTAGCGGCCAAAATGACGGTCCATCACCACAAACTCACGGTCCAGTTCTTTCCGGAATGCCACCCACACCCAACCAGCCCGGAGACAGTGCCTGAACCCTACACACTGGGCACACCAACCCTTGTACCCACCCGCTGACAGTTCGAGGATTTTGGCACCCACACAGCTGCACCCATCATAGCCTCGCCCGAGTCTCCCTCTCAGAATGACGTCGAGGCAGCTCCCCAGCCCGTGACGGAGAAATTACAGCTGAATGTCACAGACGCGCTTAGCTGCCTGGATGCTGTCAAAGCCCAATTCCATGACCGCTCTGATGTCTACAAAGTCTTTTTGGACATTATGAAGCTGAGTGAGTGCTCATGACACCAGGCATAATAAACGCCGACTCCATGAAAAGGCTAAGAAGCAATCTATGAGTCAGGAAGTATTCCCACATTTTAGCCATCCCTGGACCATCGTTACTACGCCGATCCGGTCACCTTATTCTCACCAGGCCCCTCCCCTTTCCGCATCCCAAAACTTCACGCAGGCCAGCGATCGCTCACCTTCCCCTGCCACTGGTTCCTGCAATCAACTTTGACGAGTTTTAGTTCAGGCATGAAAGCAGCGCTCAACTCATGCAAGACCCTACCATGAATTCCTCAAGCTTGTGAACTTGTTAGCTCAAGACTTCGTTGATTGTGCGTGTATCGTGCGCTAATGTCGCTCCTTTCTTGAAGGAGAGCTAAATCAGTTGATGGCCCAATCTAAGGAAATTTTGGGATGTGATGGGGCCGTGGAGCGTTTCGCTCTGGACAAGGGGCTGAAGAATTCTAGTAGCCTCCAGGGCGGCCATTGACTATTCTCGACCATCCCAGTTGCGAAGAGCTGGATATGGCAGTTATAGATGCCCACCTGCAGATGTACGTCCTTGTCACCCTGCCTCGTTACAAAGTTATATTGTTAAAGAAAATCAATCAATGTAGAGCACAGTGGTCGTGCAGGGTTGTACTAGTCGGTGTTGAACGATGGATGGGCAACCCATCCGAGTTTCGTGAGTGGAAGACTCGGTCCTCATGGCACACAAGAACCTTTACAAAGAGGCACTACATCACACCGAGGAAGAGCATCAGGAGGATAACCCCCGAAGACCGCTCGTGCGCAGTTCGAGTGGAACTATAATTGGCTGCAGCGAACTGCACGCGCATGTTGGATCATCAGGGCATCATGTTCAAGACAGTGGACAAGAAGGTGCCCACAGCAAAGGTGTCCGTCGTGCAGATCGAGCAATCACAGAGACGCAGATGGCACGCCGGACTGCCTCTTGGAGACGCTTTATGCGTTGATGCGCCAAGTCCCCGCTATATGCGCGAGCGAGCGACTTGGAGCGGTTGGGTCCGTGAGGTCGCTGTACCTCTGGGCTTGGCGCGCGGGAAAGCGACTTGCCTAATCGGGCCGCTCCAGTCTCACTGGGCTGGCAGCGGCGGAAACGGGCTCAGAGCTCGCTCGGGAGCTCTGTGGGCGGGCGGCGACGTGACTGGCGACTGAGAGGGGAATAAAGCGAAGGGAATGCAACTGAAATGAGGGGAATCGGCCGAGAACTGACTGAGAACTGGGGGAATTACTGAGGGGCACTGCCCTCCGACTGGAAATTGCTATAACTATTGACAGACTAACACTAAATACTATCTACTTGGTCCGTGCGTCGTAGCAACCCTAATCTACAATCCTACCAAGTTTCAGGGTACTCCGATCAGCCGATCGGCCGTGGTCGCCCGATCTCTATATTTCGCTCTTGGGCCTGGTGACGCAGCGCGCGACGTCGGGCGTCGCTCTAATTTGAAGGGTTGACTGGCCTGCACTAGACTGAACTTGGGAAGTTGTTTGTTTGAGGCCGGAATGCCCGCGCGCGCTGTGGGAGCCTTGAAACCACTGGTAAATGTCTTGTGTAATTGCTGGGGATTGAGGAATCGCGGCGCTCCGATTTGCTGGGGACCTGTCGTACCACCAATGCTCGATATTTCTACCGAGTTTGGGGCCGATCCGAGCAGTCGGCGGGGGTGAGCGGTTGCTGTGTGTTGGGAGCTGGATGGGTTGTGTGGCTGAGGTGGCTGAGCCACGCGCGTCGCCGCGCCACCGGCCTGTCGGGCCGGCGCTCCGCCACATCGGGCTCTGGGCTCAAAGTCGTCCCTCTGCACATATTCGCGCGTGCTGCCGCGCCTGCGGCGCATCAGCGTGGGCGCACCCAGCACCAACATGTACTAAATCAAGGAGACGCGGACGTACTTTGCGATGCTATCAAGCTCGCATTTTCTTACCTCTTGCATCTAAGTGGTGCCCAGGTCCGCCTAGTTGCGGGCCAGAAGAGCTGGTTGAGATTGGGTTCCAACTTCATGACTGGGAAGCGGCCTCCCTGCAAGTCGATCTGGAATGGGAAGTACCCAGCGGAACCAAATGCACAGCGGCTGCAGGGAGCGCGGTGGCGATGGTGGTGATGCAACAGATTACAGGTGGAGATGCTAAAGTTCATATGCTTTTTGATTGCCAGATCCCTGCATGCCTGTGTCCATGCCCAATGGATCCATGCATGCATGTATGCACTGGGCCCATGCATGCTTGCTTGCACCAGGTCCCCACACCTGCTTGCTTGCAGGGCCCCATGCACTGTAGTAGTAGTAGTAGTAGTAGTAGTACTGTTTTGTAATCTAGTATAATACAATAATAAAGGTATTTTTTATTTAGATCTACTAATTTTAAGCACTGTTACTTAAATCAAGCACTGCTTTTTAAAAATTGTTTTTGGCAATAAAGTGCTAATAAGCTGAAACATGCCACATCAAGTTTTCCTAATGAGATCAAACTTCACTCAAGCCCAGTAACAAGCAACCACTCCCTAATGTATCAGTCAGGTTTCTGGACAGCAAGCACTACATGAAACACAAGAGTATTGTCACAACCTACAGTGTCTCAGCTGTGCCCAATAAACCTTTCCCCTATGAGATGGATAAATCAAAGTTAGTCAAACCCACACCCTGTAATATCTAAAAGGGCACCCTGGCCCTGTGGCCTGTCACCGGCGTAGGGTGCAACACTTAGACTCAAGTAGTGGAAGGATATATGCAACTGTGATGAGTAGACAGGAGCAGTATTCACACTGCACTCCAGATGATGAGACGATAGCGAGTATATTGTGAGACGAGAAGACTCGACTTAGTGTCCCAAGACACTGAAGTCGTCCTTAAATACAAGCGAGTCCTACTACGACGATCCCAGAATGATGTCATAATGACTTCATCCTCTAATCTTACAACGCGTCATATAGAAGGGGGTGGAAGCGTCCAGAACACACATACGTAGATAGACGTCACAGGCACGTCAGTAGAAGGGGCCGAAAGGGGGAGGGGACGACATACAATCACAAGGGCCAGAATCGTGAGCTACAGAAGGAGATACGTACTGACAGAACCGATAATTGCTACGAGGGGCCGGTTCCCGCGACTTACCCATGCCCCCAGTCGTCCTCTTGACTGGTGCAGGTGCCGGTGATGTCATGGCCCCTGCAGGATGCAACATATAGAGCACTCAATTGCTGGCACTCTACAGGTTATAAAGAAAAACAAGGGAGGTATCATACTAATATAGCAAGACAAGTCAAATCCTTAAGACTTGGACTATTGTGTCCCACACAAGGCCAAAGGCTGCATGAAGGAAGTAAGGAAGTATCTCACAAGACCAAATGCTGTACAAAGCAAGAAATAAAGCAAGTATCTCTGACTACTATAATTATGATAGTACTATCTCACAGAACCAAAGGGCATACAAAGGTGTCTGATGACTGTCACAACCAGCCAATAGATAAAATGGAATGGAGAGTAAAAAAGTTGTGGAAGAGAAAAGGGGGTGTGGTAAAACCAGGTTTATATTAGCTTGAGAATGAAACCAATGGGTGTGGCATAGGTGACATCCAAGGTACTGCCTGTACTAGCAGTACCAGCAATTAGGAGGCCACCAATGTGACCATGGCTGTTGACAATTATGGAACCCAAGTCACCATTGTCTGAGAAAGGGCTGGAGTCAAGCAATAAATGGCCCATCTTTTAACCATCTCAACATTGCCATTGTCACTCATTGTAATGGATGTAGGAAACTATATTGTTAGAACAACCAATTGTGAGGCCCATGACACAACCACATTTAATTACCATAAAGGACTGGTTGTTCCACATCTGAGACATCTCATCCTCTGTAATGATGCCATTGAGCCTCAAAATACCATTATCTAGATAAGTGAAAAAATAGGCATTCAAATTCTGAAGTTAGGGTTCATTATTTGAACAAAATCTTCCACTGCAAAAGTCTGCAATGCTGTGGCATTTCCATTGAAATTGGTCACATTGACCTTGGAGGTGTCAACCTCAATAATTGCCCAATCCCCAACAATAATGGCTTTCTAAGGTGGCCCACTTAGTTGAAACTTCCTAGTAGAAAATGTTGAGCACTTCCATTGCTTCCATCACCTTCTAGTGATACTGTAGCTAAATGGAAGTCGGCTTTATCTGACACACTAAGATGGTAACGCTTAAGGGAAGACGAATGGAGATCAAAATGTTCTATCAATTGGAGCAATTAAAATACTACATGTAGGGAACTTCATCAGCAAATTCACAAGTTTCTTTTAGGCTTTCAGGCCCTTTTCAGTGGTTTTTGGCTTTTTAACAAGTGTACAAGACTGGGCAAGTAATAAAGTACAAGAAAGTTGACAAGTCATGTACTGTAATTTTAATTAGGTTAAAATAAATTATATAATTACACTGTTCATGATCTTATCTACATTATATTTGAAATCTAATCTAATCACACTTATAGCATTATCTAATCACATTATATTTGCAATCTATTATATTTACAATTTAATCTAATCACATTACACATACAATCTAATCCTAATACGTGTAAAGCAGAAGCAGGTAGACAATCGCGAACAATAGAGATATGAGACCGGTCATCCCAACCACCTCAGAGTGACTGGGGAGAAACAAGAGATGGAGGGAAAAGTTCCCGCAGGCGTTCGCTTTCGACGGTCAACCTAAAAAGGTCACATTTCAGTGTTGACATGTTTTGTTTATGGACGGACAGTCACGGACTCACCGAGATGCATAGCTTACCTGCTGCTATTATGCCTGACTGGCAGCCAGCTCTCATTCCTGTTGCTAAGATTGCCAAATTAGGACCTGCATGTGTGCATCGAGGTTGTGCGCGTGAGTGTTAAGGGTGCATGTGGGTTGTCGAGGGTGTACGGTGTACGCGTGTGCATCGAGGGTGTGGACGAAGGCAATGGCATCGGCGTTGGCAAGAAAGTCCCCTCCGACTCACTTTTGCAGCAAGGGAGGGGGGAGAGGGGGCGGGGGCGACAAAAACGAGGGGGTGGCTGAGGGAGACTCGCTCTTGAGGCGAGGAAGAGGGAGAGGGAGAAGAACCTCGCTCTTGGGGCGAGGGCAAGGGTGAGATATGAATATGTCAGTACCGATCTATGGTGAGATAATCACACACGGGGCAGAGCCATTACAGTGCACGGGCTTGACTGGCGCTGGAGAAAATGAACGTATACGAAGGTGATAAATGAGGTGAGAGACTCGGACAGAAGACAAAAACATACCGATGGACGTTTGAATGATAATATACGCTCATGAAGTCGAATGGGTTCGTTGAGTTGTGGTGCTTTGGACGCCCAAGAGCCACAAGTAGATGGTCCGCAACGAATTCAATGTACTGGCACATCAATTCTAAATTCATGCCGATAAGTGCGACGGGCAGGGCATCTAGAGATATGTCAACTGAGCTAGTTGACAGTAACAATGTCAACTTACGAGTCAAAGACTCTGCTCGCTGGTGACAGCTGTATATTATGACCTCATTGGAAAAGGAGTCCCGGCCTAGACACTTCTTGAGCCAGAAGATTGAATGCAAATGAACCGGAGAAAATTATGCTCCCGACCGTGAATGTAACAAGATGCTCCGCAAATGTTGACTGACGATCCGAGATCCATGTAAGGGTCCAGTCGGCTTTCTTTTTAATGCGAGGTATCGTCTCCACAGCATCGAAAAAATGCTCTCGCCATGCTGGGTCTTTGATATAGGCATTGGTGAGTAATGATCTTGTTAACAATGTCAGGGTGAGGACGCACCATAAATGGGAAAAGAGCAAGCATGCAAAATCCGTATGCTAATGAGCTTGTTGGAAAAGGTGAGTCCCGGCATAAGTCCACGTCACTTGAGCCGGAAGATCGATGTGAACGAACCAGAGAAAATATGCCCTCAGGCCTCGACTGCCACAAATGTAACAAGACGCTCTGCAAATGTTGACTGACGATCCGAGATCCATGTAAGGGTCCAGTCGGCTTTCTTTTTTACAACAAGGGATCGTCTCTGATTGGACGTGAGTGCAGAATGCTAATTGCTTCTGGAGATAACCGTTTTGACCTGACTTTCCACGGAATCATTTTCGCCGCTGTCTCGATGAATTGTTTTATCAAGCGTCGTCTGACGTCTTTCATGCGCCCGTACCGAGATTCACTTCCAAAGGGGAAATAATATTCCTGCAGAAACTGATATCGAAACATGGTTGGATGTGGTGGCGATGACATGAGATCGTAGGCTCAATCCTGACCAGCAGACAGAGGGAGAGTTACGCCGGGCCATCAAAAAGGCGGGAGGATTCGAGAAGTTAGGCGTGCAGATGTCATAAGGGGATGGGGGACGGGGGACACCTATTCCTGGTAACAGCGGCGACAGTATGGCAGAATGTAAGGATAGGCTATTTGTGTCGGACCTGACATGGCCACCTAAATGACAAAGGGCGAGGGGAACAAAGCAATTTGAGGGGTACGTGTGTCGTTGACAGAGTGCAGAATTGCAGTGTCCGGGTTCTATAGTGTGCCGGAAACATTCAAAGCAAGGACAGATGCCAAGATTGGACAAGGACAGGGGAATAGTCTCGAGACGGGGAAGATGGAATGAGTGGCGTAGACAGGGAGTGAGGGAAGGCAGATGAAGTCAGAGAGGGGAGTTGCTGTGCGGTGGAAGGATAAAGTAGGCAAGACGAGCCCAGACGAGTGGACGTGCCGCGAGCCGAGGAACAGGGAAATGACAGGTTACGACATCAGGTGGACCTGTAGACGATGTAAACCGAAACCGAACGAGACATGTGGTCTGGTCCAGTGCCAGGACACCATGACGGACACCGTGACGGGGGAAGGAGATAAAGACATGGGGTAGACGTACAGTTCCAAGAAACCGTCGACGGTCAACGTTGGGCCTCTCCCCGTGGTGAGAACGCACAAGGATTTCTCGTTCGAAGGTGCAGCGGTTGTTGAAGGGGTCGACGTTGTCTTGACACCAGCTTTTGAATTCTAGGACACACGCTTCTCAAAGAAGTTCGTCTTCCCTTGAAGCGAGATCATGTCCATGAAGTCAAACGAGTTCGTTGAGTTGTAGTGCTTTGGACACCCAGGAGCCACAAGTAGACGGTCCGCAGCGAGTTCGATGTACTGGCACATCAATTCCGAATTCATGCCGATTAGTGCAACGGGCAGGGCATCTGAGGATGTGTCAGCGAGCTAGCTGACAATACCCCGATGTCCACCCACCATTTAAGAACTCCTGTTCAATAGCGACGGCTTTGGTAATGATCTTGTTAACAGTGTCAAGGTGAGGACGCCGCCATAAATGGGAAAAGAGCAAGCATGCAAAATCTGTATGCATGCCCTCATCACGGCTAATGAGCTCGTTGGAAAAGGTGAGTCCCGGCATAAGTCCATGCTTCTTGAGCCAGAAGATGGATGCGAATGAATTAGAGAAGGGATGCCCTCAACTGCTGCGAACGCAACAAGTCGCTCCGCAAATGTTGACTGACGATCCGAGATCCATGTAAGGGTGCAGCCGGCTTTCTTTTTAACACAAGGGATCGTCTCAACAGCATCGAAAAGATGCCCTCGCTGTGATGGGTCCTTGATATAGGCATCAATGAGGAGGGAGTATGTTTCCGAATGGATATTCTCCATCATGATCTGGAAGCCATAGAAGCAACGCGCCTCCGTGGGTCTGTGAAGCGGCAACGGGAGCCCGCAGGGCTGAGCGGTGAGAGCGGTGAGGTTGATACGCTGGGAGGGGGTTGAAAGACGGTTTGGTAGAAGAAGGATCTCGGAGCAGTTGGGAGAAATGGGCGCGAGCGTCCGAGAGGTGGACCTCAGAGACCTGGAGGTAACGGTCGAGGTCTAGCCAAGTCTCGGATATAGTATGTAAAGCGAGACTTGGCTGCTTCACGCGCCGCCTTCTCAGCCTCCAAGTGTGACTGGAGGTCCATAATAGTCTTGACTGCCTGTTCCGAGGCGGAGGGCAGAACTTCATTCGAGAATCGCTCGACGAGGTTCTCGTTGACAATACCGTCAGAACCGGAAAAGAAGGCGAGGACATGCGAAATAAAGTGACGTTCGTTGTCGTTCAAGCGGCTGTTCCAATCATGAAGGTCCTTGGAAAGGTCCATCTCTTCTGCCGTCCAAAAGGAAGCTTCGGCCTTCTTGTACATTTGCCAGATCTTTGACAAACGTAAGTTTCAAGCTACAATATGATAACGAGGACTTACTTCATGATATTGGATAGGGAACAACACGAAGCGACGTTTGGACTCCATGAGAAGCGGTTCCTGACCTACGAAGGACGTGAGAGGCAAATAGCTAAGACAATTACCCGACGTACTCTCAGGGAGATCAATATCGCCAACGCAAGTTTACGAAGGATTAACTCTTGGTCTTCAGCGGTCTCCGACAATGGTGAAGGAGAACGACGAGCATCGTCGATGATAGAAACAGATTTGTGAATGAGCTTGGTAGGTGACTCCAAAAGTATGCCTGAAGAACAGCCGCAGCCTAGCAGTGAGGGTGAGAACATGTAGACGTGCACTGAGTATCATTACTAACCTTCTTACTAGGGGTAGCCTCTGGCATGATGTGATTAACAGGAGTAATGGGACGGATAATGGTCACCATTGATGATGGAGTTATTCCGACCGAAGGCGAAGCCGGAGGGAGGCTTAGGTCGGTTCTGACATATTAAATGAGACGTCCGATGACACGTTCACACCGTCAGCCACACTGTCCACGGACAGATGGCGAAGGAATCGACGGAGGTGAGAGTTGAATGTGGGTCTGACGACTGCCGGATGCAAAGGGAGCAGGGATCGGAGGGCGGTTTTGTTGTTGCACGTGCAAGCACCTTCGCAAATGGGACAAATGTCGTCGTCGTCGTCTTCGTCTTCTAGGTGGTGCGTAGATGAGACCAAGCCCGAGGTGTGGGCGTGAGGAGGCGACATTGCGGAAGTCTGTTTGTTTTGATGAACTGAGCAATGATGTGAGAGATGTGCGACGGAAGATGAGTGTAAGCGTAAGAGAGCGAGGGAAGTGGTTATCGATTGAAGATGAAAACGAGGCGAAGAACAGCCGCAGCCTAGCAGTGAGGGTGAGAACATGTAGACGTGCACCGAGTATCATTACTAACCTTCTTACTAGGGGTAGCCTCTGGCATGATGTGATTAACAGGAGTAATGGGACGGATAATGGTCACCATTGATGATGGAGTTATTCCGACCGGAGGCGAAGCCGGAGGGAGGCTCAGGTCGGTTCGGACATATTAAATGAGACGTCCGATGACACGTTCGCACTGTCAGCCACACTGTCAGTGGGGATTTCCCTTCAGATTTCACCTGTGTGGATTCACCTTTGAGATGTGAAGACGTGTCGCATGATGTGTTGGAACCGCAATCCCGTTGCAGCCGCACGCATTCCACTGCCCTTGTGCACTGGACTCCGCCGCTCGAACTCCCATTCCCGTGACCGGGTATGGCTAGCTCAGAGCATTGGAGTGAGTGTCCAAGGTCGATTGGTCACGGATGGAACTGGCAGCGCATGACGACGGAACGACGAGTTGAGGAGGATTCGACGCTGTTGAGGTTTGTTTGGTCGCTGTCGATGTTTGGATGGCCGAACGGGGGTTTGGCAAGTGATCAAGAGTGTGGTGAATGAAGTTCTACGTAGAGCCTGCCACGACTGCGACAAGACGCTCTGCAAATGTTGACCGACGGTCCGAGACCTATGTAAGGGCCCAGTTGGATCGTCTCCACGGCATCGAACAGATGCTCTCGCCGTGCGTGGTCTTTGATATAGGTGTCGGTGAGTAATGATCTTGTTAATAATGTCGGGGTGAGGACGCACCATAAATGAGAAAAGAGCATGCATGCAAAATCCGTATACATGCTCTCATCGCAGCTAATGAGCTCGTTGGAAAAGGTGAGTCCCGGCATATGTCCATGCTTCTTGAGCCAGAAGGTTGATGCGAGTGAACCGGAGAACTCTTGGCTGCCGCGCACGCAACTGAGAAGGTTTGATGAAGGGAAGGAGAGTGCAGATGGGCCGAGATGGTAACATGACAGCGCTTCGACGAGGGAAGGAGAGCGCAGATGGGCCGAGATGGTAACACGACAGCGGATGGGTGGGAAGAGCGCTGGGAAGAGCGCTGAACGGGCAACGGCTCAACGACAGCTCAGCGCTCCGTGCTCAGCACGCAATGACAGACAGCTCAACGTAATATTCCCAACTTGAACTACGATAAAAACTATGATAAAAATTCATTACAATGATGGTCAATATTATTGTTCACAAAGTATGCACGATATATGTCAAGAGAATCAGAATAATGAACTTCAGGAGGAACAAATGATGACCCAAAAACCGGAAGGAGATGAGCACCCCTAACAATACAATCAAGATGAACAATTGCAAGTGTACGCTGCCGACCATTGCCTATGAACTGTGGCCTTACAACCCACATTCCTGTGTCTTCATCTGGATCGTCCTCAGAAATAAACAACTGGACGAGGGCACACGGATATCTGTTTCTATTAAATGAAAAAGAAAAAAAAGCTGTACCCGCCCAATCACCATGTCTCGCATACCACCTTGTCCTGCCTCCATTTGAATGAAACGGTATCATGTCGAGCGCACTCGCCTCGCAATTTGGGTTAGAACGGATCCTTTCTTGATACATGCCGCCTGCACCGCAAAGGTCACTGGGTGCAAAGAATCGAGCAATGGCTGAGTGATAAACCAAAATTCGACTGTTAAGGATGGGACACTGATCGAGGGTGATATCATCTGATGAAATCATGGCACCGGGGTTGAGCTGGTCGTACAAGAAGCGCCGTAGAAGCTCAGGAAATCGGGGTTGTTCGATATAAGTAGCCAGCTCCTCTAGCGAACTTGGATAACCTCGTGCTGTGGATAGCATGAATGGGAAATACGAACTGGGCGGCACGAGAAAAAAACAAACCTGGAGTTTGAGCAAGCTCGACCGTGGCGAGTGCCTTTGGCCCTGGAGCTGGCCCATGGTCGTCATTTTCATTCGTATCATCGTCCTCGAACATCATACCGCGTTGTGCAATTAAACTCTTTATCGAAGCAAGTTTGTCCAGCCTGCAGATTGTCTGCAGCATTTGTAAGATGGCATTGTAGCGATTCGAACGCCGCCAAGGCTCCTTGACAGCCTTTATGTGCTTTGATTCGGTAATCGATGAACAGAGCCCATTCGGAGAACCAAAAAGGATAATTGAGCGGATGTAATGTACCAGCGAATGTTGCCGGGGCAACGAAATAAAGTCCCTTTCACACCTGGGGTGCCGACAAGAACTCTCGATAATGGTGGAAACGATCCAGCAGTCCTGGAGTCTATCAAGAGCGTCGGCAGTAATGGCGTTCCGGCGTGCGATGTAACAGAAATTGAGGAAGCAGAGACACATTTGACAACCTCAGACGGCATGTGGCCAGCAATGGCTGCAAGGTAGACCTGTAGGACGAAATTGGCACAGCGGACAGAGAAAGTGCGCACAACTGACCTTCATAAGCGCTTTTGAATCGTCACCCGTCCATTGCGCAAAGTCGCGGCCATCTGGAAAGCGCCGCAGTCCTGGAAACGCAGGAACTGCCGAAATACTAGATGGATCAATTAACGCGGGTATAAATCAGGTACAAAATCAACGAATGTACCGGGATCGATGTCAGCGATGATTTCAAGACCACAAGCCTCCCCATGCTCTTCCAACAAGTATTCGTTCACCACATCATGATGTGGTCTTTGAATGTCCCTTTAATTACCTGGTGAAGGAGATCCGGCGATAACAGTTCATGGATATCGGCGCGAGGGAAATCGGAGGTGAATGGCTGTAATTCAATTTCAGAGAGCTTGACTTGGACGGGTTTGAAAAAAGACACTTACCACGATGTCTGCACGAACACCAAAGTCACTCCATAAGGTACCCGCCCCCCAGTTATTGATGAGGAATTCTGTCTTTGTACGTCTTCGCCGACGGGCATTCCCTGCATCCAAGTTGTCGGGTTTTGCATCGCATCTATATACAGTTTAGTACGCAAAATGTAAACCTATTGAAAACGCTCACTTCGGGCACCATCCTTGCACAATTGCCGCCAGCCAAACTTGCTCCGGGTAATCGGCGATATAAGGTCCGAGCCCATATATCACTCGACGAAATGTCCATCCGGACATCTAACTACATCCGGATTGACATCGCCGCTTCAAGGGGTTGAAAGACTCGCGAAAGGCATGCGTGATACATTTGCCTACAAAAGACTTGGTATTTTATACTCTTCCGGTATTTCTTGGTGGCTATCGATTATTTCCGCTCAAACGATAATCAATTTATGTTCAATGAAAGACGTACTTTTGGAATTGGGAGAAATGCAACAGGAAGTAAAGCGTTGCTGTGAGCTCTCCGCGCAATATTGGTGAGATTTCCTGGAGACATATACACAGGATGGTATTCTTGGTGGCCTGTTGCGACTGAAACCGTTGTTTTATCACTTCCGGCAACAACTGGCACAAACATTGCGCCGTGGGTCGATTCATCCCTTGCAATTTGATCCTAAATATATTCACATATGAGCAGGACTCGGATAAATGTGCAGCCATCTTTGCAACGTACCGCTTGAGTCCACGCCCAGTCCGCAGACATTAGGTTTGACCATACGCGCTGGCCACTTCCATCGAATTGCCGGTATGGTGTCAGATTAATTTTGTCTTTGAAATGCGTGGTTTCGAGCTGATGACAGAGGACCTTGCGTGTATCTCGGGCGCATAAGTCATAGGTCTGTGTCATCCATGTGGGAACAGTACCCGGAGGAAGTGGGCCCTGATAGCGGATTTATATACCACCCATGGGGAGTGGCCGTGCTGTATGTCATCAATGGTGGCGTAGAGCTCTTTAGAGTTCTTCCACGGAACGTCCGCACCAAACCTCGCGATCTGAGACACCCACAGATCCAGAGCCTTGTCAATTAAAGTCGCTGAATTCTGAACCTCAACGAAATGGTAATAAGCGAATTCAAAGTCGGTGGAAGACTGAAAGGGGCCCATGGATCCCTTCAGGAGGTGCTGGTGGACGTGTATATGGAGGGAGGAATTCCCGTCCTCGTTGCATGGTTTTGCTATTCTCGTAGTTAGTACATTATCATGGGGCTTAAGGACACACTTACCTGTTAAATGAGGGTGATAGTGGTATGTTGGCGACGGCGCATCGTCATCTGATTCAGGCGTAAATTGTCGATGAGCTGAGTTTGTGTGTTGAGTCAAGCCGCCACTGCTTCGACATTCCAAGAAGCATGTCGGGCAAGTATAGGAGGTGCGGCCAATATTAAACATGGCAAAAGTAGAGATTTGCAGAAGCAAAACGTACTTTATTTATGGATGCAAAACGGACGCAAAAAGGATTTGCAAACGGATCTGAAAAATGGATGCAAAATGGATCTGAAAAGCGGTTGCCAAACGGATCTGTAAAACGGATGACTGTTTCGCGGAAGCAAAACGGATGACTGTTTCCCGGAAGCAAAACCTAGTTTTTGACAACACTCACAAACAGTTACGCACGTTGAAGGTTCACTGTACCCTTAGGTCCTTCGGACTCCACTGTTACTTCCACGTCATCTAAAAAAAATCCCTCTTCACTTCTTCAATGCCTCGTCCTGTTCGCTCCATGCCGTTGCCGATCTGGAATACAGGTCGCCGACTCCTCCTACACCACCAGTGAGGAGAAACGGACACGCACAGCCAATGACACAGAATCAGATGGCGATGGTTCTCTGGACACTCACCTAACCCCTCCAAGGCCAAAACGTGGGCGACTCGCAGCTGAAGTGGGTGAGGAGCCTATCATTCGTGCAGCTCGTGCGGCTGGAATGGAAACTCCCAAAGCGATAACTGTGAGAGGTAAAGTCTTGCCGCCAAGGTCACCACAGCCAGCACGAACAAACCGAAATACCCACCCTGGGATGGTGGCTATGCCGCGGGCCAAAAGGACTTCAGCGGAGGTCAACGCTTTTGCAAAGAACAAGGCCAACCTCCGGCAACGAGCTGAGGTGTTAGAGCGTCAACGCATAGAGGCCCTCGCCGAAATGAGCTACAAGAAGAGCTCGAGGAGGAAGCAGAGGCGCGGTCGGTTATCAAGGGGTTAGGTGATGCCAGCTTCATTGATGATGTGGAGATGCGTTCCGAGTCGTCCGACGACAAAACACGGATGAGACCGGTAGCAAGGTGGCCTCTGAAGATGACTCGGGCTCGGATCGATCTGTTGTAAAGAGGAAAGCGGCACCAAAGGCAAGGAAGGTATGTTGTTTAGCAACCTCGTCTTGGTGTAACAAACATGACTACTGACCAATGTTTTTCAGATGCAAAAGAAGGCAAAGCGAGGAGAGGTGCGAGCAGCTACAGACCGAGTGAAGGACAGTTTGAAGGCTGCTGGCAAGAAGCGTCAGACTGCAAGCCTGAGGTAAATTACACGCAATCAACAATCTTTGGATTGTTCTCACGCACCACGAGGCTGACATCACGATACAGTGACAACAGGAAGAAGACCGGCCTCGTCTCAAACTGGCAGTCAATGGTGCCTGCAGTCTCTCGAGGATCCTCGAAGGCAGGATCCTCGAAGGCAAAATCCGGGACCAGTGGCAATCCATCGGCATTAGGTGGCCTTGATGATGAGGACGCAGTGGCAACTCCCTTGAAGAACGCTGGGCGTTATCGTCGTAAAAATGATGTACGCGTCATCCATTGTCCCTTGTTCCGTTCACTGACATCACTGCAGACTGTGGCTATCGAAAGTGTGAGCGAGAGCGATACCGATGCGAAGACATCAAAGGCATTTCGCAAAAGCGTTAAGAGAACAGCTGCTCTGGATCACAAGGTGAAGCCGAACTTTCCAAAGTCAAAGTCGCATTCCACAAGCATGAAAGACCTCAAAGCTAAACTCGAACGCGCATCTGTCGTGCCGTCCGAGTCCCCAACTTCTACTGATCTCTCAGGCTCCCTTGCCATGGGTTCTGATACGACTGGATTGCCAGATTTCGCTCGCTCAGCTTGGTCCACCAGCTTCTTACCGACGCTGTATAGCCGCTTGGGAAGTTCCTCCAATCCGTTTGTTCTGGGCGCAGATATGGTCCAGGTTATTCAAGAAGTCGTTAACCTTGTCTATCCGAACTCAGATTATCAGGTCCGAGTCAATGATAGGATTTTTACTTTGGTATGGGTGTCTTTTACTTTATTTTATGTGGTTGACATGCGTCTAGGCAAAGGACCGCCTGAACGATAAAAGAACGTTTTTTGGCCGGCAAGGCATCAAAGTCGTTACCGAGTTCTTCAGGGATGAGGGGTATGTTGGAAAGCCTAAAGCGACTGCCAAATACGCTCTCTGGGCAACCAGGGGTGATGGGCCGGCCATCTTTGGTGTACCAACCCCCTATGACTGTGTTGCGACCAAAGGCGATGCCGGCTACATTGTGCGTCCCACATTCCGCTCATTATTCAAATGATTATATGATATTTCTTTTCAGAAGCCCGAAGATATATTTGAATCGAAGTTCATTCTTCAACTCCTCACTCCGTTTCTCAAATGGTGCAGAGGCTCGTGCCACGATTACGGCCATCCCATTGGCACGCTGGCTCTGGCAGCTACAGGAGTGAGTAGCCACTTGTATAATTGGCCGCGTTCTGAAATGTTCGGCTTAGGTTGAACGTGCCTTTATGATGCATACAACGGGCGTACCAGTGCCCTGTGGCCAGTTTTCACGCGAGGTCGTAGGCACTGTCATCGGCGAATACATTTACACGGCCTCAAAGCTCAGCAATCGGCGGTGGGAAAAAATCAAGTCCCTGTGCGGTGCCGAGCAGAAACCGAGCCTCAAGTCTCAAGTTTACTTGGACCGCCGTGCTATGTATGAGCCGAGCAGCCCTCTAAAGCCTGATGGCTTGAATGAGGCGGATGACTCGGAGTGAGTACTAGTGTGTGCCGACTAAAGGTATGGATTGGATTCTTTTACCATGATAATTATCTTATGCCGCATTACAGATTTTGCTATTTTGACCGTACTGGCCGTCTCCAACACCGCTCCTGACACTGCTCGCGTTTTTACTTCATTTCTTCGATCAAACATCATTTTCTCTCAAAACGGATCATCTCAGTCAGCCAGCTCTCCCTCTGTCGTGCCTTGCCACCTCGCGGGCATTATATCCAGGTTGTGCGCATATGTGGATCGGATTTGCGTTGGATTTAGATACCTCCCGCGTCGTTTACTGCGCATGTTACATAAGTTCATTATTACGAATCAGCCTATTTAGGCATTATACCCACGGTTCGGGCCGCATTGTGCCACCTAGCAAGATTTTGCGTTGAGAATGCAAATTAAGGTTCAACATAGATTAAGATGCAGATTAAGATGCAGATTAAGATGCAGATCAAGATGCAGATTCGAAAATAATAAAATAATGAATAAAGTAAATTTAACCCAATGCAATTTATTTTTCCTGGCACTCAAGTGACACAAGTGACACAACTTGTCAACTTTTGAGCTTGCTAGTGCAAAAAAATATCAACTTGGCAAAAAATAGACCTAGCTTGTCTACTTGTCACTTTACTCACTTTTTGGGCTTGTACAAGCTTGTACAAGCTTGTACAAGCTTGTACAAGCCATAAAAAGAAAGTTGTGTATTTGCTGATGTGGGTGATCTTTGACAAGATCTATTGCATGGTCCCATGGTCTGGATTTGGGGAATCGATTGGAATGTATTTCACTAAATACCTTTCCATACTTGTGATAATAACGAGGTACTTGCTCTTGCCAAGTTCTTTCTCGTTTATCGGTGGCTTGAACAGCGAGTTCTGTAGCCGTTGTTGTCTTCCTAAGATATTTCTTGGGATAATGTACGACTCCTAATTCATTGTTCGGTATGAATTCAGGATCGTGTCCTTCATCTTCGTATTGTTCTGGATTATAACTTCTTTGGTGTTTGTCTTGCCTTTCTTGGTTCCATAGGTATGCATCTTTGGTTGCGATGTGTACATTGCCATAGAATGTTCCTTTTTGCCAATCAATTGGAGGATTGGTGAAGCAAAGGAATGGGTATCCTAATAGCATTTCATCGCCTCCAAGGTTGATGATAAAGAAATCTTGTTCTTCTTTATGTGTACCATATGAGACTTCAAGTTTTGCGGCATGAGTAACACTACCAAGGGAGTTTCTTGTTCCATCTACATTACAAATGATTCTTGGTTTCTCCAGTTGCATTAGGGGAAATTTAAATCGGTTAGCGAGCGTTGGATCAATGAAATTATCCGTAGCTCCGCTATCTATCAGAGCATGGACTTGTCCTTGTCGATCTCTGGTCTTCAACTTAACTGTGGCCTTTACTGATTTCTGCTTTTGTAAAAATACATCTTTAGAAAACATTACCCGCATCACGGCCATATGACTTGGGTCTACTGAAAATCCACACCATTCTTTTTCATTTCTTGAACCCATTCGTCGCATTGCTCAGTTGTAAACTTAGAGGTTTGAGCGGCGAGTTCTGAAATGGAGAGTGATTTCTCAGTTTCTTCTTCATCTGATTGAGGATCTTCGTCTAGATCTTCATCATCAGAATCAACTTCTTTAATTGCTCTTATGAAAGAATGTGGTTGGAATTTCTTCTTCTTTTGCTTCGACTTCTGAAACTTTCCAGATTTGTCGCGAGCTAAAGTCTGTCGTCCTTTCCTGTTTGGACAATTGCGAGCCATGTGTCCTATTCTAGAACACTCGAAACATTTGCCTGCTTCATGATGTTTCTTCTTATCCTCTTTAGTAACTGCTCTGCGGACAGTGTCTACGTCCATAGGTACAGTTTCATCATTGGGACTACGTTTGGGTGGTTTGTTATGCTGCTGGGAATGAGTATTCCAAGTGGTGGGCCATTTGGACGGAGTAGTACTCATCATGGATGCTTTATGAGTATACTTCTGTTGTTCTTTGCATGCAGCATCAACCCATTCGTCGAATGTTGTGGGGGTTGTATCTCTATCAAGTATCTTGTCCAGCAATGCTCTGTTGAGTCGCTTAGCAAACATGTCAATGGTTGCATCAGCGGCTTCATCATAGCCTGCTTTCTTTGCAAGATGTTTGAATTTCGAGATATAACTGTCGAGGTCACTTCCTTGCATTCTTAGTGCATGAAGTTCGCGATAGGCTTGTTGTTTCTGGGTTGTGTCAGTGAATGCTCTGGTGAAGGCATTCTTAAATTCTGTCCATAGGATTTCTTCATCTCGTCCTACTGGATTGTTGGCTCTGGTGACTTTATCATTTAGGTTGTTAAGTTGATCGGCGGCCCAATCTTCTATTTTTGGACCTTTGAAGAATGAGAGTGCCACAATGACTCGCTTATATGGATTAAGAATAAGCTCATGGTTGTCATTTAAGGCTCTGAACAGCGTAAATTCTCTCATAAACTGTTTGGATCGTGCTCTATCTCCATTGAATGTTGAAGGGGCTGTTCCTGTGAACGCTCCTTTAACTGTGACTGGTGCTTGTGCCATGAATGCTGGTTGTACAGGTACAGGTAATGTATTGGCTGTGGTATCTGTAATGGCGGTAAGACTATCGGTTGTGGCGGTATCCACAAAGGTTGCAGGGGTTCCAGTACTGTTGGTTCTAAAAGAGGTGGGGGACTGGGGATTTGTCATCCTGAAGCTAATGCTCCTCTTATTTGATGTTGATATGCTGGATAACTGGGATCTGCTGGATTCGCCGGTTCTCTTTCGCGAATGTCTAATCCTAGTTCTAGTTGTGTGGTAACAACTTCTGTTTCAAATTGTAATTCGGGATCAGGTGCTTGTGATATAGCAGACTGATATGAAGGTCCTTCTTCGTGATCTGAAGCGTGTGGATCTACGAATCTATACTCTGGTCCTTCTTCGAGTTCTGGAGAACTTGCTTGTTCTCTTGGTGCGTCAATTGGCGTCTGTTGATAATAATCTGGATGGTTTTGATCTTGTTCTGACCAAAATCCTGTTCCTTCTTCGTTTCTTGTGATTCGTCTCTGTGATGATGACCACCAAGTGTCTGAGCCTGGTCGGTATATAAGTTCGTACCAATAATTGTCTACGAATTCGACTGGTACTGGTTCTGGATCGCCTTCAACTTGAAATAGGTAATAACCTGGATGGGGTGGTGGACTGATCCAAACTACTGATGTTCCTAATACGTCTTGTGGAAGATCGTTAACTGTTCTTCTGTAAACGCGGCGTTCTTCGTCTGGATCGTCAGTGACTGGTGCAGAGAAATGAGCCGTGTTGGAATGGGGTGCTTTCTATAGGGAAGCCTTCCTACTTGAATCGCTTGGTCTAGGTGGTGTTCCTAGGTACACTAAAGTGGTACTAACTTTTGCTTTATAATGTTTCACACAAAACACTAAAGTCTTTCTTGAAATGTATCGATGCAACAAAGATACACCAGATGTAGAGTCTTCAAGCTACCTTATGAAGAGTCTTCATATGATCTACAAGTTTCCTTATGTAGATGCGATTATGGATTCTACAAGCTACCTTATGTAGAAACTTCGTTTATAGTCAGCAAGGTTCCTTATGCAGACTGGTATGTAACACGTGTCTTCTTTTATAAAGGAGACTTGATCTTATGTTACGTATGGACGATACGTTCTCGCAATTCGAGGTAATCCAAAAAGGAGACTGAAAGGGTTTCTGTATCTAGAGAGATAAAGAGTCTACTCGAAAAGCTTTCGGGTCGCACTGTACGTTGTGCAAAGCTAGTTCAGCAGAACTAGGTCATTTGAGACAAGGGGTTTAGAGTCCGAGGGTTCAACACGAGGACTGGGGAGTCAAAGGTACTGATATTGAGGGCAATCCTCAGAAGATCAAGTCTGAGGTCTACTGGGTACAAAAGACGGTCTTATATACATGAGAGGAGGCTGTGCATTGACTGTGCATTCCTGCGGAATGACTGTGCAATGCTGTGCATATACTACTGTGGACTGTGCATTACTACGGACTGTGCTTAAGGCGCAGTCGACTACGGAAACTGTGCAACTGTGCAGTGCGAGAATGAAGCGTGGGAAAGGATCTTACATATAGAGACAGGGGGTGGCTGAGACAGGAGTTCAGACACTTCATGAAAACGACTAAGTCGTGAGTCACGTGATGACTGCACGTGATGTGTCACGTGAGGAATAAGTGTGACGATGCATGTGATTAGGTTCTCGGGAAACGAGTGCCTAAGTGAGCATCTGTCTTGGTGTCTATTTGGGCGTCTAAGGAGAAAACGAATTGGGCGTCTTAAAGCGGTCCATGAGGTCCGTAAAGGGGGCTTCATAACAGTAACCCTCCGGAACAGGAAGCCAAGTGTCAAGAGCGTCGCTGAAATATTTCATACATCTATCTGCATCAGAAGGTGTCCCAGGCCTCATTGGCGGGCCATGGTAATGAGCTTCACCTCCACCAGGAAATTCAATTGTGTACTGAACCTTAAGAACAGGACTGGAATTGATGTGGGAAGCATTTTGCGGTGACGAAGTACTAGGTGAAATGGAATGTTGCTGAATGGGGCTTGAGTGTCCTGGTCCAATATGAGCACACTTGGATTCGTGTTCCCACCAGGTTGCACATCCCCTTTTCAAACGTATCACATCCCCCCGTGGCATTTTGACAGGAGAGCGCACTAGGATATCATCAGGTAAGTCCTCGAAAATGTCGGGGCCATAATTTTCCTTAGCAAGGAAACTCTCATAGCGAGACACATCGTGGATCCCTAGGTGTCTTTCGGCATATGAAAGATAGCGATGGAGTTTGGATGGGGTAGAAAGGTGGGATGATGGGGATACTTTGTGCTGAGAGGCTGAAGACATTTCACAAGTAGACGAAGGGGTTTGAGGGGGGTAGAAGAGTTATTGGCAGTATTTATCAAATTGGTGAGGGTACCAAGAAATGAGGCAATTGAGGTGACGTCGTCAGAAGCAGTTGTCGACGATGATTGATTGCGAGGTCTCAAAGAGGGACGGCGATTGGCAGGATCAAAAGTTTGGGTATTCGGAGGTGTGTATATAGTAGCTTCACCGGAATGCTACAAGTAAAATGAGTTGCGTTCTACTTCGAAAATTGGACACATACAATTGCAAGAGCCCATTCACGCATTCTAAAAGGTGTCAGAGACAAGGATGTGCCATTGGCACAGATGTAATAGAATCTAGAGTCATTATCGCTTCAGTATTTTGTTTCGAGAAGGCAGCAAATTCATGCAAGGTTCATATCCAGTGGGGTGAGATCCAGATCGCCTGCCTATGTCGATTGAGTAAATTACATTTGGCACAATCGATGTACTCACCCCATCAGTTTCATCATCATCATTGTCGGAATCACCTCGACCAGACTATACATGTCAACCAAAAACAACAGCATATACAGAGAATACATGCCGAACTACATTTCTGCTTGACGTCCTCTGTATCCACGATTATGCTGGCCTTCAAAAGGTGTTGTTCTTGTATCTTATCAACAAGTGAAATATATTCTTCCACCTTTTTGACGTCTAAAGCTTCTGATTTCCTTGTGAAAGTATTTGTCATTGTCAGTGATTCGGAATTCCAGAATTGAGAACAATAGCATATACTCACGGACAACCACGATAAAAATATTTGAACCTAAAGGTATGTGACGAGGAAACCTTGTACTTGAGACTGCATTTTTCGAGAATCGCTGTGAGGAAGGCAAGGTAGTTGGACTTGTTGCAAGTGAATTTCATTTCCTTAGTCAACGTCTCTTTCTTGGACTGAGATTTGGACTTCTTTCCTGACTTGGTGACAGTGGGTACATGAGAGATAAGCTGAACCGATGATGCGCCGCAGGCGCGGCAGCACGTGCGGATATGCACATAGCGAAGACTTAGAGACAGGAGTCCGATGCAGCGGAGCGACGGACCACCAGGCCGACGGAGTGACAACACGCGCGCTCCAACCTCCCCTCCGACTCATCCCCTCATTCCGACGGCCGCGCACCTTCTCCGCCCACTCCGATCACCCTGAAACTCGGCAGGAACATCGAGCCCAAGGATACGACGCGCTCACAGCGAATCGGAGCGCGTCGTCGCACGGATCGCCCTCAATAACACCAAAACCACCTTAGTGGTCTTCAAGTCTCTCACAGCGGTGCGGACATCTCGGAGTTGTACAAACGACTTCCCCGAGTAGGATTAGTCTTGGTACGTCGCCCCTGCCACGTAGGAGGACGCCCGACGTCGCGCGTCATGTTGCAAGGCCCAGGAGCGGGCGCGCGCGGAACGGAGTGCGCGGACCATCGCCCGCGGTGGAGGTCCTCAAAACAGGTTAGGAGCGTAGTATAGGGTCGCCAGCGCGCACAGACCAAGTAGCTAGTATATTAGTTAGAGATGTACTTAGTTTACAAAGAATCCAGCTGGGAGCCGTGTCTCCTATAGTTCTCACCATAATTCCTCGTTTCCGATCCGTTTCCCTCTTTCCGGTCTCATTCTCGTCGTCTCCGTCGCCTCTCCGTCGCTGGTCGCGTCGCACGCTGCCAGCTTAGCTCCCGAGTGAGCTACAAGTCCTTTTCCGCCATGCCGGTCCCGTGTGACCGGAGCGCCCGATAAGGCAACTCCTTTCCCGCGCTTCCGATCCAGAAGTGCTCCGCCTCCAGCGAACCCTCAGCTCTTAGTCTCTTGCACGCGTATAGCGGGGACTAGCGCATCATTTTGGTGGCCAACGTGGGGAGGTCGGAAATACAGTATTTTCTGGTCCCTCTACGTCTCAGCTCGTTCCGCGCAACGCGCGCGCCTCCCACAGTCCTATATCCAATCAAAAACTTTGTCGCGTCGGCCAACCTCGCAACAGTCAGCGCCACCAGCTTCACAGCCTCCCCCTCGTCTCCGCCAGTCTTGCGCAACGTGCGCACCTACTCCGTCGTATTTCCAATTGAAAATTTTAGAGTCGGCCAACCCTACAACAGTCAGCGCCACAAATCCGGACAGTTTGCGCTAGCCCGATCGGGATGCCTCTCTCAGACCTCCCTGCGCGCAGAGAGGAGACCGCCCCCTCCTTCCTCGATGACCAGCCCGATGAGCTGGAGAGGTACTTCGAAGACCTCCACACCCTCTTCCTCCGCCACAATGTCGCCGACCAACAGGACCGCAAGGAGGCGGCCTGCCGATATACCAGCATCCGCACAGAGCAGCTGTGGAAGACTACCAGCGCGTGGTCGGACCCAGCACAGTCCTTCGACGACTTCAAGACCGAAGTCAGCAAGTTATACCCCGGCACGCTAGGCAGCCGATCCCATACCCTCCAGGAGCTGGAGCGGACCATCGCGCTTATGCGCGCATCGGAATTCAGAGCTCCGCTGAGCTCGGCGAATACTATCGCCAATACCTCCTCATCACCCGCTACCTTATCGCCCGGAACAGTATCTCCGCGATAGAGCAGTCGTGGTACTTCTTCCGAGGCCTGTCGCCAGCCCTGGAAGGCGCGTTCGAGAGCGCCTGCACAAAGTTGTTGACCACCTCCCAGACGACCCTTATCCCCTCTCCGACATATTTGAGGCCGCTAACTACGTGATCATGAGCACCGCGTACATGCCATTCGCGCCGCCTCAGCCGCCGACACCGCCCCCACCGCAAATACTTCCGCCAGTCGCCCTCGCTCCCATACCAGCCCCAGTCCAAGTCAACGCACTCTCCGCTGTCATGGACGAAATTGCGGAGCAGATTAAGCAGATGGTACAGACCAGCTCGCGTCCGCAGCTACGCAGACGAGCGCGTCCGGAAGCAGCACCTGCAGCTTCTGCGGCGCCACAGGTCACTACATGCACGAGTGCGAGACCGTAGCCGCCTTCATCCGCGCGGGCAAGTGCAAGCGGAGCGCGGAGGGCAAGATTGTCCTCCCGACCGGAGCTATGGCTCCGCGTGGCGCCCCTGGCACACTGCTGCGTGATCGCATTGAGGATTGGCACCAGCGGAACCCGGACAAGCCAAATGTTCTACGGAATAGCAGGCACGTCTCCGGGCAGCTCAAGCAGGCAGCGTCGCCCCAACTCTGCAGAACAGAGCGCCAGCCAGCGGACATAGCCGCACCCGCGAAGACTCATGCCCAGCGGTGCGCAGCCCCCCTCATCCCACTCCGAAGCCCAGTACTCATCCCCCGCGCCAACGTATTCAAGTCGCAGCGTAGCGGCACCACAGCAGCAGAAGGACGTGCCTCCGCACCTCACCCAGTACTCCGTCGCAACAGAAGAACGCGCGGAGCCGCCAGCTCAACAGGAGCCCTCCCATATCCCTATCCCGACACCCCGACAAGTACGCGCAGCAGCAGCAGAGTCTGCACGGAGCACCAGAGCCGCCGACACAGTCTCAGAGCGCATTCTGGAGGCCCCCGTCGTCGTCACCCAGCGAGAGTTGCGTGCGATAGCGCCCGACGCTTGGGCACAGGCCGCCAGCGAGTCCAAGAGAGCACATGAAGAGCAGCCGCTCTTCATGATGTTGGAAGACATCCTTGGTGACGCCTACGAACCGGACGCATCCAGGACGACTGCGCGGAGCGCTAGGCTCGCGCAGATCACCGACGACTACGAAGCGGCCGCGCTAGCCCGTTCCCAGCCAGATGCACTCCCCCCCCATATTCCATCCCATTCCAACCCGTCCCAATCCGACCAGCCTCCGCTGAAGCTGCGCCAGAGCGCGCATGTTCGCCCCCCGTCCGACACAGAAGAATCGCGCCCAGCAAGCTCGGCCAAGTACGAGCACATCTCTCTCTCCAAAGTTGAGGCAAGACCGATTCGCCCGTCCAGCAACACCGACATCCGCCAGGACAAGCCGCCGCCGCCGGAGCAACAAGCAGACGAACCCAGGTTCGCGCTACAGAGCGTCGCGACCAAGCCCAGCCGCAGGCGAGAGTCTGAGAGCTCTCCCCCTCCCATCCATCCAGTGCAACCGCCAGTCGCCACAGAGGCGACCCCGTCGTCCGTCGTCGCCACAGAGGTGACTCCGCCGCCCGTTACAGCTGAAGCGCCCCCGTCGCCCATCGTAGCCTTGCAGCAGCAGTCTGCTCCGCCGTCGTTCCACCCCCTCCGTTTTGAACCTTTCAGTTCCCTCCTCACATCCTATTGCGTACCCGCCTCACTCTCCAGTCCTGTCTGCGTCCCAGACCTCCGTCGCCAATCACCGCCACAGCCGCATCAACCCACGCGCAAACCATCGCCAGCGGACACAGCAGAACCAGCGCGCTCCGCCACCCCCACAGAAACCGTCCTAGCACAAGCCCTATCCCCAGCCGCAGACCCAGAGATTTTGGAAGAGCGTGCAGCCCACCACGCAGAAGAGCCAGAAGAACCGGAACGAGACGAGGAGCCGCAGGAAGACGAGCCGAGCGATTACGCCAGTCAGTCTTCACCCTCATCGTCGTTCCCGGAGACAAGTCCGCAGCGTCGCCCATCCGCGCTCGACTCCGTCACGCCCCTAGCGGAGTCACTCCGAGTGGAGTTGGCCGCCGTACAGGACACAGTCGCCCAGATGGGCAGCGCGGAGCACAAGTTTAGCGACGCCCTTGCCACCCTAGAGGATGAGGTCGACGCGCTCATAGCGTTGGCCAGAGAGCTTGACCACTGCGCAGAAGCCATCTTGGAGCAGGAGCACGCCGCAGGGTTTGGAGCCCTTATTGACCGCCTTGGAGCGCTCATGAGCTCCGCCCGCGCGGTCAAGGACAGCGCCAAGGGCAACGCAGAGCCCGATGACACCCCCGCAGACAACCCCAAAGGCCGACCCAGCGCCGGAACTGCCGAAGAAGACGAGGAGCGTGACCGCGGTCGCAGCAGCAGCAGCATAGGCGAAGAGGGAGAGCTCAGCGCTCTCAGTTGGGAGGAGATACCCTCCTCCGCGTACATACCCCCCACCATTATAGTTTATCGCGCCCCGGACCCTGTACAATACCAGCAGACATTTCCGCCTCATTCCTCCTTTCGTCCGTAGATCCGCCGCCCCCTAGTATACCATCGGACATTACAGCGCCCCTACTTGTTTATATTTCCCCCATACCCGCGCAGATACTAACCCGAAGCCGAGGACGGCTTTTTTTTCAGTTGGGAGGAGATTGGGGGTAGCGCACGATCCAGCGCACCCTTGACGAAGACCCTCGCCCCGCGCCATCGGAGCGCCGCCTCCCACCACGACCGCCCCGCAGACACACCCAGAGCCCACAACGTCGCCCGGAATGCGCATAGTGCGCCGCCGGAAGAAGATCAAAGCATTCCCGGTAGCAAGACAACAAGTATTCAAGCCGCCCGTGAGATTCCAGTACCGACGCCAGCCCCGACGCGCACACCCTCACCCAGACACCGCCGACATCCCCAGCCGCTCACGCCAGCCTCTACCCCTCGATCCATGCGCTACAACTCCATCAGTGTCTGATGGAGGCGATCTCGAAGCGCCAGAACTCCGACCACCGCTCAAGCAAGCAAGACGATTTCTCCGAAGACGAAGGTGACACAGTCATCGCCAGTGCGCTCACCGCAGCCTTGCACGAGAAGTCCACCACCACAGAGAGTCCCAGTCGCCAACACAGAGAGCCGCATCAAAGGAGACGCAATGAGCTCAGAAATGGCTGACCCAGGTAGTCCGCCCCTCGTCCCGATGACCCCGCATGCGCCCGCGGACTTCAAGACTCAAGCGCTACAATCCCCCCTCCTAGTCCGCCTTCCCCATCACAGTATCAGTCGGCGGAGCAGTGCGAGGTCGCGTTCCATCGTCGACTCCACTCCATCCCCCTGAAATTAGAGCGCCCAGTCCGAGCCGACTCAGAGTGTCAGACGCGACCGCACCCTTAGCAGCGCAAGCCCGATGCAGCCAGCAACCGGACCGTCGCCCCCCAAAGATTCCGCAGCGCGCGGAGGCATGCGCGACCGTTCGCGTGCGCGTTCGCTACCTCCCCCCTCCAAGATCAGAGCAGCTCCCTTCGTCCCTCCCGCCGCAGGTCGCACTCGTCCGCAGCCCTAACATCTCTACCCCTTCGCCCATCCAACTCCGACAGTCACCTCCCGCAAGTTCGCGGCGCGCAGAGGCGTGCAAGACAGCCCGCGTCCCCGATTAGGAGCCCGCAGTATTGGGTGAAAATCAGCGCCGTCCAAGTCTTCCCCAGAGTGCCGCAAGTACGCGCGGACTTAGTCGCTCAGTCACCACGCACTCAGGGTCTCGTTGGCCACTCCTACAACGTCGCAAAGCGCGCAAGCACACGCCGGAGTCAGGCCACCCGCATTCACGTTCACTCCCCCTCCCCCAGATTATGCGATTTCTCCTTCGGACCTTCCCTCAGAGCGCCGCATTCACGCGCAGCTTTAGATCCGCGAACCCAACACAGCGACAATACCAGCGCGCGCCGTCGCAGACTGGCATACCCACAGAGCCCCGCGCGACCACTCAAGATGGTCAGTTCTCCCGGACAGGCAGATAGCGCTCCGGATTCGAGCTGCTTTCTTAGCGCAGCACGGCAGCAAGTCGTCACTCCAACACGCAGGGACTGAGGACAGTCCATATCTCAGTTGGGAGGAGATGATGCGCCGCAGGCGCGGCAGCACGTGCGGATATGCACATAGCGAAGACTTAGAGACAGGAGTCCGACGCAGCGGAGTGACGGACCGCCGGGCCGACGGAGCGACAACACGCGCGCTCCAACCTCCCCTCCGACTCATCCCCTCATTCCGATGGCCGCGCGCCTTCTCCGCCCGCTCCGATCGCCCTGAAACGCGGCAGGAACATCGAGCCCAAGGATACGACGCGCTCACAGCGAATCGGAGCGCGTCGTCGCACGGATCGCCCTCAATAACACCAAAACCACCTTAGTGGTCTTCAAGTCTCTCACAGCGCGTGCGGACATCTCGGAGTTGTACAAACGACTTCCCCGAGTAGGATTAGTCTTGGTACGTCGCCCCTGCCACGTAGGAGGACGCCCGACGTCGCGCGTCGTGTTGCAAGGCCCAGGAGCGGGCGCGCGCGGAACGGAGTGCGCGGACCAATCGCCCGCGGCGGAGGTCCTCAAAACAGGTTAGGAGCGTAGTATAGGGTCGCCAGCGCGCACAGACCAAGTAGCTAGTATATTAGTTAGAGATGTACTTAGTTTACAAAAGAATCCAGCTGGGAGCCATGTCTCCTATAGTTCTCACCATAATTCCTTCGTTTCCGATCCGTTTCCCTCTGTTCCGGTCTCATTCTCGTCGTCTCCGTCGCCTCTCCGTCGCTGGTCGCGTCGCACGCCGCCAGCTTAGCTCCCGAGTGAGCTACAAGTCCTTTTCCGCCGTCGCCGGTCCCGTGTGACCGGAGCGCCCAATAAGGCAACTCCCTTTCCCGCGCTTCCGATCCAGAAGTGCTCCGCCTCCAGCGAACCCTCAGCTCTTAGTCTCTTGCATGCATATAGCGGGGACTAAGCGCATCACCGAGAAAGTCGTCTCAAGTGGGCCTGAGTCGGAATCAGCATCCAACACATCTGCCATGGTCGCACACAGCAATTAATGAGAGTGTCGCACACTGTTATGGACTGTGGCTCCACTTTAGACGGAGCTCAAAAATTCAAATACAGACTGGATAATATCACGAAGCGATTCCGCATAATTATGAAACCAGCTGTAAGGCATCTTAAACATGCTTAAATATACTTAAATGTCCTTAGACCCTTCTTAAATTTGCTTAAATCAATGTCTAAGAAGCTTTAAGTGTATCTAAGAAAGGTTAAGCAAGATAAGAAAAACTGAGTTTTCCTGATGCAAGTGACAGTCCAACACTACTTATCATGTCAATCCACCATACCAAGCACCGCTGGCAACTGGATATGGAGTGATTGCAGATTTAGTAAACTCCGGGAGCGTTGCGCGTGCCGACTCGTTGAGTAATGGTCTGACGAGAATCAAGAGGTCCATTTGTAGCTCAAATGCCATGTCTGACTAGCCCCAAACAACACTTCTATAAATATTCAATTTAGCCTTCCAAGTAGTCGCAATTCCAGTTCACACATTCTGCCTTCTACTGCGGCTACTGCGGCCATTCCTCTTGCTGCCCGCTCGGCGCTCTCTCAAAGGAGGACCGAAAAAGGGAACCACTTCCATACTTATAACACAATCCACGTAACATCGAACGGGGGATTGGAACCGGGAGACAGTTGCTTCACCACAGCACTCGTCATCCCTGCCAAAGAAAATCTGATGAGTGGAAATTAGTCGATGTACTGATGCTACGCCACTCACCAAGGCCTCCCGAGTCACAGTCATGGCATTGATCAACGATCTTTGCGTACGTCCTCGGGCCGTACCCAACACCAGCAACAGCACGTCTTATCTGAATTCGCTGCAAAGGCATCAAGAAGGGTCGTATTTGGAATCAATGGACTATGCACCGTATTGCAGTACTCTTCAGTCAAATAGATTTCGGTCGGAATAGCAACGACTAGATCATCGCTGCTGACTTGCTCAGAACAATCAGTGAGGCCCGGCGCGTCCGGTGGATTGTAAATTTCTCCCTTCAAGTCGAAAGGTCGCACCATGAACTAGGTGGGAAGAAATACGCGGAACTTACCTCTCCGCTGTAGGTGGCAGATAGTACTGGTTCAGCCTGAGGAATAACGACGAGGAGGGAGAAAAGTGCGAATCGTGCTAATAGTGGTCCATTAGTGGAACCAAGGTGGGTTTGTACATCGTCAAAGCTGAGGTGTCTGGAGGCTGGAGACAAAACTTGAAACTTGAAAAGTATACAACTTATATACTGTAAGAGTAGAGTTTTTTCTGGCTGCAGAGGAGTCAATGATCCCGAGCCGCGGCTCATTACCGCAAATTGTCCATATTGTTAGCGGTGTGATATACATAATACGGCATGGCTTTGTGGAGCAACCAGTGACCTCCTTACGGCTTGCGACGGATGACGTTTCCCAGCCCCTGCTTGCTCCCTTAGGCCCTCCGAAAATCGGAGAGATTTATTTCCTTGGAGATTTCAACGTCAAGCATGTTGCCATCCGAGTCTGGTTGCCTATCCAATGTCCTCAATATTTACAAGACTGTCTAGAGACCCATGATACATGGTCCATCAATGCATGCATAGGGTTCACAACAGACTCGCAGTAAATGTAGTCGTAAGTTTTCTGTAGAGCGGAGTCGGCAGGCAGATCGAGCCGCAGTAGCTAGCTGAGCCTGTGCAAGAGCCCGTGTTCCCAGCAAGGTTCCAAGCATCCGGAACAATGCAACACCGTGCCGTCAGTTTTCATTTTGTATTGCATCACAACCTCGAGTGACGAATCTGACAATCTATCCGTCCTTCCAAGTCAGGTTCAAAAAAAAAACTTGTACCGTAGGTCGCTTCTCTGTGGAACTATGCAAGAGAGCTGAAAAGGCTATGATGATCCCACGTCGCCCAGTGCCCGCTTGGAGGCCGATAGTCGCCTTGATCGTGGCGTGGGTCTGGTTACACGACATCGACCATCACTGGATAGAACCCGTGTCCGAAATTTACCCAACCTGAGGCCGTGCCACTTTATTGATACTGACCTGGCTCAGCGGTTCGACCCATAGCCAATACTGTAGGAAATGGGGTCGTGAAGCATTGAGTAGGCGTACTAGGCGATAGTAATGGGTATACTCACCTCAGTTCCGGAAAGATATGATAGGATGTTCAGAAGCTCTTATATTGGCACTGACATTATATGCCTTGCAGTCTTCTTCATGAAAGCGCACCGCCTTCGGGAGTTGGGAATGGGAAGCACGCCAAAGCAAGATTCTCCTCGGGGCGAGTCGGGGGTCACTAAATTGTCTTCCAAGCCACGCATTACGAACACTGTCATTCTCAGCACCCGAAGAACGATGCATCACAATGCTGCCACTATCGATTCATTTATGAGTGCACTTCCTTTAATTTGGACGTCCGGCCATCGCACCAAGGTGGGGGCTCACTCACTCCCGGCCCCACTGGGGGGTAGGTCGTGGGGTAGTGGTAGCAATGCGACCATCACAGGGCCACCATGACCAGGGTCACCGACCCACCAGGCCATGAAGTCCATGACAAAATCTAGTATAGAACCTCCCGCAGGCCTACCACCTTTGGTCGGAATGAGGGATGGACAAGCTGGCATGTCCATCATCCTCCTCGCTTGCGAACATATTAAACTAGGGTGCCCCAGAAAATGGGGCAGGCCCGGCGGGGGTCCGACCACTGAGAGGCCAGCAAATGAAACTCAACAGAACATCTTAAACATTTTGATACCGTTTTTGAAACGACAATACACGCATTTACTGATAAACGCACAATACTCTAGGGTCCGCCATGAGGCGACTCTGAGCCATTCACGGGGTGCCTCCTAAAGGACCGAGGCATCGCCAGAATGATTCACTTCAATGACACACGCACTTAAGCGGAGCAAATGAGACGACAGTGAAAATAAAAGACTCATTGAATGGGCTTGACATACACACATGAATGCAATCACTTGAATTCAGCATCTTGCCTGATTGTCACACTGGGGAGCACAGCATGACGCGCAGCAGGTCGTGGAGGGAGACGAGACGTGCGACGAGACGTGTAGCAAGTGGATGGGAAAGAGGCCCGGACGTTCACCTGGAGAGGGAGCCAAGACGCACTAGTGAAGGGAGCCGAGGCACGCAAGTAAAGGGAGTCGGGACATGCACCAAGTGGAGGAAGAGAGAGCCAGGACGCGCACTGAGTGGAGGGATGAGGACGCAACACAAGGATGAGGGACACGCACTGAGACATGCCATCGCCGAATAGGTACTAGTAATCGACCGATTACATCATCTAACCTCGGTGCACGGACAAGTCGATGCAGACACTGCAGTACTGCACTGCCACTTCAAGTAACCTGAGCCGAGGGATGCAGGCGCCTAGTCACTGGGCCTTTTCTGCCTTCAAGTTCTCCCCATCACAAGCATTATGCCACATATATCCCTCAAGGACGCCTCATGTTCCAATTATCAATCCATCTTCGACAGTGCTTTAGAAGGGTATAAAAAGAAAACAGGAAAAGACCTTACAAAGAATCCACTACTTCGCAGCCTTGAGACTTGTGGTTCTCCAGATGCTGTCCTCACCATACTTCGAGCGCAGTTACTTGGACCTGGCCAATCTCAGAGTAGCCGTGACAACTTGACGACGTGGCTGAACCCAACTGTCAACGTCATCAGTGCATTTTCTGCAACCATCGGTGGGGGTGTTGGCCTGGTAAGTCCCAGGAGGATCAAAGTGTTCAGCCCTCGATCTGCCTCTGATATTTATTTTGAAGGTTTACCCACCTGCTGGAGTGATATTTACGGGTATCGGAGTCCTTCTCTCCGTGAGTATCTAATTCGATTACATTTCCCGCGTTATGGTGACGTTTTTAATATCTTAGGCCATTAAGGATGTTACCGCTAGTCGAGGCCCACTCGTCGACATCTTCACGCGCATAGAAAACATCTTCAGACGGCTGGAAACATATATAGAGGTCCCCCCGACCCCTAGAATGACGGATGCAATCGTGGCTGTCATGGTTGAGGTTCTTTGTGTCCTTGCGATCGCGACAAAGGAGATTAAACAGAACCATGCCAGTGAGTTGAGCCACTGTATAGATTATCCCGCTCGGCTTAATGCTTTGCAGAAATGTTTCTGAAGAAGCTGGCCGGAAGGAAGGACATGGAGGATGCGCTACAGAGGCTTGAAAATGTGACGCTGGAGGAAACTCGGATGACAGGTGTAGAAACCTTGAGGGCTATACACGGCATTGGTGGCCAAGTCGGTGACAAGATGCGAGATGCGCTGCAGGCTGTCCATGACAGAGTGGGGGGTGTCGAAGGTATGCTACAGGGTGTCATGGAGATGCTGCAAGGCGCCGGTGACGGTGCGCAAGTCTTTCCCAACAAATCATCTACACCATCCCTAAGCGTTTGATATGTTTAGGTCTTCCTCCAACAGCACCGACTCTCGAACACGTCAATAGCACACTTCTCATGACATTACCACAGCCTCCAACAAATTTCAAACCTGTCAACAACACCCCCCTCGTGACATTACCATCGGCTCAGACTTTCAAACCCGTCAATGACATCCCTCCTACCCGAATGCTCCTCCGGCAGGTGCTGTTGGACCTCTCCGAGCGAACATTCCGTTCTTTCAGGCGGAAGGTTCGCCTCGTCGTGCATGGTGGTGCCGTGATGGTCTTGCACCCAGCTTGTTCCCACCGCGAGTTCACCCAAGACGTCAACTACATCCACCGTTCTTTTGTAAGCGAGTATCGTGCGCTGGGTTTCCCGGATGCCGAGCAACGACTTCGTACCTGCATCGCGGTGACCGCTTACCGATTTAACCTCGGCGCCAATTGGATGAACGATCACGCGGACATGGCGCTCCCCTGGGCTCTCGAGTGCGTTTAACTTACTTGCTTCCCCTGGTTCTCAGAGCCAGTGACACCACCACCACATGCATACAGCCAACAAGGTCTCACGTACGACCCTATCTTTTACAATTCGACGATACAGCAAAACGCCGCGGCGCAAACAATCTTCAACGAGCGTGGTCTCGCGCTGGTCGCCGTGCCGTGGCCATGGGCGATCGCGCTCAAGCTCGTGCGGTACGACAAGAAGGACCGAGAGGACTGTACGGCTGTACTGCGCATTGGCGCTAGTCAGCGCGGCATTCGTTGGACCGTCGCCGGATTGGAACAGTGGATATCCGAGCGGTGTTGGCCGATGCAGTATTCCGCATACCAGCCGGCGCAGAAGGCGGAGCTGCGGGAGAGGCTGCAGGAAACGCTGGCTCGCGCATTTCCCGAGTCGTTCCAGCCACAGTCTCAGTCTCAGTTTCAGTCTTGGTCTCAGACGTTGTTGTCGCCGTTGTCATTCGCGCCAATTCAGCAATTGAAGAACGAAATCCCGCTTCATTTCATGTAGGGAGTGGCAAGTACGATGCCGCACGTTTCCTCCGCCCGCTTCTTGTTCCCTACGTCATTCTTCTTTCTTTTCTTTTCTCTCTCACCATCCCTCGTTTCTGCTCTTTTTCGGCCAACTGCTTTCTTCCATTCATGCTGTGCGATACTTGTCCCGTCTCTTTTTGCTTCCGTCTCATCATGTCTCATTGGCGAGTCGTCGCTGCATTCAAGCGACCAGCACCAGCACCAGCATCGTCAATTTACGTTATTCTCGCAAACTATGGATAGCCATCATAAATGGTGCCCATATCCATACCCTAATACCCTTCATTTAATCTTACAGCTAAGGATCCTGTTAATTGGTATTGTAGATCAAAACTGGTGTATGTATGTTACAGTAAATCTGTTCGATTCTGTTGACATCAGGGAATGATTTTTTTTTCAGAATGTCTGGCACATGGGCTCTGATGCCGCTCGATTATTTTAGGGCTTAGACGGCCGATCGCCAGCCGTCAATGAGTAGGCAGACACTTTTCTATGATAATATAATGATGTGTACCTTCTCCATGCCATGAAGCAGATACTCTGGAAGACGACTTGAGGGCGCTCAGGTCCGAAATGGTACTAAATAAGTCCTCCGCTCAGAGTCGCTGAGATATCATGATTTCTGAATTAGGATGCAGCCCATACGGTAGGAGAGACCACAAAGAGGCTATCTTCTGCCCTTCTTTTTCCTCGTTGGCATCCCCGCCTGGACTACGTCGTCATCCCGATCCCTGACATCTCTATCCTCACCCTCCCCCTTTCTCCGCTTCCGATGAACCTTCTTTCCCCCCTCTTCCCTGAGCTCCATAGCTGCCAGTCGCCCAGCCTCGTCTACCCTCTCACGCAACAAAGCTATCTCTTCCTTGTCGGTGGGCCAAAGGTCCAACTTTTTGTTGATCACGGCTTCAATGCGTTGGATCAGTTCAACGTCATATTGTGTGACAAGTGTTATAGATTTCCCGGCACGCCCAGCGCGAGCTGTGCGGCCGACCCGGTGGATATAATCTTTAGAATGTGTAGGGATATCAAAGTTGATGATGACGTCGACTGCTGGAATGTCGAGACCACTGGAAGAGTTCCGGCTCTGTCAGTAACTCCTCACCCTCCGCATGTGCAGGGACCCACCGGCTAGCCACGTCTGTAGCTACTAGGATCTTTCTTGATCCGCTTTGAAATTTACTCAGAGAGCCGAGGCGCTGACTTTGACTCAGCTGTCCATGAAGGGGGATTGCGGCAAAGCCCAGATTTCGCAGTATAATTGAGAGCCTGTTCGAAGGTTATTTTTGTCGCGTGTTCACTTGAAGGGTGGCAGGCATACCGTTGCGCATCATGAACGGTCCGCGTAAAGACGATAATAGAGTTCTGAGCTAGGGAGTTTGTAAGGTAGACGAGATGGACGTCCTTTTGTGATAGGGGTATAAAGAGGTAGTACTGCAGCAAAGTGGACACCGTCGAATACCTGCGCGACGAGAAAAGTCAGGCTTGCGGAGGGCACCGGGTGGTCGGGAAACGTCATTACTTTGTCGAGACCTCCACTCGGACGGGATTTGATAAGCTTGCACGCTGGAGCTTAGCAACCTTGGTCGTCATCGTCGCAGAAAACAGGTAGGTAGTCCGCTCCTTCGGGATGGCCCTGAGAATGCCGTCGATATCCGGCCCAAAGTCCATGTCCAACAAACGATCCGCTTCGTCGAGTACCTGAGGGTGGAGAGGGGGGCAGCTCAAGCTGATTGACGCATGGGAAAATGGACGGTAGCTCGGCATGGCACTCACCAGAAACCTGAGCCCACGCAGACTGAATCCCTTCGTGTTCTCCAGATGGTCCTTCAGTCTCCCAGGAGTCGCCACAACGATATGTGGCCTCTTGGCCAACGCGATCGACTGCGTTACCATGTCCATTCCGCCGACGAGAACTATGCAGCGTACGCCCATGGCCGAACCAAGCGCTTCAAATTGCTGTGAAATCTGGTAGGCCAACTCGCGCGTCGGTGCAAGTACGCATGCAAATAGGCCATTTGGCTCATCCCATAGCTTTTGGAGGATAGGGAGCGCGAATGCTGCTGTCTTTCCGGAACCGGTGGAGGCTACACCGATTATGTCCCGTCCCTGAAGCGCGGGGGGAAGAGCCTCAAGCTGGATATCTGTTGGAGTTTTGTAACCGACCCGTTCGATTGCCTCTAGAAGAGGTTGTATGAGCCCGAGTGAGCCAAATGACGGCTTTTGCTTTTGGGACGTGCTAGATTGCTCTGGCTCTGCTGAAGACATAATTGGATTATGTAATCTCTCTACGCTCTCCCATCCCAACAATGAATGTACTACGGCCACCTCTCGGAAGTATAAGCACTTTCTCAGCTCCATATACCTGGTGGCTATCTATATTCGGAAGTGCAAATGATCCCATGATCATTTGCCCGTTGAGAGGCTTGGGGGACACCACCACGTTTGGCAAGGATAGCTCGCCGTGGTGGAGTGCAATCAGTGTCATTGGGATCGTCAATGTTGACCCGTCCTAAGCTGATTCAGCCACCAACAGTTGATCCCATAGATGAAAGCCTACTGTAGCTTCAAAATCTCCGCGTTTTCGCCCACCGATGAGCCAGTCTCGCACCATCTCTTCAATGTCGAACCGCATCTGATATGATTTAGGACCGGCGGCTTGTTTCGTGCCCCAGTGGAAGGAGGTCTGAATAGATAACAAAGCTGGAATAGGCTGTCCTGCATATAATGGAGGTAATAGATGTGTTGGCGGGGTGGCCTCTCCTGAGAAGGGTGTTGCTAGAATGCGGAATCGCACCGCAGCAAGTATCTGCAGCATTACAACTTGCATGAGAACGTGATCAGACTCGGACGTGACGATGAAAACTTGCGTCCATAAGTGGTACGTCAACTTGAATGCGGATCTCTCGCCAGGGACAGCTCCTCACAGCCGCTGGCCTACCCTTTTCTAGGATCTGCGGAATGATAAGCATCCACATCTTCTCGCATGACGCTGTACTTGAGTAACCCACCTCTCGAATTCGGATTGCGACTTCCTTTGGCATCGCGTCATCGTCGGATGCCGGGACCTTTAGCTCGCCAGTCATGCCATAAAGCTCAACCCAATTTGAATCACTTTCGAGGGCACGAATCATGTGTGCGATCAGGTGAACACGTTCGGGGCCATGTTCAAGGAATTCATCTAAAGCTTCGTCAACAGCCTGTCCGAGCACAGCTTCAACTTCTGATAGTCGAGGTCAGATAATATATCGGCAACGAGATGTATCCCAACCATCTCGCAACATTCGATATTTGATGCATAGATTCAACGGGTCAAGTACTGATATCAATTAGTCTGGGCAATCGGCAACGGCACCCAGCATGAATCTGACCTTGGCCGTGTCGCGAGACAAGCTCAAACAAATAATGTGCGGGACGCGTAGGGGTGATGGTCTATTACAACGTGAGTGGTTTGTGATGCCGTGCCCTTGGGGACGAACAATAATTTCGCGCGTTTTTGAGAGCGTACCAAAGATGGAAAGCCCTTGTTCATCCTTCTCGATTTCCAAAGTAGCTGATGATACACGGATGTATTGTTGAGCGGTCGCTGATATCGTGAACCTTGAAAACAGTCTGAAAAACATGTGAGAGTGGGGAATATGACCAGAATGTTCTTGTCATGACCTCTCGCCTCGGAAGAGGTCTTGGACGTTGACGGTGACTGGTAGAGATGCTTGCACTATGCTGCTCTGCAAGAGACTGCGATTGGTCGATGGCTCCCTTTTCGTGTTATATGCTACATGAATGGTAATTTGCTTCCATACAGATTATGAGCGTACGTCCACATAAGCGATACGGGTCAGGTACTAACCATGGTGTCGAACGCTGTCACACTGTGAGGTATTAATATTGAAATTTCGGAATTTTCAGCGAGGTTCAGCATTGAGATGCTATCTGCTGTGCGCTCAAGAGATACCGAAGTTTCTGACAGGTAAAATTTAGCGATCTAGTTTGTTGACGTTCTGCTGCGACCCACCATCACTGTCTAACGCCGAGTCCTGAAAGCAAAAGGTAACACCCTGTGGCCCGGAGAGCTTGAACGTAGCCTTCAAAATGTGGTTTCGACCGGAAGAGATGACCAACAAAAGTTTCGAGGACATGCCCGGTCCTAATTCAACTACCCGAGACGAATTCAAAACGGTCGGCCATGTCGATCTACCTACTCACCAGAGCGGGGCCGTTTCAATACAACATCGAAGGCACGCGTGTCCTTCACGAGCCGGATCAGAGTTGGGGCCGCATACTTGGTCCGTGAGGCCTTGTTAGAGCTTTTGGGGATCGGTCTGTGATCCCACTGCAAAAGGAGATTTGACACAACCACTTCGGTCCGTTCCAGAACGTAGGTCCCCCAAGAGGAAGACTGATGAAGTTAGTCGCTCGAGTCCAAGACTACCCCGAAGACAACGTACTGGGCAAAACAACCTGAACGTAGAGTTTCCAGGCTCTATCGCATTCACTTCGGTGCTAAACCTAAGCTTGTCGGATTCTCGGCCAGATAAGCTCACGTTAATTTCGCTTGCTGGGAGTGGCTTTGTGTGCGAATGTCATAAATCAAATCACCCTCGAGGTCAAGATGTATACTTACGCAGGGCAACGAATTGAGCACAGAAACGTGTAGGAAATGACCGTCTTCATCCCCCGCGGGTACCACAGTCGTGTCTAATACTCGAACGGAGAGGGCGGGATGCTCGGGGTATGACAACGCTGAATCAAAACTCAGGTGAGGCTACCAATCGGGCCGGGGGAAGAAATTACAAACGTTCGCTGAGCTGATCTACTGCCGCCTTTAACGAGTCCACCAGATTCGTTATGTATGTTGCACTGTCTTCTTGACGTGTCAACAATTCACCACTACGGCCCATCTCGCATACTTTAAGGTACGAGAGGGCGATGTTGACCCATTGTTTGTCTCTGTTGGTACCCGCAAGAACATGAACGTTGAGTGCTTGTGATAGCATGTAAGACTCCAATGATGTCCATTTATGCGGGGCGTAATGAGCTGGCAGCGATGAATATGTTTGAAGAGCAGCGGTCGATCGACCTCGGTGACTGGGTGTGAGATCTGTAAGATGAAATCAGAGGAACAACGGTGGTCACTAACACATCCAATGCTGCCAGACTGCCGTGTAACCTCAACGCAAACTTGCGACGCCCAGCCTTCACGTAGGCATCGATCGCGCGGTTGCTCATTTTGACATATATGTCGTAGAATGTTGCCTGATCTTCTAAGCACTTCAGGAATTCTGAATTGGTGATGGAACGAGATTCTTGCCTCGCGCTATCTAGAACGGTGGGTACGCTAGGTAATGACAGCGCGAATGGTGGTCTAGACGGCAGAAGGCCCAAGTGTATCCCAAAGACGTCCAACTGGGAGTATGTCGGTAATTACAAACCCAAGGGAAAGGGTCTTACCTGATTGCGTGCCAGCTCGAGTAGTTCGCCTTTGCAAGCATTGAATTGGTTCAGTAGAACACCCTCTAGTTTGAGGTCTTTGGCCCAGACATCAACCTGCTCGACTGCGCTGAGTGCGGAAGAGTACGTCCAGGATTCGATAAAGTGCGAAGGAAGAATGGCCTATTGTAGAGCACATGGGGAATGAATCAATAAATCAACACGCGGTCGACTTACGCTGACTCCACGCAGGTGACTCCCAAACGATGAGAGGAACATCGCGACTTTATTGCAAATGTCAGTAACTTTGCCCATCATCCCAAGGAGGTTGCATTGCTTCGCGAGTATGTATGTTCGGAGGTCGAAGACGGATACAGTATTTGCAACAATCAGGTCACGATATGGTTTTTTGGTTATTGAAAGAAGAGGCAGAGAGTCATCCTTTGGGCCAGGAATGATGAGGGTACCGAACCAAGACAGGTTCTTCTCCCCGAGTACATGTGCGAAAGACGACTCCAGTTCGTCGTAGCATCGTAGGGCATCTTCGGATAGATTCATTCCCTCGAATGACGCGGCCAGACTTTCCTGAACAGGTGGAGACATGAGCGGGTGCTGAGAATGAGACTCGTGGCATCCCGCACCTTTAGAATGAAAAACGTGCAAAAATTCCATCCTGGCATTGACTGTTGGCTTTCCGACCGCCTAACCTCATCGTCCCTCTGAGATACGGCCGTATCAAATGCGGACAGTAAACCGTCCTTGACCTTAGACAGTAGCTCGGCCCAGGCTGCTGGATTGTCCTTGGCTACGGGCCACGCAAGCTGTACGCACCTGTCTTTTTTGTCCGTGTTGAAGTCTGCCCGTATCTTGTCGAGCACGTTGCTCCTTATTTGGAAGAAATTCGTTGCCGCGTTACGTGCATCAGAACGGACGACGTGTACGATGACCCATTCCTGGTTCTTGCGATGGCTCAAGGAGGTTTGCCAGTCTTTTATCTGTTTTCTGACAGTAGTCTTATATGCATCGCTGTCCTGTTCGAGAAGGTGTAAACTATTGGACGAAGAGGTGCGGTGCAGCCTTACCTCACATGTTACGACATAAATGTTCAACAAAGGCCTCTCTAGGAGCGAATACGGGACTTGAGAGGTGTTCTCGTCACGAACGGTGTTCAGAGGAACAAGTTGGATATCGAGTTCTTGAATTGTCCTGATGGATGGAAGCGTCTGCGGTTTCCAGTGAATGTTCCTGAGTGGGAGCTGAGCCGACAATGCATCACGGAGTTGTACCCATTGGTCAGAAGAAAGGAAAGACTGTGGTGCAGAATATGTAACGACGACACGATGGGTCGACATAGACGGATGTACAGTAAGGTAATGTACCAGAGATCGACACTTAATCTCGCGCTTTATCGGCCCGGTTCCTAATGCCCTCTGCATGCCCGAACCAAATACCCCCCAAAAGAATGATATGGGTAACGCATAGCACCGCAGACGAGCGTGTAGTTGATGGGTAAACGTTCCACGCGTACTCTATTGCCCCCACAATGATGAGCCTAACTATGGTCAGACTTGCTGAATACTGCACTCAATACACGTACTTTAGAATAGTAGGATAGCGCGTCCTCCAAGCCAACAAGGGCACCTGATAGGAGTACCACGAATAAAATTGGTAGTGTAACGAACGCGAAAACAATATTCCGATAAGGTTGGACGTCAAAGCAAGTGTTATGACTTCTATAGACACGTTGTGAGTATTTGACAGACCCAGGTGACCCCGCGTACGCACCGTCAGCCTTGACAGGAACGGGGCTTCCCGGACGACTCGGATGCTTTATGACTCCATTGAGGACCACTAACACCCCTCCTGAAGTTCGGCACCATCGAAAAAGCCCAAATGCAACAAGAACCGAGACATGTCCGACAAGTAATGCCTTCGCGAAGCTCGGGTCTAGGAACTTTTCTTCACTTAAAAACCTCCAGTTGACAGTCCACTGATAGAGGAATACGCGACCAAAGTTAAATGCGTTGTTAATGTAAGATAATGGGTGCTCGAGAAGGAATGGGTATGCCAACAGCGCTTGGATTGAGAAGATCGTCAGGCAAAGGCGAATAGTAGTAACCAAGCCACGTTGTTTGACCAGCACAACAAGAAAGGCAGGGAGATATAGCAGGACGGACATCTTGACAGAAATGGCGACGCTGCAAGAAAGTGTTCGTGTCACTGCAATGGGTATATAACTTATCCTTACCTTAAAAATAATACAGCGAGATCAGATAGACCCCCACCGAGTGCAAGGATGGAAAGTTGAGCAAATACTACTGCCCATACATCGTTGAAAAGGCGCAGTACATATATTGAGTGAAGCCGTTTGCTCAGAGGCAACAGAAGCAAGATCCAATTAGGAACACCGCCGGCCTTGCGATAGATCGCGCAGGAAAGAATAAGAGACGCAGAATATAGGAAGGCATAGACTTGCTGAGACAGCGCCAGATTCCGTCCTGCGTCTGTGAGTTTGTACAGAAGCGCGTGGATGTAAACGTGTCCTGCGGGATATCTATACAAAACATTCTCATCTCCAGCGCCGACCCTCAGCGTCATGTCGCGAAATAAGCTTACACTAAGGGTCCTGTCGGTCCAGAGATAGCAGAATAATCTCGCTCTCCATCTAGATAAATTTTGATATGGTGCATATAAGTTTCCCAGTCAATTTCGGTATCTGAAATGTATATCTGGTGAGGGCCCGTACAACACGGCAGGTAGCAGAGATTCCATCATACATGGAACAAAGCGGATGATACGCTGCGTAAGTGTTACATCCGCGATGACAACTAGACTTGCGAGGGTCCAAAAGAAATTGGGATCGAATAGCAGTCGCTTTGATAAGTTTAGGACAGAAGAAACCGTGGCGGGTAAAGGTAGCATGGGGCCAGGACGGCCAGGGGGGGAGTCGGGAGTGCTTGAGCTCCCCAGCTTGACGACTGATTAGTTACGTTGAAGGCGAGGTCAACTCGAAGGCGCTGAGGTTGATGGATCGTTTTCCTTCCATCACCGGACCACCAGACCCTACTCACGTGTCTACGCTGTACACACTAGCCAGCTCAGAGGGATTGGGCCTTCTGGCACTCGCATGCGGCGTTCCCGACCGCTCACGGAGACACACCCTGAGCTCTTGGTTATAGAGACGCCGGGTCTGTCTCGCGAGTACCGCGTCGAAAGCCGGCACCTGCAACGTGGTCTACAACATAGACGCCTTAGTGGTTTGCCATGGGTTGATGTATTCTCAGTGCTACTTGTTGGATTGTTATGGCCTTCAGTGCGTTCCTCGAATTTTACCTTGTCTCTCGGTGGCTCACAACACTTGCTAGGTAAAGAGTAATGCAGCCCTGATGGCCGCAGTGGGAATGGGGCTCGGCCTCCTCATATACCGGAAGGTTACACAGGTCCTTTGGGGTGCGAACCGTAGCGAACCGACTCCCCTGGTATTCAGACTGATGTCACCTTCAGAGTCTGTCCTTGTTCTTCCCCCTTACGGCATTCAACTCGAAACGCATCGCGGGCTCCCCTCACTGCCATTCTTTGTATCCAGGAGGTTTATACCCTTGACCGAAGTCCATGATGTGCTAATTAATGAAGGACTGCGGAGATGGGACGTGCGATACTATCTTGCAGTCCTTTATTCTCCTCGTCAAGGAGAACAGCGCCTCGACGTTGCCTACGAGGTTAGAATGAGGCTTGTTCATATACCTGCTCCAAACTTGCTCATTGTTTTTCCAGAATATGCTACCCCGGTTTCAGGTTCTAAATATGGTATATCACGGCATCCATGAATGTCTACAGAATGGCACAGGAGACGTTCAGATATCATAAACATGTGAGACCAAGTGTCATGAGTTATCGTAGATCAGCACGACCGAGAACCAGAAACAACTTAGTGCGGAGCACGATGCACGACACTGTCTTCGCTCTCATACGCACTTAATAGCTCGTCATATCCTTCATCGTCGCCCTCCTCAGCAGCACTATCAACGTGCTTAACTATCCTGACTTCCGAGACCTTTCGTGTTCTTGGGGAGTGACTACTGGATGAGATTTTTCGAGTACGGGGCTCGGAGGTGTCCCCATGTGCCTTGCGACTCTCGCTTGAGAGCTTTCTTGTTCTAATGGGTGGTGGTGCTGGGGAAATCGGAGATGCGGAAGACGAGGAATTCTCATTGAGTTGGTGGAAGGCAGTTGCGCGTGGGGTTACGACACTATCATGATCATGAAATTCCGGCAGGGCTAAGGTATTCGGGGAGCCGCTATCTTCAGAATTGTCCCTTTGAATGTGTATTGTCGCGAGGTTGTGTGCGACACGTTTGGGTCGCTGGTGTGGGCTCCGGAGAGGTGCATCGTGCGCGGCAGACGAATCTGAAGCATAATCCACGTGAGATGGCGGGGGCGTCTTTTTCCGCACCAGTTTTCTCTGGATTGGGGCTTCTAAGACGCGAACATTTGACTCTGAAATTATTAAGGAGCCGCGCTGAGAATGTGCGCCCGACACTGCGGCATAACTTGAGGTGGTGATTGGAGGTGGTGGTGTATCCAGAGGGGGTGAAGCAGGTAGCGTTATAGGGGAATCCTGCCGATCGGCTTTAGTCCAGCCCCGACCAGCTGATCCATCGCTGCGTCCAGAAGGTGAATTTAGCTGCCGGCTCAAAAACAAATCTTGTCCATTGGCGCCCTTCTCAGAGGAAGAAGACTGTGGGCGACCATGTGCCGTGCGGAATTGCGGTGCCATGGGAGATACTGAGCGTCGATTTAGAGGGATAATGCGACTTTCTACGACATCAGACTCCCATTCCGAATGGCTGTCATGTCGTCGGGTCTTTTTCGAGATCTCGGGCGCCGAGGTAACAGACGACAGTGAGTCACCCCTCAAACGCGGAGGAGGGGTGCGCACAAGCACGGAAGACGTCGATCCCGAGACTAAAGAAGACGAGCTGAGAAGGAGCGGTTTAGGGCCAGATTTTGGAGACGGCTTAGACGGTGTCACAGCAGTCAACCCTGCCAGAGATGCAAGTGAGTCCCTGATGCCTTTCAATTGCGGTGAAGGGGCGTCGTCGCCCGAATCTGGTGATGTTGGAGGAAGCCAGGCATTTCTTCTAGGTTGCGGAAGCATGCTATCGCGCGGCGGACGGAAGTAAGCTGGTCGAGGGGGTGGAGAGTATGTTTCACTGTGAAAGGCTTCGGCAAATGGTCTTTCATGGTAAGCATTGGTGGACCCTTCCGAGGATGGACGACGACTTGCTGGATCAGTTCTGTGTTCGACATGTGATTGTGAAGCATCTGAAGCGCCAGGAGTGGGTGGTGTAGGTGTCTTTTTCCACGCTTGCAAAGCCTTTACTCTCCAGTTCGTGCTGACCTTCGAGATGGAAGCAGCGGCGTCCGAGTCCCTGATTTTTTCGGCGTAACTCCACCACGGTGAAGTGGCAGATGATACAGAAGAAGTTGTTGACTTTGGAGAATCAGGTGGTAGCGACGATGCAGACGGCGAAGGCAGGGGTGAGACGGGAGAAGATGGTCGTAACGGTGACGCCGAGGAAGAAGGGAGAGGGGACACGGGAGATGGAGGAGCTTCCATGGCACTTTGATTTGTTATTCCCTGCCAGACGACGTTGGCTAACCGCGACGCGAGACTTGGTTCAGAGGAAGAGGCGTCGACAGAGGGGGTCTCCGTTTCGTCGCCGTCGTCTCGTGGTTCCTCGTCTGACTTGTCAGACATTTCTGGCGAGGAAAGTGGTGAGGGATTCTGGTTGGTGATGCCTTTCCAAAAGGTCTCGCGCAGGCGAGAACCCAGTGTGGCATTGGCCTTCGCCGATTTAAACTCGCCCTCCCTTCGTCTCCTGAGTTCCACTGAAGTTTGGAGGATACTATCGATGCCACCTGCAGACTTTAGAGGGAACTCCTGGAGAAGGGTCATGCCCTCTGTGAAGGCATCGCTGAATTCCCACGCTCGCAATGGTGATGGCGGGCCTAGCAACAAGTTTTCCTCAGCCCAGAGACTTGGTACATGCCGTACTTTCTTCCCGAGGCTGAGACATTGTCAGCCAGAGATGAGAGGAATGATCGTTGCGTGGCATACCGAAAAAGTGGACCCCTTACACGGATTAACATACTGGTGCAAATATCAATCAGGGCCTCAAGTTTGGCTGATGAAGTCCGTGTTGCCATAGGGCAAGCAAACAACGAGTCCCACACAGCGAGAACGGACGGAAGCGGCAGCGTGTGTGTGAGCAGAGGTGCCAGCCATCGGCTACATAAGTGGGGTCAGCGAATCGTCAGCTGGTCAATCAGACTCATACTAGGAGTAGTGCGGAAGTCCTGGATCAAGACCCTTCAATCGCTTTGAAACAAAACGTCAGTACGGACTCTTTTTTTACCTCAATGTCGCACTTACAAGATCTGCAGATAATTCTGGATCCGCCCATTGAAGTCGGTCGCTAAAACGGCGCATCCATCCATTTCCACCTTCTTCATCCTCAAGTTCCGCAAACTCCCCTATCATTGCCTCGAAGAGCCAAAACGTGTCTGCTTCAACATGTGCTACATCAGGCGACTCCACCTCCTGTTGAAGCACAGAATAAAGGGGGATTAGCAAGGAGGCCAAGTGGGGCGAATGATTGGCCGGATTCAAGCAAGAGTGGATGTACAAGAGGCGTATGAGGGCAGAAGCATGCCTAGGATGTGCGTTCCCAGTGTTGAAAGGATGAGAAGAAAAGAGAGTCCGGTGTGAGCTCGGAGATGTCACAGATATTTCAGGAATCACATCCTCTTCATCATCCAAACGAATTTGAGGGATGTGTTGGGAATCGTCACCGTCTTGGCCGATTGCACTGAGACGAATGTCCAAATTGGCATAGCAGCGTATTTTTATATTCTCGTCTGCTGAAGGATCTAGAGGACAATCGTCAAAGCTTTCGGGCTCCTCCTGCAGACCAGAAAAGAGAGTGGCTGGAACGCGGAACAAATCCTTAATGGCACTAGTAAGTGCCACGTCAAGAGGAGCTAGAGGCGAGGTGGGAGGAGGAAGCTTGGAGAATGGCTGGAGCAAGCGGCGCACGAGATCCTATAAATATGACCATCATGTAAGAGCGCCATCGACATTCAAATGAAAGTAAGGATGGCAAACGTAATAGTTTTCCCTGTGTTTTCGAGCCTCAGGCTCCCACGACGACTTGAGAGTTGGTAGCGTTCCCAATAATAGCCTGACGATGTCTGTTATTGGGAAACAATCTACACCGCAAGTTCTCACCTCCAAATACGAGGACGCAACCAAGAAGGAGAATCTGGGATTCCTACTAATGGTTGAGTAAAAGGGAGAAGGAGCTATAGTCAGATTATACCGTAGGCACAAAGCTTGCTTAGTTGAGACAAGTCAACCGTGGGGGTGTCATTCGATTTATCCAGGATCTCTGAAAGTGCACCTAGGCTGATAGGGCATCAGAAAAGTAGCAATATCTCTGCTGAAGTGACTCACGCGTCACTTGGCCGATATTCTGGGGTCCACTGAACATTATATGAACGCGCGATGCCCGCAAGGTAATTTTGCATGTCGGCAGCTGAGACAGAAGGCGCAGCTAGCGCTTGAACAACCTTCGATGCAAGCAGTTAGCTAACACGTAACCTGGTGGTTGTAGTTCCTACTACAGACCTGAGCAGACACATACTGATCCTTGTTCGTGCTAGCGGAATGAAGGAAATGTGGTCCTAGGCGAACCCCGAGCAACTCGCGGCAGGTTAGCAAGTCTGAAATAGTCGTGTTAGATACAGTATACATGGAGTATCACTGAAGCGTCATGCCTTTAGAATCGACATGTGGCGCAGCGAATATGACAGTAGACGCGGCCTCCACGACCGCGGGGCTCAAGGTGCCGCTGGTGAACTCTGTTGTGTAGGGAGTGGGGTCAAATGGGGATATACGTACCTTTTCAAGTCAGAAAAATGCTCGAGGAGATATCCGATTTGCATTTCCAAGTTCCGTAGCAGGTCGCCCATGATTTCATCTTGTATCAGCCTCTGAGCCTTTGCGCGAGCCAATGTTTCATTTCCTTGCTGAAGAAGGATGGATACGTCTCTGCCGATAACTTGCCCTTGTGCATCTTTGCGAATTCGAAGCTGGCCTAACCGCTGGGCGGTAAGGCGGAACTGAGCCTTGATACTATGGTAGTTTCTCTGACCTAGAAGCGCGAAAAGCTCCACGTACCTCCGCGGACATCGGATCCCAAGTTACCATCTCGCAGCTGAGTACTGTGAGTACTATAGTTAAGGCTTAAAGGAGCGGAGAATGAGCTTCACGGTAGTGAAGGTACATGCGACAGATCAGCGCTCAATACCCTAGGGCGGCGTTAAGGACTTAAAACTGAATGAAATTCCGGTGGCGGGGCTGCCGACGGAACAGCAGCGCCACGTGCCAATCCATTGCCAGCGTGGTCTCCCCGGCGGTACAAGCAATCGCGTGGCACAATCACGGCAGCGTGGCATCGATATAGCATACAATACAGGTGACATATACAGTCAATGCTTTCCTCAGAAAAGAGGCTGTTTTTCTAACCGACTCTTTCGCTCAGACTCCCGGCGCGAATCACGCACACTGGTACTAGGAAGTGACGACATGCGCCCCGATAGATGCCTCGTTGAGGAGGAATCCCAAAGCTCCGTAACAGGATCACTCAGCAAGCTGGGCTGTATGTCTCCCGTTTCCTCATCTGCCAATAATTGCTTCGGCCTACTGGCGAAGCGCCACGCGTATGTCGCAAGACCAATCCCATAAAGGATGACTTGTGGATATAGTGTCAGGTGCAATTGAGAATTCAAAGCAGTTGAGCTCACACAGTAATGGAGGAACCCAGCTTGCCATGATGATATAGACGTTGAGAAGCTGACAGACCCCACGACTGTCAGGTGCTTTGGATGTCTGTGAGAAGAAATAGGTCGCTGTAGTAGCAGGAGGACGCACTGTCATCGGGGCAAGAAGTCGTTGAGCTCCAGATCGTAAATGATGCGGCCATGCCGATGTGACAGACCAACAAGAGAAAAAGACGCGCAGCATCCAGCCAAATCCTAAATTTCACGAGTAATCTGGATGATTCTCCATCAGTCGATGGCTAGGAGACAAGAAAGGAATGTATGGACAATGTTGGTAGCATAATCACCGTAAGGGTATCAATCCCCAGTAAAAGAAAGAGGAAAGATCCTGCGTTCGTGTATGTCGGAAATGCCCTAGGCTATGTCTAGCGTAGAATCACTCACGTTCGGACAAAGTAGAGACCTCCCATCGAAGGAACAAGACGCAAGATAACAGAATAACCCAGAGAAGACAAATGAGAGTCGTCAAGGCTATCAGGTAGGCGTAGGAATGAGCACGCAGTGCCAGGCATCAATCGCCAAACGACGTACAGAATGTGATTAACCGTAGCTTTAGAAATAAGGGTGAGTGTTCGTGTTCCATATCGTGCCGGCCAACACAGCAAGGCCAATGCAAAATGCACGGCAAAGGTCGAGATGTAGTCCGTACGGTGCTGGCCAGCCAGTACCGACCGGATGCCACGGATAAGGAGACCTAATAAAAGGCGAACGGGAGGGGCTGTGATTGCTTGGATCCCACATCAAGACAATAGAGGTGACACAAGTATAAGAGCAACAAAGGTGAAGAGAAAACGCCTTGTGTTCCAGCACGTGAGAATTTACTAGTGGCAGTCACTCGATCTTGTCGTGGATACAACGATTACAGTAATATTAATCGCTACTATGATACAGATTGCTGTTGACTAGGTATCGCATAGAAACGAGACACGGAGAAGGACACGGAGAAGGATAGCGTGAGGTTGTTCGGACTGTGAAATCAGATAACCGGGCAAGTCGGACTCAGGTGACCGTAACTATTTCTCCCTTCCCATCCTTGAGTATGACCAGTTCACAATCCAACTTCTCACCGGTGTCGAGGCATACTATATCAGTGGGATCGATAGGGTTTGTTTTAACCAGTCGTTTTTCCATGAAAGAACGCCCCAAGACTACATCGAAGTGCGACTCTTCAGACAGATAGACCGCATGTGTGGTTTTAGTCTTGCCAACGGTGATTGGCAACTTTCCGATACTTACAATGCATAGAAAAACTTAGGGTGAATAGCATGGACAAAAGAAAGGTCAAAAGAACTCACTTGACTAGGCCACTGTACCCGTAGTGCCCTGGCGCGGCATCCTGTGGGATGAAGCCGTGTCTCATCGCAAACTTTCGGGACATATACACGTAGCGATACCCAGTCTTAAGCAGCATGCGTACTGGATCCGTATAATCAGGGGGACATTCCAGAAGAAGTCGTTGTCCTCGTACCATTCTTTACTGGACCAATATCACCACTAATGGTGCGAACCCCATTGCTAGTATGAAAGTCCTCAAACTCTTTCTTGTGCTTTGGGACCCCGCCATTCGAAGTACTGCGCTTCTTGCTGCGTGAGGAAGGGGAGTCAGATTGGGGGCTGAGCTGGACTGGCACGGTATGGTTGGGGTGGAAGAGGTAGAAAGATGGATTTCTGTATGATGACTGAGATGGCAGGGGCTCAGAGGGATCTTTGAGGTAGATAGTCGGAGGATCGTGCTCTCGTTCTGCCTCCACTGAAAGATTGAATAATCTCCGTCTGTCGAGGGCTCCATGACGTTTACTGAGATGAAGCGACATTGAAACGCACCATCGTCCAGATTCCAGACTGAACCGCTCCATTCATATTTCAGCCACCCAGGCCCAACGCGTTTCCCATAAAATTCTGTATTTCGTTTTCTGCTGAGCTTGTCGAAGAGCAACGTCAGAGCGTCGGCGGTAACTGGTGAATGAATGAGATGGACTTGTATGCAACACTTGTATGATCATACCGGAGTGAACCAGAGCTAGGGAAGATGAGGGCGTATGGATGCTGATAACGGCAGGAGCCTTGTTGTCTGAAGCCATCAAAGTGGAACACGGAGGAGTATGGGGGATTAGTCAGCAGTTATCTAGTCATCCACAGACTTTCCTCTAACGATTTCAAACAAATATCAACACCTCCTCGATATTCGGTACGTGGGCGTTACGAAGATAGACAAGTAAACTCACGGTGGCTGGTAGCACCAGTAGAAAGTGCTTTACGTAAGTCACGACATCCCACTCGACCAAGGATCAAACAAGCGTGAGGTCGTCCCAGAAAAGATGTCTGATCCCACCACCCGAGGAAAAGCATGGCCTCTTGCACCTCCCGACTTGAACAATCAGGTGCGAATGGCCTCTGTCCGCTAAACACGATCCTTGCTGACCGTAATTGATTTAGATACTCGATCTTGTGCAGCAGGCTTCTACTTACAAGCAGCTCAAGAAAGGGGCGAACGAAGGTATGCTAGGCATCCCCTGACGATAGATCACCAAGTGAAAAAAATCGTTTCGTTCACAGCGACGAAAACTCTCAATCGTGGCATAGCCGAGTTCATCATTTTGACGGCTGACACAGAGCCACTGGAAATTCTACTCCACCTTCCGCTACTTTGCGAGGAGAAGGTACGTCTACTCTGCCGCATTGACTGACGCGTATTGCTGACGGGTTTTTCTTGCAGAACGTGCAGTACATCTTCATCGAGTCCAAGGCAGCTCTCGGACGCGCATGCGGAGTCACGCGCCCTGTCATCGCTGCCAGTGTAACCACGAATGAGTCGCGGGAGCTACAGAGTCAGATACAAACGATCAAAAAGGCTATCGACAGGCTCATGGTATAGGATGTCTTTTCATTTACACATAGGCAATAGTGCAATCTAGTCTTTTTCCGATCGGGCATCACGTCCCACCTATGAAAATCTCATTACACTAGGAGATGGTTTACAGTGATAGTGTTGATTTGGCATAATGGACATCGTCCAACAGATAGACCGAAAAGAATGGTGAGGTAGAGCACCCTGGGCTACTTCGGAACATTCTCACGGGCCTGCTGTCGAATCCTACGCCTGGTATCCGAGGTTTGCTATTAGCCCTCACGGAATCTTGACTACAGACAAAGGACATACTCATAAGCCATCTTGTCATTCCTATCAAGAAAGTCAGTAAACAAGCACCAGAAGAATAAGAGACCCACTTGAACATGGTATAAGCCTCGCTCTGAGCCGGATCATTAACATTCGGATCATTCAGCAGAGCCTGGACACCCAACACAATCTAGAAAAGATTCGGATATCGCCACCGGGGTTCATTCCGAATACCCACCTGTTTGATGGTAATAGCAGGCTTCCACGATTTCTCCTCATCAAGTATAGATAGACAAACAGTCCCTGAAGGGTATACGTTTGGATGAAACAGCGCCGGCACAATTTACCTGTGTAATGATAAGTTCAGCTAGAAGTCCTACTCGAGTTCCACACGTACATTTAGGAGGCTTGGATGGATAGTCTGATTAGCAGGTTCAGTCGAATGAGTTCGCCCTTTGTGAACCATTCACGTACCTTCAGGGAAGGTCATGTTCAGTTTGTAAAGCCCACCTTCCCATGGAGTCTAGAAGAGGTTAACTCGTCTAGAAATCAGCTATGGCACACCTCAACACGCGCTCACCCCATCCTTTCCCGGTATGCCAACCTCCCATTCCATCAGATTCATGGACCCATCTGGAGCCTTAGTAGGCTTCGCGTAGAATCCCTGTGAACTGACAGATTAAGGATTGCAAAGCGTCTCTGCAGATAGAATCACACACAAATGGATGGTCCTTTCGCCATTGCTTCCTTTCCTCAGCGAGACGGGGGCGACAGATGCCGGACATGATGGATATTCGATTAGAGTCAGTTTGTGCCAAATGTGACCAAACAATGAGAACGCGAACGAGCTGACGCGGCAGATTGGCTTCAACCGCAAACAAGTACAGGACAGGATGAACGCGCTCCTTAGCAAGTTCTCAACAAACGATGCAGATAGCGAAATCAGGACGGCAATGGGTATTGCTGAAGAAGATGGCCTCACAGGTGCTATGTGGGGCTCACAAGCCGGATTCGGTCAGTTAGTGCAAGGACATGCTTTTAATATCCCTGCTGTGCCGGACGTGCGTTCAGTGAACACTTCTTTCTGTTGACGGCCATCTCAAAGCATGTTATACGCTCCATTTATAGCCCACAGCGTTCTTGAGGCTTCACACCGATGATCATGCAGACCCCAACTGCAAGATCAAGATTCAACACGGTACTACCACCCTCGCTTTCCGTTTTCAAGGCGGAGTTATCGTAGCTGTGGACTCCCGTGCTACTGCAGGAAGCTACATAGGTAATTTACTTCTTGTGTTGAAATGATTTATGCCTATCCTCTATGCAGCGTCTGGTACCGTGAAGAAGGTTATCGAGATCAATCCATACCTCTTGGGGACGATGGCAGGTGGTGCTGGTGTGTCCTCATGCTTTCTCCACGTGGTATCTGTAACGCATATATCCGTGGATAGCTGATTGTCAATACTGGGAAACGTATCTTGGTATCCAGTGCCGTTTGCACGAGTTGAGGAACCGGGAACGGATATCTGTTGCAGCCGCTTCCAAGTATCTCAGCAACCTCGTATACAGCTATAAAGGCATGGGTCTCAGTATGGTGTGCTTCAGTCCCCTCTTATGGTAAATAGTCGTGATTCATATCTCCACAGGGTACCATGATCTGTGGCTGGGATAAAACTGGCCCTACCATCTTCTACGTCGATTCGGACGGCTCCCGTCTTAAAGGCGACTTGTTTTCTGTAGGCTCTGGCAGTACATTTGCGTACGGTGTCCTCGACCAGGGCTATCATTGGGACTTGACGGATGAAGAGGCTCAGGAACTTGGACGAAGAAGCATTTATGCCGCAGGCCACCGCGATGCATTTTCCGGTAACACTTGCAACCTGTACCACGTGAAGGAGGATGGCTGGAGATTTATTGGTACGTCGTCCCTGCTATTGCGATTCCTTGTGGATGTTCAATGGTGTCCAGGCAACTACGATATCACGAAAATGCACTACGATGGACCTGGTGCGGTTCCCGGTTCACTGGGTAGTGGGTATGGCTATGATGTTCGCACCGATAACCGGTTCTCTGTTCTCTCCAAGCCGGTTTCAGCATAGATACAATACGGTTTGTACTGTAGTGAACTTTGTATTTCTTCGCCCACGCAAGCATTTTCCTAATTTGGACGAGGCTGATTATACAACACCAACTCGAGCGATCCATTGTAGCATGAAGCGCTTTTTCTCAAAGTCGTCAAAGAACCAACTTTCAACGTCTCCCGTATCACCCCACAATGATCTAGTTGTCCATACGCCTGTACTGCCTCCGAAATTCGTTGTACCTCCTGTACTGTCCCCTCGACCACACGACCATATCGCTATCTTACCCACCCAAGATGGCTCCTTCTAAGCCCGTATGTGGCTCGTCAAGGCGGATCAGATCACTATGTTCGCATTACTTGGGGTAAAGTACCAGAGATTGAGGAATTGCAAGGAACCATGTATAATGCGAGCGTCAACTGGGAAGCAGCCGTAATTGTCTACGGCGTCGTGGGCATTCTCGAGCTGTTCACTGGTAGCTTATCATTACATTGAAGTCCTTCCCAACGATTTGACCTTTTGTGCAGATTCCTATCTGCTCGTCATTACGTCCAGGTCGGAAGTGGGACAAGGTGAGCTTCTCTCTCTCGTTCTTGCTTCTCGATGCTAACGTCAGGTTCGTCTAGTATTCCATGAAAGCCGCAAAGTCTATGCCATCAAAGACGTCACGGCTATACCCCTGGGCGGGTTTCAACGAGCCACGTCCGTGACCAGCACCGTCGCACGGGCCCATGCTGCAAAGGCTCGCACGTCCCTTCTCATGGACGTGTCCAGATACCACTCTAGCGAGAACACTGGATCTCTTGATGACGTGGGAACCCGGGTCAAATTTGCAGAAGAACACGAAGTCAAGGTGATGACCCCTGTGTCCGTCGACCAGCTCTCTGCGCTTGACAGGCCACCATCTCCTGCTTCAGTTGCCTCCGTTGCTTCCTCTGTATCGTCTGACGTCTCCACGGCTCCTCTTACAAATCTGTTGGCAACTCGCTTGTCGTTCTGGAACAGGCTTTCCAAAACCAGCGATGCTAAGACGTCGAACATCGAGCCTGTTGCTACGGAAGAAGTTGAACCATTAGACTCTTTGATCCACGAGGATATGCCTGAGCCTCAAGAGGTATTGGATAGAATAATCGAGACTGCGGCTCCTCCGCCCTCCACTATCAGGGAAAAGTACACCGAGCTAGAAGCGAAGATTCTTCGACAGACCGTCAAGGAATACGCCAAAGGAGAGATGTTTTTTGCATACGATTTTGGTGCGGTGTTACATCTTAACTACGGTAATTCCGCTAATTAAATTGGTCCCAGATTTAACGCATTCCTTGCAACACAAGCAAGAACAGATTGCTAAGACTCAGAAACAGAATGTTCTACTCGCCGAGCTCGACGCCCTCGATCCACCGGTCCAGTCTGTAGCCAGTGGCGAGGACGTTGACGTTTTGGCGGAGCCTTCACCAACCCTTCCGCTATGGCGTCGGGTGGACCGGCAATTTTGGTGGAATGAACACCTCTCGAAGCCATTCATCGATGCTGGGGTGCCCGCCGTTCTATCTCTGGAGTGTGACCATGACTTATTATTAACTCACTAGCTACATCCGTATATATTACCACTCGTGCAAGGGTATTTTCAAGCTGCCTCTTTTTCAATTCCGCAGGATTCCGAGCCCGTGGAACTCGGAGATACCACGCACATAGACTATATCATAATGTCTCGGCGTTCTCGGGACCGTGCTGGCCTTCGGTATCAGCGTCGAGGTATAGACGACGAAGCTCATGTTGCCAATTTCGTTGAGACAGAAACTATCACCCGAGTGGACGTGTGTAAAACCCAAAATTTCATCGACGAACTAACCCAAGCTTACTTTTTTTTAGCGAGATAAAGTTACTAATGTCTTCAGCTACGTTCAGATTAGGGGGTCCAGTAGGTCAACGTTGCTTCTGTTGCGCCAGTACATTCATCGTCCATAGTACCGTTGTTCTGGACGCAGACGGGTCCTGGCCTAAAGCCCCCACCTCAATTATCCCGCGAAACGACGCACGAACAAAACATGAGGGCATTTATTCGTCATTTCAAACGGACGTTGCCAATTTATGGTCCTCATGTAAGTATTTTGATAGCGGAAACCATATATAGGAATCATCTGAGGATTGTAGACCATCGTGAACCTAGCAGAACAACATGGAAAGGAAGGGGTAGTTACCAATGCGTACCGTGAATACGCTGAAGAAGCGCAGCTGTCTGATGTCAAGTACGTATCCTGCGAGTTGAACCCCGAGTGCGCTGACGGTAAGGAAGATACTGTCAATATGATTTCCATGCGGAGACGAAGGGTATGAAGTGCGTAATATATCCCATATTTGTTTGATGGGAAGGCTTACAGCAGGCAGATACGAGAACATCTCTAAACTTATCGCTCAGCTCGAACGGTCATTCGAGTCTCAAGGGTGAGTAAAAAACAGAACGGGAATTATCGATCATAATAGAACCCGTCATTTTGCTAGTTTCCTATGGATATCCGACCGGGTCATGCTGTCCCGACAGAAGGGCGTGTACCGGATAAATTGCATTGATTGTTTAGACCGGACGAATGTCGTGCAGGTCAGTAGTGTTATCTATCTTATCATTCCTTGTAGGCCCACAAATATTATAGTCCGCATTCGCTCGATACGTACTAAATCAGCAATTGCTCGCGTTGGTTCTGTTGAATCCTACCGGGTCTCATGCCGAAATGGATGTTGTTTTCAATGATGGTACGAAGTCGTATTGAGCACTTATTTGGCTATCTGGATATTGATTGTATTTTAGTTTGGGCAAACAATGGAGATGCTATTAGTCGATGCTAGTGCGTGCTGTGTTGCTGCTATCAACTTATGCTCATCGAAGATACAGCGCAGGAACCTCAGCTCTTAAGGTCGGTGGAAGATAATTACATTCATCGTGAGGTACCGACAGTTGCATTAATAGGGCGATTTCACGCGGTAGCGTCCCTACCCCACTACTTGACCATTTCTATCCTTTTGATTCCTTCTAACCTACAGAACAGGGAAGCGTGATCTCGGGGGGTTATTAAATGACGGGATAAACTCCCTGGCGAGGTTACTAATGTTCTGGTCCCCTGCCTTCCATCTGCTTATTTTTAACTTGAAGGATGTACACTTCGACATTCAACGATTGGTTTTGTCAGGTCGTCATCGACTACATGCTTGGTTTCCGAACGCTTTCAGTTTTTTCAGAGTTCTTGTTGAAGTTACAGTCAACTGATCCGCGCGAACTCATACGACTGTCGAACATCCGAGCAGAAGCTATCGCCACATGTGTCTCGCGTGTTCTAGAAGAGGGAGAAACGCTGTTGTCAGGGTGGACTTTGTTCTCTCCGACTGCGCTGAATACGAAATTGGCGGAGAAGTTCGAAGAGAAGGTCTTATTATTGGTCCGTCAATTTAGTTTAATCCTCGGGCTCACTCGTTTAACCGTAGCCCCAGTCTCGGGTCGCCTTATATATTATAGTGGGTAGAACCTGTTTGAGTTCCATCCCATCGCTCAGTGTCCCCAGAGCTTTGAATACAACCTAGAAAAAGTAAAGGTCTCGACTCGTATACCCCTTCAAGACATCGTGTCTATTGTCAAAGGTTCCACCAATTTTTTTTACGTATTTCTGCACCAACTCACCGTAATACAGGCGCATACATCATTTCTCCACTAGAGGAGGCGTCTCGTGATCCCGTTCAAAATGCAGGATTCGTCGTTGAATGGCGCAACACGCGCCATCGCACGCGCGTGACTAGTTACTCTCTGCGTAACAGCGTTGATCTACCGACCTCGCTCAGTGGACCCAGTGTAATATCCTCGAACAACGCGAGCGGCAGTTTCACGGGCAAGACCAGTGTCTCACGGACGAGGTCTGGCACTCTGTGCCTCTTTCCAACCTATCTCAGAGACCGCCGACATCCACTAGTTCGGCAACCGTCGCCTCACCGGCACGAATAAGCCCGTTGTGATGCCACCACCACCACCGACGTCGACGGCATCCACAAAGAAGTACCGACCATCACTCTCGCGCATGCCGACCACCGCGCGCCTATCGCGCCTTCTCTCTAGTACCGCACTACCGACCCCGCCGCCGCCGCAGAGACGAATAGTACAGATGCCAGCAACGCGGCAAGCGCGGTCACTACGAACTTTGCCGCGTTCAAGGCACTGCCGATCGATCGCACGCGACGCGAGGGCGGCGGCAGTACGTTCGTCGAGCCTTCTGCACCGGACGAGCTGGCTGGCGTGAGTACGTGCCAGGAGGCTGTCGATCTCATGGTGGACGCCATCGCCAATGCGTGTGAGGACGCTCACGCTCGTACACACGCACACGACAATGCCATATCTGGCATTGGCGAGGGTAGTGGCGATGTTGTGCCGACTGTCCGCAAGGAGGTCATCGTAAGGTCTGTGCATATTTTTATTTTTACTCTTTCCTTCTGCTGACCTAGCTCTTTCCTTGCTTTGTTCAAGCTTGGCTGAGGCGCGTAGGATGACAAGCATGTACGCAAAGATGGAATATGGCGTTAAGAGGTTGCTGTGGCTTGGCAGCTGAAAGAGAGACTGAATAGAATGGTCTTACACAACCGCAGAGACCATCCACATACAATATATGATCGACTAATACATGTCGTATTACGAACCGAAAGAATGTAAACGTATTGACAGTTTGTCATTTGCCAGCTGGAGCTGCGGTAGGTACAGCCAACCATGAAGAAAGGGTTGGCTATTGAAATCAATATATAGAGCACAAAACGGGTAAAATGGGTATTATGGGCGAGGTATTTGTGGGCAAATATTTATGACAGATTCCGATGCGTTTTAACTGCAGTCCTTCCGCTGTATAAAAAACATGAAATGGATTAGATCCCAAAAAAATGTGGACGACGAAAGGAATAGATATATAGATAAAATCAATGGTCCATAAAACGTCGAGTCGTGATGCAGTCGTGTGAGGTTCAAAGAAGGTTATGGCCAGTTGCGGGCATCACGCCCGACATTTTCTAAACGATGACGTTCTCAGCGTCCTGTACAGCCGCGAGAAACGTGACTCACACGCTAACGGAGTCCGGCGAGATCAATGAACCGCGTCTTGCGCTTCATCGCTCGCGAGGAGTCCGAGCTCGTTCCGATCTCGTCCAACCCGACACCCATCATGTCCCGTTCGACCACCCGCATGTGTTTGTCGCAGAGCATGCGCCCTTCGACCTCCCAGTAATCAACGAGACGTTCGTCGCACTTCTCCCCGTTTCCGTCGTCTTCGTATTCACAGGTGAGATGCTCGAGGTGATAGCGGTCACCCGCGTGCGACATTGCACAGGGGCCTTCGATCGGCAGTCCGCAATCGGGCGCGGCACATAGAGAGTGGTTTGCCTCGTGATAGTGATAGTCACAGAACGGCTTTCCGTCGAAGACGTAGAATGTCTTGTCAGGGAACGGTTTCTACATCAAGGGTCACACGGTGAGCGTATGCTCCAGGAAATAAGGACAAGGAAGCCTTACGTGGCAGGTGTGACAGTTAAAGCATTCTCGATGGTATTTCCCCTTGAGTTGCCCGTCCGAGGATGACACCGCTTGTTTCTCGATGGGCAGATTGCAGCGACGACACTATGGAGTGATCGTAAGTCGTGATGACCAGAGCCATCTATTCTCTCATACCTTCGGCAAGTACATGTGCTTCCAACATTTGTCACACAGGACGCCTCTCCCGTTCTCCACGCTGATCCATCTCTTGTCCTCGATGTCCTTGGAACACCGTATGCACGTCAATACCTTCTCACGGTGCCTAGCCAGCCCGCTTGTGGTCGACTCTTGTGACTGTCTATCATTCCTCGACTTGTCAGGCGGGCCACCAAAGGCACCAGAGATCGTGGCTCCTCGTCGGACGACAACCCCTCCCTGCGCGGGCGGATCGCGTTGCACGTGCGACGTCAAGGAGCGCATCGGGGGTTTCGACGCACGAGGAGTGTGTTTGGTGGACGAGGTTGGTGACAGCGGTGTCTCCGTGGACGTTGGTGACTGCAGAAGTGCGGCCAGAGCTTTGTCAAGGCCTGTCTCCGTTGAAGCTCGCTCCGTTCGTGGGTGATCGTCTGAATATGTCGACGAGACAGACGGGCTCCGGTGCACGCGGCCGGACATACGGTCCATTCCACGCGCAAGGAGCGCATCATCGTCTGACGCGTCGTCACTCTCGGCATACGCAAGTCCGCCATACTCAGATTCATCGTCTTCTGGGGCGCGATCAAGGAAAGATGAGTTCACGTTATCCTGGGTCACGACCTTGATAGCATCTCCAGGCACTATGACCTTTTTCTGCGAGAGCCTGTCAGAAGAGAAGGGTGCAGTGGGAGAGGTTGGGGTCAAGGGTCCGGATGGATTAGAGGGCTTGGGTGCGTCGGATGGTTTGAGGGGGAACGGGATCGACGACGGTTTACTGCTGCGCTCACGTGGCGTTGCGGATGGGGCCGGCGACGCTGATCGTGGAATGTTCGAAGAGGACCGAGAAGGACGAGAAGGCGAAGGAGGCGAGCTCGGAAAGGAAGTCGTCGGAAGCGAATACGGCATCGGTGGCGCTGCAGGGTAGAGATCGAGGCATTAATTAAACATAATGAGAACCAGGAGCGCCAAGACCGCGGAGGTCGCAGCGCCTAATATATGTAAAATGAATGAATGACGACATACCAGAAGGAGGTTCGAGGATGGGCAAAGGAGGTGACTTGATCCGATAATTGTCTACACTTTGAGGGGGAGACGACCCGGGAACCCACGGAGCGGGCAATTCTGCTGTCGGCTGTTGCAGGCGAGACGTGGGAGAAGTGGCGAACATGGCCGCACGAGCAACTGCTGCGAAACCTCTGCGTCCAACGCCAGCCATCCCGGCTGCACCTCCCGATTGGGTGTCCAACTCTGGCGACACGAAAGAATGGAGCGAGTAGTTCGATGGGGCAGGGGAAGGGGTAGTGCGAACAGGACGGTGATTGGGTTGAGGCATCTGCGCCGAGCGCGGGTCACCGACAGTACCATAATTAGACGTCAGCTGTGGGACCGAAGGGCGACGCTGGATAAGAGAGGGAGCGTGGGGAGGAGACTGCGGGGCTGAAGGACGACGCTGGATGGGCGAGGAAACGTGAGGAGGAGACTGTGGGGCAGAAGGACGACGCTGGATAGTAGATGGAACAGGAGGAGACTGTGGGGCAGAAGGACGCCGCTGTATTGGAGAGGGAGCGTGAGGAGGAGACTGCGCAACAGAAGGGCGGCGCGGGCGGGTGTCGAGGTGAGATGGAGCAGGGCCAGGTGACCGAGTGCCAATACGAGGGACAACGCCATTCGGAGCCATCTCCGGTCGGCTAGTAGGCCTGCGCGCTGACGCTGACGAGGAGGAAGAGGATGGGGGGACGAGTGGACTCTGCGCACGGGAAGGGGGAGGAAGAACAGGACGCGCTGCGGCTGCCGCCGTAGAATGGAGAGACGGTGTACGAACACCATTTCTTGCAGGTGCAGGCGCCGGCGCAGGACCTGGAGCGCCCCTCAATAGCGCCGAGCTGGCGCTGCCTCTGAGGCGGGCACCATTGCCATCGCGGTCGCGGACTGGCATGTCCTGTGGTGGTGGATTCGCGGAAGGACGCCTCCGCGGGAAAAACATGTCTATCGGACTGCGAGGAGGCGCGTTCGAAGAGGGTCGCGGGGCGGTCTGCGCCCTGGGCCGTGGCGGAGTAGGGACGGTACCGCTGGGAAGGTTGGAAGGGGGAGAGGTAGATGGGCAGACGTGGTCGCCAAGTTGATCGAGAGGCACTGGTTTTGCGCAGGAGGAACACTTGACTGTTGGGAGCAGTTGGGACATGCGTATGGGTTGTGTGGGGGGGATAGGAGGTAGCTGAGCCATAATTAAGGAGCGAAAGGAGTGTGCAAGAGAATAGAAGGAATGGGAGCGAGTCAACGTCCAGCGTGGTTCGAGTACAAGAATGCTCGGCTTGATTTGATTAGACTGTGGCTACGGTACCATGCGATGCGATGCGATGTGATGCTACAATCTCCATACACACTCAACACAATTACACCATGCCATAGCAGAACGTGATTAGAAGACCTCTATACCTACCCCATTAATCAATCCCCCAAATCTCGAGATGCTAACTACTCGTTGGCACCGGCAAAGAATTTTCCGATGACTCTCGTCCCTGTTCCGTCGCCGCACCATCACCAGCCATCGTAGGAACCACCGCGGTGCACGGCTGCGTGAGTCCAGCCGAAAGTACAGCCGCGGCCAGTGCTTGAGTGTTTCCCGGGGGGTTGAGCCTGGAGAAGAACTCGTCCCACCTCCCTGTAAATTCATCCGGCTCAGCGAATCATTCATCATGCAACTGGGCTCCAACCACGCACCCCAATCAAACATACCCCCGGGGATGCCATCGAGCAAATTATTGTCCGCCAACGCGAGCTGCTCCAATGCTCTCGTCGATGCTGTCCCAGAGTCGAGAGTGTTCATCACGTGAACGTTCTCACACTCAAGTCTCCCACCCTCGTTTAGCACCGGGTTGACGTTGACGTTCCCATCCTGCATCGATGACATTTGACCTCCGCTCTCAGTGTCATGCGCTCCTGCGGGTGGTGCTCCATCTGTGCCCCACATAAGCCTGTCCTCCTTGAATAACACGGACATGACCTCACCCTGGTCTTCTTCGTCGCTATTGCTCTCGATAATCAAGCCAGGCGCAAGTCCTGGAAATGCTCCCTTAGCCTTGCCGTGCGCGACAAACACGCCTCCTCCAGGCCAGCTCGAGTCTTTCTGGTATGCTAGTCCCCCTAAGGGGGGCGGTTTCCTGGTCGTCACATTGCTTGTAGGGTTTAATGCAGGACGCTCCATCTGTAGCGGCGGACCCTGTGTTGCCTCGTATAGCAACGCAATGATCTCTGCTGTCTAAAAATACACATCAAACAACCGCTCTTTGGAATAACACACGACCAACCTTTCGGCGCGCCGACATATGATCTGGTGACAGTGACTTTTCCCACCGTCGGATACAATCGCGTAACTTCTTGAGTTTCACCGCCGCCTGTTGATCTTGTCGACGTGCCCACGTGTGGTACTGTCAGAACCGCCATCATCAAATGGGCGCTGTCTGAGTAATCGCATGCCATATGCTCACCTGGACCAGTGCACACGAGGTCGCCGCGTACGCCACTAACATCCACACGTCATACACTTTGTCATTTCGGTCCAGCCAATCGATGGCATCGCCAGTCAATTCGACCAGGTTCGTCCAACTTTCGATGGTGAGGGTAAACTTGAGATGTTCCGGGCACAAGTATGAGATCCGCATGAAGACGCGCCAAAAGATCATTAAAACGCAAGAGTATAACAGGAAGAGAACTCCTGCGTAGCCAGTCAGAGAAAGCCCAACATAGGACGTAATGCTACGAACCTGCATTGATGGGTGTGTCAGCCCCTCGGAATTGCAAACTTGGATGCAGATTCTTTTTCCAATTCTCAATATCTGCCAGTAACGCGGCAAGAGCCTCGTCAGTGGTGTCCATCAACCCAGCCGGGCTGCGCATCAAATAAGCTTTCATTGAGGGCGGGAGAAGATAAACCATACCTATAGATAGTTTTCAATACTCGTCCAAGGATGATGCTGAGTCGAGCTAGTTCGTCCACGTAAAGATCATGAGGAGAGCCAGACGAGGGTAATCGGGCATCGCAGTCATTGACATCGATCATGAATGGATGCCCATACGATAAGCTCACCCTGCGATGAGCATCGTGAGCATGATATACCAGAACGCCCGTGAACCAGACGGGTGTCACGGATAAAATTAAGAAATACCATCGGTCGCTGATGAGGCATGTTCCCCACAGCCTGCGCCGCATTTCAATGTTCTGTTTTACCGCTTCTGCCCGATGAAGGCCCAGATCTTGAGCCTGTAACTCAGCGTCAGTGGAACACTCCTTGGGGGGAGGAAGATCCACCCTTCCACGTACCATCCTGATCGCAGTTCCCAGTCGGATCCACAGAGCGGACAAAGCATTCGGTACAAACTGTGAATGGCAATCCCCTACCATGCAAAGAATTAACAAGCTCTGTACGTTGACGATTGAGGCCGTAGAGAGGACATCTTCTGCTTTGATGACTGTGTTCACGGCATAGCGAATTGCGTCGAACACATTCTGCGGTACTTCCCGCCGTGCAGCCGCTACCAGGCAAATAGAATATAATAACATAGGAGGAGGCGATGGATTGGACAGAAACTCGGCTTGCGTGATGACTGGAAGGATGGGAGCGATCTCCGAGAAGTACGCGTTAACCAGTTTTTCAACCACATCCCGTTCAATGCGCAAATCAACCGGCTTTTGCAACGCTTGGGGGGCGTCGCCAGAGGTTGGCTCTAACACTTGGATAAGCCCGTCACCGCTTTGAGATACTTCCCATGTATGATGATGTCGTGCATCGTAGTTTTCATATAATCGGGAGGGTATGGTAGCACTGGAATGAAGAAGATGGGTTTCGGATGTTGGACCTGTTGAATGATCATGTGTCAAAGCGAATCAAGTCAGCCTGAAACCTCATCCCCATACCATACACTCGCGCATCGGGGGGACGAGAGGATTCGCCTGGCGTAGAAGAGTTGACCCGCTCTGTATTTTCCAAACGTACTTTCTCCGCAGCAGCGGCTGCCTCTTCCTCTTGTTTTTTCTTCTTGAATCGTGTCTCCGCGATGGGAAGAAAGAAAGTGCAATCGAACCCGTACTGTTTGCAGTGTTGGCACAAAGGTGGGTCAGATTCTGGCAAAATGTCGCATCTGTTTCATGGAGGATGGGTCAGCAAGCAGGCCGAGACCAAGATCCGAAGACAACAGCGTCAAAAGGCCATGGGAACCCGAGATGATGTGGCCCGTTGCGCTGCCAAGCAGAAAAAGACGGACCGAATTTTGCGACTGCGGCAACTATCGCACGCCCGTTGTGTCTTAGTGCGCTTCTTGGAGTCTGGAGGCAATGGGTGTTGCGCATTAGCCCTTGGACCTGATGCCATAAGGTTAGGAACTAAACCCGAAGCCCCTGCAATTTCCTCTGAACCCTCGGCATCGCCCCCTTGGCCCTCACCCGTCGGCTTGCGCTTGCGCTTTCCCGCTGACAGATGGCCAAGTGAGACAGGCGAATGGTTCGCCGTTGGGGATGGCTGAGACGCCGTCTCGGGCGCAGCACTCGGACGCGGAGGTGCATACATCATGATTTGTTGTGGATAAGGAGAATAATGAGGGAACGGTGGGTGAGAAGGATACGCAGCGTGATGCACGGGATATCCATATGGAGAAGGATGACTCTGTCCCGCCATGTGTGTCGAATTCACGCCGTTGCCCGAGTGTCCTTGATTAGAGGCGTGGTGATGGTAAGCTGGGTGAGGTTGAGGAAACGGGGAGCCATTGGGCGGATAGGACGATGGGTTCATGACTGGGAACTGGGCGGCCGGAAAGGAACGGACGAGGACCGGACGAGACTCAGGGGGACCCGTCTTGGAAGTGGATCTCTGGGGTTCTTCACGTGCGTGTGAGATGAGGGAAGGGCGGGAGGCTGGAAAGTGGAAAGAGATGAGAGATCGCGCAAAGAAGAAAGATGATGGATCGGGAGTAAGTGGGAACGTACGGATGTCCGGAGAAGGCAGATGGGTGGTTGTAGCTGACTTGGAGGGGCGTTTCCTGGACTTGCCAGCTGACCGGGACGTCGGTTGCTTGTCTCCTTCAGGGTCGGTTCCATATCCTGGTTCCATAGTCCAGACACCAACGGACGCCCAAGCAGACTAAGCAGCTGTGACCAAGGTACAGGCAACAAGTCCCAGAGGGATTGCCTCAGCAAAAATGTTATGTAAGTGGGTGATAATTCGGAGCAGAGTGGATCCGTCCCCACAGTTGACGCGAACTCTGTGAGAACACAGCGGTGCCCCAGGCAGAGCTATAAACTACAGTACCGTAGGCAACCTGTCCCGCTGTACGCGACCCGCGGCGAGGAACGGCAAAGGGGGGCTGAGCGCACCGCCATCCTTCACTTTCGGGCGCCGTTTCAAGTTCGGACCCCCACACGCGAGAACAGGCTGACGTCATAAGGCTCTACTTTTTACCTGACCCCTGTGGTGCTGTGCTGCGTAGTGACGGCGGCCGGCCTTCCCCACTGCCGCGGCAGTCAAATTGGAACCCGCCACCGACAAATTTAAATTCCCTGAAATCTCTCCTGTCTGTCTGCCTGCTACACTACCTGCCAAACTACGATATCTCCTCTCATCCGCGCTGATGACCCTCCTCCGTATCGTCGTGCACCACAAAATCAGCCTGATCTTCGAAACCAGGGTTTACTAACCTCTTGTCCACCGTCGCCACAGCATGCGCTTGCACCCAAGAAAATCCACTTGGCCGACATAGCACATCAGCGAGATTTCCTCTCCAACTAGAATGTGCAAACGGGTTTGGCGGTGCCGTCCCTGGCACAATCGACTTGTGCGCAGAATTTCGAATCTACGTAAGCTCAACGTCAATAAAGCTATAAATATACACAAGGGCGCAAAGTGGTATGATGGCGTTTTGACAGCCATGACGCGTCCACGGGGCAGCTGACAGCAAGAAGTATTGCGCCATACCTGTTCTATCGTAGTCACATTAAGACAAAGAAGCTAATCCCAGCTCAGTGAGTTTTTTTCCTCGATCCACGGGGGAAAAAAAGATTGCTCACCCGCATATGGTACGCTAAGAGCGCACCCACGGGCCAGATGACGGTGGCCGCGAGGCAAAAGGCAACAGCACTTCCAGCACCCTTACCAAGGGCTTGGCCGAAGTCTTTAATGTGTTTCTCTCCCGTTAACATCGAGAGATGCAGAGCTGATGTGACGATCACCAGGCAGAGCGTAATTGTCTAGAGAGTCCGAGAGGTCAACAGGATACTCAAAAGCGTTGGTACAGAAAAATCAAAACACACAGCTGCCAGGATAAGAGTGAAGAAATTTGTATAGTTACGGCGCCCGACGCAGTTGTTTACCCACTGGCAGTGATGATCGCATCCATCAACACAGTTATCGCACTGTACAAAAGGTTAGCCCTCATTCGGTGTGCCACTCAGGGACGGTGCATACCACCCTGCAGTGATTCGACCGTGGCGGACGATATGTGCGACACGTGGGACAATATTTCACAGTCACACTGATATCATGTGAAAAACAATGACGATTGGTCAAGGACTGGGAAACTTACACTGTTGAACGGACTTTCAAATCCCGAGTTAGCGGAAGATAGTCGCCGCCATCAGAGGGCGCCACAGAGGGGTACGGTGGATCAGGGTCCAAGTTTCGTGGAAGGATTCCAGGGTCCTTGAAGGCCTAATAGGAACAGTTAGCTCGAGTACTCAGACTCCGGAATCGATCACTGACCGTTGATAACATCAACGAGATTGTTAGGAGACACATATACGCCCCAGCGGCTGCGACGGCGGGGCTTTTGTTATGCCACCACCAGATGCACGTTGTCCCAAGCCAAACCCCTGCGATTCCAAAGACCAAAGTGAGAGAGCCTATAAACGCCCAGGGTTTGGCGCCACCCATAAGCATATGCCCGCGCATGAACCATCGATTCGAAGACAATATCCGCTCATAATTTCGGACGTAGCGAGAAGACTTCTCCCGTTTCATAGGGACAGAGGAAAGAGGGTATTCAGACTTGGTTGTGGGAGGAGGGTAAGGTATAAAATTAGAGGACGGGTGTCGCAAGTCAAGAGGGACAACGTCCGAGGCCTTGTAATCCTCGTCCGAGCTTTCTTTAACTTCGAAAGGCGTTGCCCCATAGCTCGTACTCCGAGCAGAAGGGAGGTCGGCCGTCATGGGTGAATGGCTGGCACTGGCAGAGCCAGACAAAGATCTGCGCACCGACTCGAGACTCAGGCCTTTCCGGAACCGCTCAATGCTATCACGAAAGCGGGCCGCAGCGCTTACGTTTGCGGCGTTCTTTTCGACTACGTTTCTAGCCAGAGACGGTTTTGACCGATGAGTCGTCACAGAACCCGAGCGGGAACGGGCGTGCCCACTGAGCGGGAGCAACGGCTCACGACTGTGCTTCTGGTTTCTTACGGGCAGTTCCCTCGGAGCATCCTGCATGGAATGGCGTGAAGTACGGTCACCAGTGACGGGGAATGAATCCGAGTGTCCGTCCGAATCATATGGCGCGTCGTGCGTGTGCGGCAAGGACTGGGGCGGAAATGAGGGGTGAACAGCCTGTGAGGGCGAGTGAACATTATTCGAAGAAGCCACCGAAGAACGATGAGAGACGTCAGAAGCGGACAGGGGCTGCTGACTGGGATGGGAAGGGCGGAAGAATGGCGGAGGGGGGAGGATTCCATGGGCGTGTGTACCGCTGAGAAGAATTGGGCCGGGACCCTGGAATGATCGGCGATTCGAGGAACTCGGGTCTCCAGATATTGTTGGGGAAGGACGGGGACGGGAAGCAGAAGAGACAGCAGACCCGGTGCGTGCGTGATTTCCTGAGGAGTTGGACGCACTACCAGCACGGGGGGTGGTGATACTTTCAAATTTGGTTGAGATTCCAACTGTGGATAGTGATGAGGGAAGTTGAGAGGGGCGCTGAGAGACGGGGACAGTGGGTGTAGAGGGAGAGAAGGGTAAAGAACGATGAGACGCCATGGAACATTAATGGGGTGTACGACAAGTCAAAGAAGAGGGACGAAGAGAAAGTAATTGCGTTGCCTCCGCACCGGGCAACACCGGTTGGCCCCTCTTTCGGACTCGGAACATGGTACGATACTGTTGTCTACACATCTCTCCGTGAAACAATCCACTGCCGAATATACGTGCTACTCATTTTCGCCTGCTTCAGTGTCTCAACATCTTCGGCCTCCAACCGACCCGAACTATGTGAAATCACGTCTATCACAAACGTTTTTAAAGGTGGCAGACCCTTCTCGTCCCGGCATTTGTCCACTTTGAGCACCAATAGATGAATACATGCAAACGATGCAACAACTGTCATTAAACACTTACCGGCCTTTCCACCAGATGCCGTCTCCTTGCTCACCACGAGAGCTTGTATGTTTGGATCTGTCGCCGTTGGTCCATAAACATCATGAATCGGCACTATATCATAGACAAGGCTGGGCTTGAAGAGTTCCATGAATCGCTGGACACCTCGCGTCCGCTCCTGCAGACTCTCCAACACTTCTCGATTGTCCTTTTTTGTTAGGAGCGCGTCGTCTGCAAATTGGCATCGTAAGCAACTGAGCAGCTCTCATTGACATCAATCAACGCTACCTGTCACCCCGACGATGACCTTTTCGTCCGCAATCCACGCGGCCATGCTGAGCAATATTTTGTGACCCGAATGTAGGTGATCAAAGGTTCCCCCCAATGCTACGACGGGATAGATCGACGGCTCGGACCCCGGCGCAGTCGGAGAATCGAGATCAATTTCACTGTCCATGATGTGGTCTCCAGGCTTGGTCCATGCCGTCCGCAGTGAGGTAACGGACTGCGGAAGGGGGACTGGTATGCAGTCTAACGAAAGGTCAAAAACCGAGGTGCATTCCGAACCGAACGAGCAGACGCACCGCCTTCGATTCTGATGACTACCTCAAAGTCCTTTCCGAAGTCCTCGCAGAGGTCTTCGTCGAATCCCCGCAGCAGAACGTCCACTTTGAGCAAGACCTTGTCCAATTCCTGGGCTACCGCCGTGGCCTGCACGTAGACATAGGTTAAAACCCTTTGGATATCGTCCCAGCATTCGGTGTGCGACACCCCGGTCGAGCTGTTGCTGCGTGAGGAATCCACGCTGGGCCTCCGCCTCGCATTTTCGCGGTGACCGGAGAAGGGAGAGCGCGGTCTACGGCCGGTGTTGAAGAGGCGCGAAAAGAGAATGACAACAAGGCGATCGCGGACACATCGGGCCGCACCTGCTACGGCTGGTGCGAGAAAGGAGGGGGTGCTCAAATCGTTGAGAGTGGCAAGGAGGAGTGCATGGGAAGCGGTGGCATTGGGGAAGTGCATGTTGACATCCTCCGCTGCCGGAGAGAGAGCTGGGGTCTGGGGAAGGCTGTCGGACATTTTTGTTATGTGATAGGGATTTGTGTCATAGGAGTCGACAGCAGCGCAGGCGGTTACTCGGCCCGTTCATTCATATCCCAAACAAAAAACTAGGATTCCAAAAAGGTCGTTACATTGTCATTAAGCCATTAAAAAGTCATCATTATATCCGAGTTCGAGGCGATGCCCGACTCTGGTGCAGGTCCTTCACATCAAAAAATACGCTGAGCCCGAAAACAAGCCCCAAAAAGCATGCTCCGGCCGATGCGACATTGTACGCGTTACACCTGCAAAGCCAATCGAGTGTCAGTCCTAGGCCAGCCGCGAGCCCCCGACGCACCATCCATTGAAACTCCCGGGTGGACACTTCTCCCGGATCAAGGTCCATATAAACTCCACGCTCCATAGGAAGAAGAAAACTGTGTCCAAAACGAGCGACCGTTTGAGTTCCTTCCGAGCTGCCTTCCATTCCTCCTCAAGTGCAAGGCCCTCAAAGATGGTCCGTCGTTTCGGCCGTCCGCTCCCCCCAGTCTGGCTGTACGACGACGACAGCTCATCAACGTTTGCGCTTTCCTCATCATCCGGACGCAGGGACCCGAACATTGTTGGGTCCACAATCAGATTCACCTGGACATCACCCTGTTCTTGCTTTCCCTTCTTTCCCTTTTTTTTCTTCGCTTGATCACCTGGTAGCCCCTGAACGGGCAACACTGCAAGGCCACCGGGACCGAACCCCGTTGGGGCTCGCTTCTTTCGGCGTCCTCCACAGCAGCAAGGGCGAAAAAGGAAGCGGTAGAGAAGGAAGAGAGAAGTCAGCACAGACAAGCCATATAGCGCGAACGTATGAGGCTTAGATTGAGGCGGCGGAGGGTGGGGGGTCTTGATCCACTGTAATACCGGTCAGTGCTAAACGAGGTGAAAGATAACAACGCACCAAAGCGGCGTAAACCACAGAAACGGAAATTCCAAGAGCTAACACGGTCTCGATGACTCTGACTGCCACCCTCTTCTTTGGACCATCCGTAATAAGACGACCTTTCTCATCTACACTGCCAACTGGCTCCTCAACTGGGGCTACGGCACTTGAACGAAACTCATGTTCCAACATGCGAATACGCTCTTCCTTCATCTCTGGATCCAGAGGCAAATCGTAGTTGGGGGTATCAGTGTTAGACCAGGGAACAAAATCTCGAGAAGACGAGCTATTGGTCGCGGCATAAGGATCGTAGTTGCCGGCTAAACCAGTCGCGTGATACGAGGGACTGAAAAAAGGTGCATGCGAGGCTTCGAGTTGTGAACCAGCCTTTGAAGATCGACTGTCCTTCGCGTACCACCCGCGTGACCAGGCAGGAAACTGTGAGATGTCAATATCCGAGTTTGAGACACCTCGCAAGGAAGCAGCATCGAGGGGCCGATGCAAAATGTTAGGTGAGTATAGTGTATTGTCGGGGGGATTGTAAACGGATGGCGGTGGGAGAGATAATGCAGGTATCGAGAATGCCCTATGAGTAGTGTGTCGGGGCGATGGCGTGCTGTAGGGTTGTGACGTTGGGGTACCGCGAGAAGAGGTGAGAGATGGCGGATTCAACGAGGCATGACTGGCGGCCGAAACGGATCTCGGAGGAGGCAGTAGATAATCATCGTAATTCGGATCGCTGAAGGGGCGGAGATTCAGGGTGCGTGCATAGTCGGCAAGATCCAGCGCATCGATAGATGGTTCGGAAGCGTCATGCCTTGGATACGGAGGTGTGGCAGAGGTCCTGTCCTGAGATGTACGTACTGCAAAAGAGCGCGAGGGGGGAAGAGAATCTGTGGGGTCTGGAGACCAGGGACGTGGGCGAGAGAACGGGGGCGGAGGAGATACCTCGGAGGGGGAATACATTTATCGTTACTGGGTCGTTAAGTTGTCATGAGAGGGACTCGAGCCCGCACGCAGCAAATCGTTCTATCAGCCACGTGCCATTTTACCGCAATTGGTCTAACCAGGCCAACAGACGTTCTATCCCATCCTCACCCTTCCCCTTCTCCTCTTCCAACTCGACCCTCTCTCCAATCCTTACCCAGCTTCCTATGAAATCAATGTCTCCGCCCTCCCAATCCGCAAATTTGAAGGCCTCTCCCGGACGACCCGTGCAGTCAAGGCCTCCCAACTCCGTGCCGTCCTCCCCCTCAGCTCCGAGCTCATCGATGGCTACCCTTCCTGTGTGAGATTGACGCCGCTTGTCGAGCTCTCGTTCCAAGACAGTTCGTACTCGATTGATTGCGAGCTGTTCTATGGATGATGAGGCGGGAGCACTTCCGGTTTTGAGTAGGTCGCATTTGTGAGCTAGGACGAGGATGGCAGGAGGGCTTTGTGACGGTGGGATTGTAGCAACAGCGTGCAGAATTTTGTGCAAGTGCCTTGAGATCAAAAGGTGAATCATTAATGGTTCTGGCACATATGCGGTGAGACAGCCAAACGTACTCTGCCACAATGGGGCCATTGCGAGAAACACTACTCGTGTCCACAACGAAGACAATAGCTTTCGCGGCAGCTAGATGCTCGCGGAATTGGTCGCGGATACGAGGGTGACCAGGAACATCTACCAAAGTGGTTGCTTTCTTGTTCAGTGAGAAAACGCATGTATTTGTTTGTAACGATGTGTGGCTTGGAAGCGTCTGGCCGTATGCCAGCTGCGACGAGTATGAGAATCCGATAGATCAACATAGAAGAAGACTCTGCGCACCGTTGATAGGATAGCAGTTTTCCCTGCATCGGATGCACCTACGAACACGATGCTGTTTGCACGGGACAGCGATCTCCGACGAAAGAGGTAAAGGGCGACTGTAGTCGTGACTCAGGAAGTAATCAGCAGGTGTCTACAGTAAAACGCACCTAGAACAAGGATGGCAGCAAGCAAGGAGGCCACCAACAGTCTCGGATCCATGTCGTTTGGAAGGGGTAGTATTATGTAACTGCGAGAACCAAAAATCTCTGTATGCGCCACGATAATCACAATGGCAGTTCAACTCGACGATGAGGAGGCCACCTTCCCTCCCACTAAAAGAGTTCGTTCTTCATCTACAAGAGCGCAGACTGCTTCGCGTTCTCTTGTTTCCGAGGCATCCAATTCGCGGCGACTGTTTGCCCCGTTTCGCGCTCTTGGGCTCATAACAAATCAAGTGCCGTTTGCACTCCAGGTTCGAGCAGTCAAGGGCTCAGCTGCGGCGCCGCGTCTACACATAGTGACATGTCTGGGAAACTCATGGGCTCTATGGGAAGGCGAAAAGATGACGCTTCTCTTTGTCGGTCGGTGAACAATGTCGTGTCTCCGAGTCTTTGCAGTTCTGAAAAGCAGACTTCACTTGTAGGATCAGAAGCTCAGGACTCGATTACGGGTTTAGCTTTTGACGGTGATTTTATATGGGCCTCTTCCGGTCCGCATGCTCTCAAATACTTTCGAGGAAAGGAGGTCTGTGTGGTTTCGGGCCTTTAACAGTCACCGTTCTCATTTTCAAGTCCAGGTTGGCCGCTTGACCAATCCTTTAGGGACACCGATAACTTCGCCTCTCCTGTTCGGCCCTCACCTACTCTCTCTGACGGAGGATGGGCGGAATCTCCTCAGTTGGGACGTCTCTGAAGAAGGTGAGAGTGTATACGATTTGCATAGAGATCGTGCTGAATGTTTGTGTGAAGTACTCCATAGTCAGATTCAATTTGAGCCTGGTTTCACCGCTACACACCTGCTACACCCTGCTACCTACCTGAACAAAGTTCTCATCGGTGGTAGTGATGGAAGTTTGCAGTTGTGGAACATTCGTACCCAGTAGGTATCGGGGTGAACACTTTGAAACAGCTCAACGAAATATTTTTCTTAGGACTTGCATACACAAAATCCCCTTCGCTCACCTCTCGGAATCACCACCCAATTTGCCTTCAGCCATGACGGCGTTGGCGCAGTCTCCTGCCATCGACGTTATAGGAATCGGTTTTGCATCAGGAGAGATCTCAATTTATGACATACGCGCTGACGAAAAAATAATGCGAATATTCGTACGAGAGGGCCCCGTGCGGGCACTGGCCTTCCGAGGCGGTAAGGCAGGCTCAGACTTCTGCAGTTTCCTGAAAGTCTTATGCCTTTCAGATGGACATCCAGCACTTGCGTCTGCCTCGGAAACGGGACATATATCCCTCTGGGATCTCGGCTCCGGTGGGCGCCTGTTACACACGATAAGAGGTGCCCACGACGGTAGCATATCTTCGCTACAATGGATCCCCGGCCAGCCACTGCTCGTTAGCTCTGGAGATGATAATAGTATTAAGGTTTGTGTGCGAGATGAAGAATATTGCACATCTTACTAACACGTCAACTAGCAATGGCACGTCGATTCGCTGACCTCGCCTCCCCGCCTTTTGAAGTTTCGGTCGGGCCATCAAGCGCCACCGCACCTCATTCGCTATTACGGTGAAGATGGTAAACAGCTACTCACAGCATCGAGAGATCGTAGTCTCCGATATACGTCTGTCGTGCGCGACTCACGATCATTCGAATTGTCTCAAGGTTGGTCTACTTTTCCCAGCGGGAACTTCCCCTGACGACCTGTCCCGCCACAGGCTCTCTTACCAAAAAAGCGACGACATTAACTGTACCGCTTACTTCGTTCAAGCACTCATCCGTCAATGCCTTGTCATACTCAACGACGAGATCGAAAGACTGGGATGACATTCTTACAGGACATTCTGATGAGACCTGTGCCAGAACATGGAGCATGTTGAACAAAAGATTGGGCCAGCACGCATTTGGCATGACAGAGAAAGAGAAAGGCAAAACGAGGACTCACGGGGTCATCAAGGCAAGCCCACTGTCGACTTTGTTTCCTCAGGCATGTCTCAACCAGTGGTAGGCTGTCTGCGTCTCGGCATGTGGTAATTTCGGGCTGGCGAGTGCCTCTACAGGCACCATTCACATGTGGAACATGCAATCTGGTGCCCGCCGTAAGTCTTTCAACATCGGCCCTTGTCCAGAAGGCGTTCACCCAAAGTATCGGCCTCCTCCCGGGAAACAAAGGGGCGAAGAGCGCTGTGTAACGGGCCTTGCCACGGACTCATTAAACAGAGTCGTAATTGCTTCCACCCTCGATGGAACTGTCAACGTACGTGCTCGTGCTCCGGTCGTCAAAGAGCTTAATTAGGGACCCTTTCCCAATCAGTTTTTTGACTTCCACACATCGAAACTAGAGCATACCATCGCCATATCCTCAGGCATCGTCTCTATGACCCTCCAGCGAGACAGCGGTTTGCTTGCGATCACATGCGACGACCTCGTTGTGCCTCTTTTGGACATCGAGACCCGCAGAATAGTTCGAGAGTTTGGTGGATTTGGTGGACGAGTTCTTGACCTTGTGGGCTTTCCCATGCTTGGCCTATTGTTCTAGTCTCATCCTCAAACGCACGTAGACCTTCTCTGCTGACTCACGGTGGCTCGTAACGACATCACTGGACTCGATTATCAGGACATTTGACATTCCCTCGGGACACCTTATCGATGCTTTTCGAACGGCGAGCGTTGCCACCAGCATATCGTTCTCGCCCACTAGTGACTTCTTAGCCACTGCCCACGTTGATAGCGTAGGCATATATCTCTGGTAAGTCTACTCCACAGCATCATTAGCTTGGTCTGATAATACCGATGCAGGGCAAATCGAGCACAGTGCGCGGACGTCTCGTTCTGCAGAATTACCGAAGAGGATGTTGAGCGTGTCGACCTTCCATCGATGCAGGGCTCTGCCGAAGACGAAGGTTTGTTTCAAGGTTCATAGTAGTTGCTTGTGACCAATATTCGTTTCCCAGTGCTCGAAAATCTATCTTCTTTGGTGGTCGATGATGGTTCCCAAGATATCTCCGTCCCCATGCCCGATCTGGAGGGTGATGTCGTTACACTTACGCATCTACCACGATCGAGATGGCAGACACTGTTGAATCTTGACGTGATTCAGGTTAGCCTCCATTCTTTTCTTTCAATTTTCTACACATTCGCTCAACTCGAATAATTAGCAAAGAAACAAGCCAAAAGAGCCTCCGAAGGCTCCAGAGAAGGCGCCCTTTTTCCTGCCTACACTAGCAGGTGTTGAAACACGGCTGGTGGTTCCAGACAAAGAAAAGGAGAAGACATCCACGAAGAAGTCCAAAAAATCTGTCGCAAGTGCGGAGAGCGTGTTCTTTCAAAACTTGTCGCAGGAACCAAAAGACGGCAATTGTAAGTGTACCGTCTTCTCGTGATGATCGCAGATTCACATCCCCGCCCAGACGATGCATTCTTTACTTTCGCGAAATCACTCTCCCCCGCCGCAGCTGACTTGGAAATCCGCTCTTTAGCGACTATCCAGGATTTGAGTCTTTTTCTGTGTGCCCTTTCACAACGTTTAAAGTCTCGTCGGGATTTTGAGGCTGTCCAGACGTATCTTAATTTGTTCCTGCGTGTGCACGGAGAAGTTCTTGTCTCCAACCCCGAGTTACGAGCTGACCTTGAAAGCTTCTTGTCGTTGCAGAGGCAAGAGAGTAGTCGCTTACTAGATTCCATCGCCTCATGCTTAGGTACTCTGGCGTTCGTCCGAGACACCCTCTGATGATCTTACATGTAATAAAGCCAAGAATAAAACAATCGTAGCCACTTCAGATCTCAGAGCCGGGCCGGGGAAGCCGGTATGCGCGTAACGGCGTTGGTCGAGCGTTGGCTTTCGTTCAAATGGACCAATCGACACCAGTTGCTGTCGCTGCTGGGACAATAGTATCATGCACGTTCGTCTTCTTGTCTTGCGGTACTTCCAACCCTCATCTGACCCCTCCGTAGCCATCTCTGGTGCCTTGATAACTGGCACCTACGCTTTAACTAAGCGGAGGGGACGGGTCGTCGCCAGCATATACGCTGCGTCAGCGGCTCTCAATTGTGGCATTGCGGGGGCCACTTTCTTCAGTACGTTAATCCTGTATTTCTCCTCTCCCCCGCCCTTCATTCCTTGCAGGTATTCGGGGATATCTTATTGTGCCGCTCCTGGACCAAACACTCCCATCGAGGCTCTATGAACGGGAGAGTTCACGAGGAGCACCGGCTTTACCTGAAGTATCTACAAGTGGTGATGTAACCTGGGGAGCGATGAGGTTACACCGCACGCTTGACTCCGCTCTTAGTGGGGGAATCACAGGGAGTGTCTTGAACACTTGGAGGCGTTCGTCCCTTCCGTTCCCTTCTACAAATTAAGCTCAAATGGTGCTTCATTTAGGCGGAACACGTGGTACAATTACCGGGATGTTCTTTGGATCCGTCGTCGGCACCCTCGGACAGGTGCTCTACAACGAGATCGGTGTCCAACGCATAAAATTTATCTCTCGGAGGTATTCTATCCCCTCCCAGCTACCAACGCCAACTGTTTCTGGACTTGCTGAACCTCCTATGCCTAAGCAACCTCTGTTTGACCGGATGGTCCGTGCCATCGGCATCAACAAGCTTTCTGATGAAGAATACCTAGCCCAGATGAGAGAAGAACGTGCTGCGTACCTGCGGAGGATAGCGAAGTTGGAGGAGCAACTAGAGGAAGACAAGAACTCAAAGAATTCGTAGATGACGCTGCGTGCCCATCTTCTTTTTTTATCTAATACAGTAATCCTGGATCTGATCGTATGAAATAGCAGCACATGAGTTGTTACTCTGTCGCTGCAGTCATTAGGTTTTACAGTATTGTTTACAGTAATGCCCACATGCATGTCTAAATACCAGTGCTTACCTACCTAGTTATCCCTTCTTCCCTTTCCCTCCTTGTCGAACCTAGGAGGCGCAGGATTGAGGTACAGGACTCAATGCATCCCTCAATGGCCTGTCCCTGTCTTCCCCCATGTGCACATATGCTTTCCGACACTGCTCACATCCCGACCGCATGACCAGCTCTAGTGTTATGCAACGCAGACAGCACTGCAAATGGTTTCTGTTTTCTTTTCCCACCCTGCGTGTCGATTCGTTCACACTAAGCCCGCTCGACATGGGAGACAGCAATGTGAAGGGAAGGGCGAACGGAGGAGCGGCCAACCCGCGGATCGTGGAAAATACAACGGTCACCCTCTCTCACGCTAACTATACTGATATACCTCCGCTAAACCTTTTCCGTCTTCCCTAAATCCACCCACAGCAACGCTGTCACCGTGAACACCCAGCGTATTCACCTTTGCGATGAATTGAGTCTGCGCAACAGGGATTGATTCGATTCTCCAGTCTTCTGCATTGCCTTCGGTGGATAGAGAGTGTCGAAAAATCGCACCGAGTAGGGTACACGTGACAATTGCTGTGGGATCCAGGAAGGCTCTAAACGCGTGTGAAGTGAGTACACTCAAAATACACGGGATAGGGAAAGGTGACGCACAGTGCGACAACTGGACCATCAGCAATTTTAGTAGAAAGACTCATATCTTTACGCAGGCCTCCCCACTTTCGGGTCTTCTTCGCGGACACCCTCTTATCTCCACCCAATCCAATCCATAGGCATCCATCTGCGGTGCCTGCGGCAATGGCCCCGGTGGATGAAATGGAAAGGCAGAGCACAAATGGGGGAGACAGCGATACAGCGGGTGACTGTGGCAGCGAGGCTGGGGAAATGGTCTGATTGCGCAGCGGACGCTTGGTAGAAAATCACCCACTGAACACTCGTCTCGAAAGTACGGTGTCTTGCCTAAAGTCAAAATGGAGTAAGGTGGAGTCATAACCTCCGCTGATGAGTTCGCTGGGGCGATCGGGGATGAACCTTACAGTCGCGCAGACCTAAAGAACCAGGTCAATGAGGGGTACAAACTAGACAGTTTGGTTGAGGCTCACGCTATTATGCTGCATCTTCATCCTCCGGACGCTCTTTGTCGCTAGATCCACCACACCCACACACCCACTATCCATGGTGAATGCGAGAGTCTTCTGGTTCTCACTAACAGATATCTGAGGGTAAGTTTCTCAGAGGAAGCAGGGGATATGTGAGAGCGCCTAACCTCGTTGTCACATCCCCTTCATTTTCGCCTACATGGATTACGGTCAAGGCATGTTCGTTTGACTGGACGAGTTGTTTTGTATCCAGGTCGAACAATTTTACCTGCAGTCGGTCACTGAGCATCGCATACACTAACCAGCGGAAAGTGCGTCCGCACTGACAGATCTCCCGCAAGCCAACCATATGTGACCGAAGCCACTTCATTCGGCCGCTTCGGCGTGATTGGGTGACTGATGAGACTTCTGAGCCGAGTCCTCGAATAGCCCTGACACTTTAGTGTCTGGTGGGCAATAGAGTCGAAGACTCCCATCATCTTCCGAGATTGAGTAGTAAATCCGTCGATGGGCGCGAGGGCTCACCAGAACCTAGGATTAACATTCCATTTGCGTATACGTCGATGTTGATACGTGGGCGGTATCAGCAATGTGTGTGTAAGGGATATGCGGGTGCGTGTGCATGGCTCATGGATCCAACGTCGATTGCGCTATTTGTTTGGTAATCTAATCTCACTTTTGTAGCTTCATCCACCATGGCGGCGATTATCCCCACTCAACGTGCCCCAAAATCACTGGAGGATCTGAAATACCACCTAAATCGCGATAACAAGGTGAAAGTTGCAGGTCGTGTGATTATGTGTGTGCTTCGTCCAATCCTCACTCATCTAGTCACGCAGGGTTCGATGGTGGGTTTTGATCTCACCTTCTGACCCAATGTCTGATCATGAGCAGTGGATGGGGTTCTGCGCGGAAAGTTTATGGTAAGTTTGTTTCATGGCCACCTCTGTCTGGCTTGCATGGCTAACGCTCGAGTCCACGTAGTCAAAGGACAAGTTCTTGAGCTCAATTTCTTCTGATGGCTTTGGGTTCTGCAGCATTATTTTGTATGTTGTCTTTCGCACAAAGTGAAGGCGCATTTACGAGTAGCATTAGCGGTTGGGACTTGCAGGATGCTAATTATTCAAGAGAGTTGCTCATCTCGAATTCGGCCAATGGCTATCGTGACCTCATTGCTACCATCGATCTGTCCACATTCCGCCGGATTCCCTGGGAGAACAATGTTCCGTTCTTTCTAGTCTCATTCCTGGACCCAGAAACGAAAGCACCCGTCAGTGTCTGTCCACGCGGCGTGCTGAAGAAGCTCGTCGGAAAGGCAGATCAAAGCGGATGGCTGTGTATTGCAGGAATTGAGTTTGAGGTACGTGAACTTGAAGTTGGGACAATACACAATCAACGCTAGGTGTAGTATTTTCAATTCAAAGGTATCTAACTTTAGTATATCTGACGTGATATAGGTAACTGATTAATGTCCGTAGAGAACGCACATAGTCTCGCCGAGAAGAAATTCGTCAATTTGCAGCCTCTGACACCTGGGAGTACGTCACCACGGCACCATGTTTCAACAGTAAGACAGTTTTGACTGACCCTCTCTTGGTAGTGCACGGCTATTCCCTACTACGAACGCAGCTGAATAATGGTTATTTTCATGACATATTCGATGAAGCGCAGAAATTTGAAGTTGATCTCGAGGCTCACCGTGCGTATATTATCGAGTTCGGTTTTCAAATGTAATCATGTTTCGAATAGACACGGAAACTGGCCCAGGAGTCTTCGAAACAGCGCTCGCTTATACGACAGCAACTCGCGTTGCTGACAATGCCCTACTGTTCAAGTATCTCGTCAAGAGTTTAGGGATGAAATATGGTATCACGCCAAGCTTCATGGCAAAGCCCTGGGGTAATGTAAGGGTGTCCTTTCCTGTGGTTATTCGCATTTCTGATGCGATTATGACAATTGGTCAGCTGCCTGGGTGTAGCGGGTTTGTGCAATATCGTATGATACATCAAGTACCATTAGCTGACGGAAAGTCTGCCCTCGAAGCCACATTCACGTATCTCTCCGAGATAGTAGTGGTTTCAACATCTTCGCTGTCAGTTCTGAAGAGTTACAGGGAGGACGCGAAGGAGCCGCTTATGACGAGCTCAAATACATCAGTCAGACAGCCGAGCACTTCCTCGCTGGGGTATTGGATGGTTTGACCGATGGTAAGTGTCCTGTATCTCATGGAGCGAAGCGGTGCTGAGGTATTCCTAGTCATGCCAACAGTAAGTAACATCCTCCTAGGACTGTTCTCCTTGTCATCTCGAACCCTGTCAGCTCGTACCGACCATCAACGGTTATAAACGGCTTGTCTCAGGGGAGGCTTTCTGGGCTCCAAACGCAGTGACGTACGGGTACGATTCACGCGCAGCCTCCGTGAGGGTCATCTCTCCCCCCTCTGTTCCACCGACAGCGACCCGATTCGAGATCCGCGTCACGGGTGCAGATGTAAACCCGTTTTTTGCATTGAGCACAATTTTCGGACTAGGCTTGAGGGGGATAGAAAAGAAATTGCCATTGCCCGTCCCACCGATCTCACATTTCAGCCTCGAGGACAAGAAGGCTGGAAAGGTGCGTGTCCCCACCTAAAGTCAGGGTATTTGATCAAACGTCGGGATTGGAAGATCACCATGCTACCGCAGTCGTTGGAAACGGCGACAGAGAGGATGGTCCGACCAGACAGTATTGCACGTGAGGTCTTTGGAAATGAGTTCGTGGACCATTTCGGCGGTACGAGAGAGCATGAAATCAAGCTTTGGAACGAGGCGGTTACAAGTTGGGAAGGTAAGTCCGAGGTCAGGTCATGATGTAATCTACGAGGCAACTAACTCGAAATCAGTGGAGCGCTACCTAGAGCTAGCGTAGGCTGTATCGCGGTCAACGTGTGTAAGACAGCACTGTATGTATACTCTATGGACATCAATGGATGTCCCTTGTTCTACGACCTCGGCTATAAGCCGGGTGACGGACTGGTGACAGTCACAACGGGCAGGTCCTGCTCTTGGGACTCACTCCCACGTCTGGTGGACTGGAACCACCGCAGGAAGTGCGGGACGTCCTATCGCATGTATGACTCAGTCGATCAACACCCGTGTGGTTAACTTTGACACGCTCACCGCGGAAATAGAGCTCGCCATCGAGCTCTCAGCGACAAAGGTGGGTATGCGGCCACCTGGGCTGCTAGACGTGGCCATGCGCCATTCCGTGTTCCCGCTGGGAAGCTCTTTGATGCTTTCAACACTGACATAACGGCCCTTGACTCCTTTCTCTTCGAGCTTCGCTAGCTCAGGATCGCTGGTCAGTCTATAGGAATAGAGATGAATAGACTTGTTGAAGAGTGCATGTGAGAGAGAGCATGGCGAAGCGGGATGGATGGACGCACCCTGTTCGGGGGCTGCTAGACTCGTAGTGCACGATTTGCAAAACGGTGAACACGCGAGGAGAAATGCCGAAAGACGAGAATTCGTAGTACATCGTCCAGATTTCTTGCGTCGGGGAAATCTTCTTGACCAAGGTCGCTTTCTTCACGGCCTCAATGTACCTGTTCCCCCGCTCGTCAGACAGAACAACCTTCTCCAGGGGCAAGCGGATATAGAACATACTCTTTCTCGTGCTCAGAGTGGTTGCTACCCAATTTGCTCCAAAGTTCGTCGAATGTGACTTGGGCAGGCGCATGCTCACTGACCCTGCAGTGCCAAGGCGCGCCATCGTGAGGAGCCTTGGGGCTATGGTATGTTTGGACAGTCTTCTTCTCGTACGCTTTGCCTTTCTTCCAACCTTTGGTAGTTTCGAGCACCTCGCGCGCTGCCGCAATGACTTGCTCATCCAACGGCAATTCTGCGTGATCGGTTACAGTGAGCAAGTCGTCGTTCTTTTGTGGACCGGCCAACTCTACACAGACCGTCAAGTCGAAGCTCTTGTGCTATAGTCAACTTGAAGCCAGAAGACATTGGAGGTAGAGGTGATGGTAACTGCGCACAAGGCGTGAATCACATCCCTGTGAGAACTTTCATAGTCGGTAGTTGTGAAGTAAGGCACGGGATGAGGCTATGTCATTGGAAACAAGCCCTGGTGCCCTAGGGTGCCCTACGCTGCCCATGTGGCACTCTAGACACTATACTGTAGATGTTCGACACAGCTATATTAACGTGGCTATATTATTCATGCGTGGGACGTGGTCGATGGTGTGTCCGTCACGGGGGAGTTCAGGTTCACAAGCCCAAAGAAACGACTGCGACCGAGGGCTTGTTCATCGCGAGGTAGCTTCTCTCCTCGATTGAGGACAACGCCAACAAATTTACGTTCCCCCCGCATCCACTTCTGCTTGTAGAAACGGACGTACCCCGGTACAGTAGCATACAGTGTATGATCACGACCGATTTTGACCTAGAGCCGAAAGGCCAAACCCAACGTGATTGATAACGTGAAATGAAGGGTAATGCTGGACGTAACTTACGTGCTGACCAGGGTGAAACTGCGTCCCACGTTGCCGCACGATGATGTTCCCAGGAATGACGTATTGGTCTATTAGATGAGTGAGGGCTCGGATAGCTTGTAGAGGGAGAGGACCACGCACCTGAGAACTTTTTGACGCCTAGACGTTTCCCTGGTGAGCCGCCATTATTACGCACAGACCCGCCCGCACGCTTAGTGGCGGTACGGATGGAGCCTGTAATGGGACAGAGATGGTCGGTCAGGGGGAAAGGACAAGACCAGGAGTAAGCTAACCGAGTATTGAGAATGGGGAATGAATGGCATGGGATGGGCACAAAAAGGACAAGAACGAGGGCATTTGAATGCGGCGGCGGTGGCCGTGACCTTGTGGCTGTAGGGTGGAGCGGGCGTGTTGCTTTACTAGGCCTTTATAGGGGAACCATCCAGTTTCCTCTTACTTCCACCAGCACTTCCACCATCCAATCTCACAATGGTTCTTCTCGTCACCTCCGATAATGAACAGTTCGTCGTCGAAAAGGACGTCGCAGAACGTTCCGTGCTGATCAAAAATATGCTGGAGGGTAATTCCTATTTTCCTGTTTATCTTGCTCGTCCACCACCCTAATCTCTTATAGATGTCGGAGAAAGCGACCAACCGATACCACTTCCCAATGTCTCATCGAGCGTTCTGAAAAAGGCAAGCTCCTTGCTTGCGAGGATTCTGTCCTTTCATCATTGTTTTGTGCGCACACAGGTCCTTGAATACTGCGAACATCACCGGGGGGAGCGGCTCCCAACTACAGATGCCGAGTCACAAGATGAAACTCGCAAGCGCACCACCGATATCAGCGAGTGGGATCAGAAATTCATTGCAGTCGACCAAGAGATGCTCTTTGAGATCATCCTGGCTGCAAACTATCTCGATATCAAACCACTGCTGTCAGTACTTGCGGATAGTAAGCCCCTGACATTTCTGATATTTTTTCGACAGCGACGTGGGCTGCAAGACTGTCGCCAACATGATCAAGGGCAAGACACCCGAGGAAATCAGGAAGCTATTTAACATTGTAAATGACTTCACCCCTGAGGAAGAGGTAATGGATCTTGTTCTCTGGATTGGTGGACGATTGTTGATGCTCGTTTATCATAGGCCCAGATCAAGAAGGAGAACGTGAGTCATTTGTGCTCTGTAGGATCAAGTTGTTCACGAAATTATTTCACGATAGGAATGGGCGGAGGATCGTTAGATGTCTGCATTTCTGTAGTGTTTTGTGTGTGCCCGTATCGTATCTACACTCCTTGTTCGCGGCGAAATATTAGTGTAGACCGGGCCACGTGCTCCAATCCGCATGTCTTCCTTTCTCTCTGCATGAACCCCATCCCTGTCCTCCCCGGAAATCCAATCCCAAGGAATTCAGACCAGCACTCCTGGCTAAAAGGCCGCCTCGCAGATCTGTGTGGCGTCAACCACGACCGGTCAATATTCTCCTTCACGGCACCCCACCCAACTGACCTGCTCCAGGTTTCCAGGAAGTCAACCCGTCAGCTTCAGCTCTAAGGACCTCGAAAGGCTCGAACACGAGGAGTGAGCCCCCTTTTTTTGTGAAATTCCCTCTTTCATGGGCCAACTCGTCCTCGCACTTAGCTACTGGGTTTGCGAGAAGTCGGATGGGGTCAGGGTGCTGCTCTTTATCCTCACTATCCTAGAGACAAATGAGCAGTCTGTTTACATTGTACGTGTCCATGGCGTCTACCCAACCTTTTTCTTACCCTCCTCTAGATCGACCGGCACAATATATACAGGGAAATCTTCGGCCTCTACTTTCCTCATCATGAACACCCAGAGCGGCCTCTGCGGAGTACTGTGCTCGACGCAGAGCTTGTTATCGACGTCGACCCTCGGACAAAGCGTGTATGTCGTGTTGTCAGAATCCCTTTCGGGCGTTAGAATGAAAGTCCCATTTCTGTGTAGGAGACCCCACGTCTGCTTTGCTTTGATTGCCTCGTCGCAGACAGTCTGAACGTTATGTCCAAGACGCTCGACAAAAGATATGGGGTAGGTGATATTTTTGTCGCTGCATCCAACCTTTTTGACGCAAGTCTTCTCTCAGAGGTTGAAGGAAGTATTCTTCAAGCCATTCGCGAAAATGCTCCGTGACCATCCCTTTATGATAGAGAAACAGCCATTCGAGTTGGTCTAACTAAATGGTTGTCTTTTTGCTTTTTCTAATTCTTCCCAGCATCCAGGTCAAGGAGGTCAATTTCTCGTATTCGATCGACAAAGTCTTTCTTGACATAGCCAACCTACAACAGGCAACGACGGGCTGATCTACACCTCGGTTTCGACACCTTACATCCCGCGACAGATAAAATTTGTATGTTTTTCCCGCTTGTATGGCTCCGTTCTCACTTGACTTACTCTTTCAAGACTCAAATGGAAACCCCCATCCGAGAATTCGATTGACTTCAAGCTCGTTTTGCGCTTCCCACCCCTGCCTGGGTCCTCAACCCAGCCCGATTTGCACGCAAAACCTGTCTTTGCACTTCACGTTTGGTGTGGCGGTGAGGGTGCGAAAGCCACTTATGAACCCTGGGACACAATGCATGTCAGTGACGATGAGTGGGAAAGGTGTGTCGCGGCTGCGGGCCATTGATCGCTTTCTGGGACAGATGTTTAATTCCATTTTTTTTTCCCAGTTTAAAGGCCAACGGCGAACAAATCGACGACCGCATTATCGAAGTATGTTGGGACCCCGATGGTGAACATTGGCGCATGATGCGTTTTCGTGACGACAAACCACAAGGCAATCATCGTTCTGTGGTGAGAATGTTATTCAAAGCATTGCTGATGGCGTCGAAAAAGATGCGGTGGGTGCTGCCCTTGTGAGCTAGGTCGGGGGTGACCTGATCATTAAAATACCAACAGCTGCTTACTCGATCAGCCACGATAAAAAATGCATGGAAAGCGCGACATGGTCAGCCCGTACAACAGCAACCGCCGCCATTACCTCCATCGCATAACAGCAACGGGCCGCCGTTGCCTCCACCACCATCTTTTCCTACACCTTATCCTCAACCTCAGGCCATGCCTAGGGATGTCCTGCCTCCTCTACCACTGCGCTATGGGCCTCTGGCACCATCGCCCTGGAGCAAGGTATCGGGACCGACGATGATTGCGGGGGTGTCCCGTTGAAGAGGTTGGACCCAAACACAATCTCCCCGCACTGTTGGACTGTCCTTAGGTGCATTGAGGGGGGTTACTTAGGCCTTATTCGGACACGAGGGTACCCATGACTTTCTCCCTGGCGTTATATTGGCCAGTGACGGTGACATATGCAAGTGTTTTTTTCATCGCCTCCTTCAGATTCGACTAGTCAAAGAATAAGGTCGCTCGAACAAGAACACAACATGTTCGAATTGCAAGCGCGGTACAGAGACATCACATTGGGAAAGCCAGTATGACTACAGTACCTTGTCTGTCTCCGTACAATAGTATGATATTACCAGTGATGACATCACAACAAGATGTCAAACGCGCTCGGAACGATATTAAGAAAATGCGATGGGCAAAAGTATGTAATGAGGGAGTGAGTGCGCGTCTAATGCGTACAATAGATGCTGCGTAGACGTCAACAGTGAGAAGCGTGTAAAACAAGAGGGGAACTGCGGTCGCCAGTGAGACGAGTCAATGAGATGCAAACAAGAGAAGGATGAGACAATATGCATGGGTGGAAAGCGGGGTATCGGACGCAACGGTGCCCGTCAGAGGACGAGGACAAGTACAAATCGTAAAATGCAGGCATGACAGTCATCAGCAAAGCAACCAAAACGTCGAGGATGCAAGCAAAAAGCGGTAGATGACGTGCTCAGATAAATGGAGAGAGAAAATAACGAGAGAAAGGCGACCATTTACTGATCAGAAGACCAGACTCGTGGACTTTTTGTGAGTCGTGTGTGAGAACTGAAACGCCCAAGGACGCCAGTTCGTCTGGTGAGTTTTTTTCTTTTTGGGAGGGTTAGAGGGTGCACAAGAAAATGGAAGAAGAAAAGCAAGACATTTAGGAGCGATAAAGCAAAGGTATCTCAGGAAAATAAGGTGACGCTCAAGCAAAAAGGTCGTCGTGACACATTAGGGGATCAGGGAGGATATTGTCGACATCCAGGTCCAGGCCGTGTTGTCCAGGAAAGCCGAGCTTCGGGGCGAACGGGACCGCGCTGAGAGACGCGAGGCGTATGTGGAAGAGCGGGGACTCTGGTCCGGGGTCCGCGAAACCCATGCCAGCAAAGGACAGGCGTTCGATGGGCGTGCGTAGGACCTCTGGGGTGGATTCGACGGATGACGTGGAAGACTCTGACGCGTTGCGCCGCGTGGGGGTGCGGGGCCCAACCGCAAAGGACGTCAACTGCCCGAACAAGTGAGGCTATGTCATCAATGGCCCCGATTTTTAAGAATTAGGAAAAAAAGAGGGTTTTTGAGTGAGCAGTGTGTCTATCAAATGGAACCGTGTTTTCTTTTACCTGAAACGAGTATCCAAATATGTGGTCGTCGCCCTCGCTCAGTGGACTCTCTGAGGCGATTGGGGTCGAGGGACGCTCGAGCTCATCGCGGTCAGTGATGAGGAGCTCTGGGATCGCGTTGCGAGGCGGTATGGCTTCAGAATCCGCGGCATCCGCGGACGCTGGATTCTCCTCGCCGACGGCGTCCCTCTCCTCCCCCTCCCCCTCCTCGTCCTCCTCCTCCTCACCGCCTTGCTCGCGCTGGCCATCGGCGACGCGCCACCAATCAATGTCCGCTAGGACCTTGCGGTCGGACACGTCAGAGCCGGAGGACCGGCGGTGGCCGTGGGGATGGGCGCGCTGGGAACGCGAGCTGGGGAGGGTGGGGTAGGGCGATACCCTCACTGAGGGGGAGGAGAAGGCACGGCGAAGAGAAGGCATGGAGTGGTGGGAGGGAGAGAAAGGTCGACAGTGGGCGCTGTCGCTGGGGAGAGACTGTCAGGTCAGGCACACGGGGCCGGGGTTCACCGTCTGTCTGTCCACTTGCGCCTTGACCTACTCCATCCCTTATGTGCCGCGGTGCTTGGACTCGCTCTCTTCGGTTGCAGGGTTGAAACACGTGGAATCCGTTCAGCGACGTCTTATTGCCATCCGCGGTCGTAGAACTACTCTTGCGTAGTGTTTCGGGCGCGTGTACTGAGCGCCGCAACTGATTGACACTGCCGTCACGGTGAGTCTGATGCCGATGCCGCGTATCTTTATGAGCTCCGTCGGACAGAGCGGCCAAACCTAGTTACCGATAACGTCTCGATAGATCCTGCTGCACTCCGTATTTTTCCGTATTTTTCCATCTTCGCTCATCAGCCGATCGCATACATGTCACCGTCCGAAACGAGCACCGTCTTTTATGGCCCCGTTGTCAACCCAAAGTCGCTTTCGTCTTTCCAGGCTTTGCCAAGGTGTCTGCTCGCCATCGGTGCAACTGGTCAAATCGACTGGATCGAGGAGGACGTCCACGAATCTGCTCTCTTGAACGTCCTTGCTCAGCATGGGTCACTCGACATACCTCTCGTCAGCCTTAGACATGGAGAATTTATTCTTCCAGGCTTCGTGGATACCCATACCGTGCGCATGCATCTCTGCTGTTCGCTCGCGTGTGTTTTGTTTATCGGTCATGGCTGGTCATCGATCATCCGTAGCACGCACCCCAGGTCCCAAATATCGGCAGGTGGGTGTGTCTCGCATATCGTACAGTAACACCCACTCACACTTACCACCAGTGGCCAGCAGTACGAACTACTTGATTGGCTAAAGGAAATCACATTTCCTATGGAGGCTCGATTCGCTGATGTGGATTTCGCTCGTCGAGCATATAGCTTGATAGTCGAACGAATCATCAGTTTCGGGGTACTTGAACATTTTCCTCCTCTCCGAGGTATCAAGCTTTCAATTCTGATACCTTAGACAACCACTTGTTGCTATTATGGAACGTTACATCTTGAAGCCACCAAGATACTTGCAGAAATAGTCAACGGTTACGGTGAGCAGTTCTAGCCTCTCTTTTCTCTTCAAATCCGCTGATCGTCATATTCAGGTCAGCGTGCCTTCGTTGGGGTGCGTGATATCTTCGCAACCATACTCCCCAGGGCCGCGCTGATCAACTTCTGCAATATTTTTAGAAATGTAATATGGACCGTAATTCGCTCAATGGCTACGTGGAACCAACGGCTTCCGACTCTATTAACGCAACGCATGCTCTTATCTCGCACATTCGTGCCCTTCCTCAGCCGCGGCTGGTAGAGCCTGTGCTGACACCCCGATTTGCCATTTCGTGCTCGGATTCCCTTTTATCCGCTCTAGGTGACATGGCGCGCGCCGATCCTTCGCTCCCAGTTCAGACGCATATATCCGAGAATCGGATCGAAGTACGAAATACGCTTGAACTCTTCCCTGCAGCCACTTCCTACGCAGACGTGTACGATAAGCATGGGCTACTTGGCCCACGCACAATACTCGCACACGCGATCCACCTGGAAGAAGACGAGATCGCCCTGGTGAAGGAGAGGAACGCGGCGGTGAGCCATTGTCCGACGAGCAATTTCAACTTGCGCAGCGGGGTGTGCCCTGTTGGCAAACTCATGGACCGTGGAATCAAGGTTATTACTTTTTGTTCTGCCCGCTTGTATGTCACTGAGTATCCTCGGACATCGTCTTTAGGTCGGCCTCGGCACAGATGTCTCGGGCGGTTTCTCTCCTTCCATTCTCACCGCGATACAGCACGCCTCCATTGCGTCGAAAATTTTGTCGATGCAGGCACCTACTGTGTCAGCAGGATCCACATATGCGGATCGCCAGCTTCCTCTCGCGACGCTGCTGCATCTTGCAACGCTTGGCGGCGCGCAAGTTTGTGGTTTGGAGGATCGCATAGGGTCGTTTGCTCCAGGAAAGGCATTTGACGCTTTGGTAGTTGGTGTCCATGATGATGCAGGTAACCTGGGGCTCTGGGGTGCTGATATAGACAAAGAACTCCGTGTGGAACATGCCAAGGACAAGGAGATGGAGGTGTGGTTAGAGCGGTTCTTCTTCACGGGTGATGACCGGAATATAAAGAGAGTTTACGTCCAGGGGCGGTGGATTGGGGGAGCCGAACGGGGTCTCTTATGGTACAGGTAGGAGTAGCCTTGTTAATTAGGTGCTACAATAACATCCTTGGTGATATGTACAGTATGTCACAATGTCAAAGGCACGGATTATGGCGTCTTGTTCTTGAAATCACCGAACTTCCATTTATAACAGTCCTGGGTGTTACACCGTCAGTTGGTGGAGGGTTTAAGGACGTTTCCAGATGTCTTACTATGCAATCCGCTTCTTCAACCGCCAACGGAACTTCTCGGCCTTCCCACTCTTCGTCGCTTTCAAGGACATCCAAAATGAGTTTTTTAATTGGATGGTTCTTCAACGAAACATGCCAGCCTATCTTTCCCACTGTGTCGTATATAATGCTTTTGCCTAAATGGCATCGCGTCTCCAAAGCATAGCCCGCCGAAGCACAGGGAGAACGAAACCCGGTACAAGCACCTTGTGGTATTGGGTCCGCATTATGGTATATATGGGTAACTGGGGTGATGGGAAGGCCTGATACGTCTGACAGAGGGGGCATAGGGAGGTGTAGGCGCTGGGCAGCAAGGCGCTCCCCTGGAGATTCAAAGGCGACAGCCGGGAAGCCGAATGTTGTGCCCAGCAAGGATGCAAGTGCGCCGCCGAGGGAATGGCCAACTAACCACACATTGGCATTCGGGTACATGATTGTCAGGTTTCTAACTAGGTTCTTGAAGATGTGTGTGAGTGGAGCCCAGAATAACTTGGACGGAATGTCAATACATACCATCCCAACAGAATAAAACAAACTATCCTCGATGAGCGCCGTGGTCAAACATCTATTGTCGCAAGTCCAGTGTCCGGTGAAGCAATCGCACACAGTCGAAAAAACCCATGAGAAGTCTACGCGGGCACAACAACATGAGAAGAGAAGATTGTCGTTGTATTTATCCTTCTTGGACGTCGGCCCTTGAAGGGTGGTGCCCTTTATTGAAAGAATGGCGGTATTGTTGTCGGAAGACAAGAAAACATGCCCGCGAAAGCCTATTGTCTGATCTTCCCAGCCGAAAGGAAAGCTCTTAGGCCAGCATGATTAAGTCCGTAAGACACGCGCTACGAAACGACGACTTACGATGTTCCAAGCAGAATCAATTTCGTACCAGTTCTTCTGACCTGGAAGGGCGTAGGCATTTCCGCTCATACGCGCGAGTTGAGAAAGGGTATGTCGGTCCTCTATGTCCGGTCCGAGTACCTCGGTGGGATCCCACGGGGACGGTGGACGGGGTAAATCCTGCAGATATCTAGGGCGGTAGATCGTAGTCGGAACCGCCTTTAGTGTCCACGACGGCACAGGGATGTCCGGTAGTGATGCGATGGGATGGAACAAGGCTTGGGTATTTGGGCCACGGCTGTAACGATGCGCGGGGCTGACCACAACGGGAACAGAATGCGGATTTGCGGCCGCTGCCACTACCAGACCGGTTGCCAGGAGTACAACAATCATGGTTGTTCAAGAGCGACGAACATAATCGCGGCCGCCAAGCTGCGCTGCGATCCTACTACAGTCGTTCAGTGAACACCGACAAAAATGACACATTGTCCGACCCGTGGGAACAGGACCCGCACACAACAGTTGCAAACAATGGACAGTAGAAAAAGACGGCGACGGCCGAGTGCTCTTCCCTCACAGCGCGATCTCGTAGACAGTACCCGTTCTGCTATTACCCACGGAGAACGTGGTGATTCAGTTCAGCGCAGAGGGAAGTTGGCCAGGTATAAGAACACGCTCTGTGTCTGCGCATTGCAAGCTTTTTGCAGAGTGTGTGTCAGACCTTTCCTACAAATAAAATAGAGTCCACGTCATCCGAAAGATTACGCCACGAGTGAGTGTCACGGGATCAGTGAGAAAGGGAAAGACCCACACGAGCCTTGTAGCCCGAACGTAACTTACTTTTCGTCTGCAACGCCGCGAGCGTCAGCCCGCTTCTTTCCTCGTTTTTTCGCATAATGTTCATCATCAACTGGTTCTGGGACGTCCTTGCTCAATTGGGTCTGCCGCCTTCTTTCCCTGTCTCCGCTTCCACACTCACACCTCAGGCAGGCCTTTTGCATAAGAATGCCAAGATCCTTTTCCTAGGCCTGGATAACGCAGGGAAGACAGTACGCCTATATTTTCACATTAACTCTGCTCGTTCAATAAATGGGGCCGCACAGACACTTCTGCACATGCTCAAGAATGATAGACTGGCTACCCTCCAGCCTACGCTTCATCCAAGTCGGTTCAGTTACGCCTGCATGCTTTGGCATTGCTCAAGTCCTTTTTTTAGCTTCGGAGGAGCTTGCAATCGGCAACGTAAAATTCACCACATATGATTTGGGTGGTCATCAACAGGGTGCGTGCGGGGCGTGCGCAGTCTTACTACACATCTGAATTCATCTCTCACAGCACGCCGTCTCTGGCGCGACTATTTCCCCGAAGTCGACGGCATTGTCTTTCTCGTCGATAGCGCCGACTTTGAGCGCTTCCAAGAGTCAAAGGCCGAGCTGGATGCCCTCCTTTCAATCGAGCAACTTGCCAAGGTGCCCTTTCTCATCCTAGGCAATAAGATCGATGCACCGGGTGCTGTGAGCGAGGAGGAGCTCAGACACCATCTGGGCTTATACCAAACTACGGGCAAGGTGGGTGTATGTCTGCTCTAGCACGTATGCGGAGGGTTGACGTGGATCCCTAGGGCAAGGTACCGTTGAGCGATATACGCCCTATTGAGATCTTTATGTGTTCAGTTGTCCTGCGACAAGGCTATGGAGAGGGTCAGTCCTCTTACCCTCTTGTCTGGAATGATCGTTAACCTCATAGAAAGGGTTCCGCTGGGTGTCTCAATACGTGAGTTGATGTGTCGCGTGGGTGGGCTGTACGCTCACTGGTGCCACAGATCTAAGGTTGCCCTATTCCCTATTGCTGTTTCCGGAGTAGTATTTCCTAGAACTTTTGTGCTGCGATTGTGTTTTTTGAGTGGTCGTGAATATTACGTGTTGCCACGTCGCTCGGAGTCTCGGACTGCCTCTTTGTGCCTCCGGATCAATGACGTGACTGCCCTCGCTCGCCAAAACCGCGATGACCATAGCAATTGGTCGTTATGTGAAACTTAACGCCCTCATTCACGCCATCACCTCAATTAGACCACTTCTTATCTTCTCGACCCTCATTCGCCTTGTTCTTATCCTTTATAGTGAATGGCATGACCAACATTCACTCGTTAAGTACACTGATGTCGATTACTTGGTCTTCACCGACGCAACTTCCTACACCCTGACGCCCGGGCCACTTAACCATGCCCAGGGTCCATTTGGAAAATGGGTCAATATCGGGGAGTGAGTCTCGTATTGGTTACGTCCTAACCAACCCACCTTGACGCTACAACGGTCTTCGATCAGTCCCTATCATCGAGAGACCTACCGCTACACCCCATTGCTGGCAATTCTCCTTGCACCTAACAAGTGGTTGCATAAGTCTTTCGGGAAATGTCTGTTTTCGGGGTGTGATATTCTGGCAGGAATTCTGATGCACAAGCTGCTCGTCTCTACAATTCTACCGCATGCTCGTCCTCCTCGCACAGATGCAAGCCACGCGCCTGCTTCTCACCTCGAATGCCCGGATTCAGACGTTGGCAGCAAAAACGCAGCACCAGCACCTATATCGGAGGACGAGAGACGACGCCGTGCCACCCTCCTGGTGGCCATTCACCTTCTGAACCCGATTGTGATCGGCATCTCTACTAGAGGGTCATCCGAGTCCGTACTCACTCTCTTGGTGCTTTTCACACTCTTCTGCGCTTTGCGGGGGTGGTGGGATTGGACTGCCGTCATGCTCGGACTTAGCACACATTGGAAGATATATCCGGTTATTTACGGAGTGTCGTGCGTCGGGGTCATTGGCATGGAACACCGACAGGACGATGAGAAGACCCGACCGCCGGGTGTGTTCCCCAGGATAGTGCGATACATCGATGTCTTTGCGAACGCGAAGACGGTAAGATTTGCAGCGATTAGCGCCGGAACTTTCCTCGTACTTGGCACTTTGATGTACTCCATGTGAGTAGATTTTCTAGAAGCTGGGATTTTCTCTGGCTGTGTCGCTAATGGCGTGATTTTGTCTTGGCCAGTTGGGGATACCCCTTCGTTCATGAAACATATCTCTACCATCTCCACCGGTTGGATCACCGACATAACTTCTCTCCGTACTTCTATCAAATTTATCTCACCTACCCAAGTATTCCGACGTCCGCAGCTGCGCGGTCGTCAATGTGGAGGGCGTTTATTCGATCCCCTTTGACAAGTTTTCTTACCCAGCTAGTCCTATCATTGAGTTCGGGCCTTTTCTTTATTCGTACAAGACGGGATATGATCATGGGGTGGTTCATCCAGACGGCAACATTTGTTATCTTCAACAAGGTTTGCACCTCACAGGTATGTGCAATAATTTTATCTCTTCGTTACGTAGAATTGACACGGACGAATGGTCATGTCTCGATCGCAGTATTTCCTTTGGTATATGCTATTCCTGCCGCTCATTATCCCTCGCCTGTCATGCTCATGGCTTCGTCTGTTATGTATCTCGCGTGTTGGATGGGGACACAAGTATTGTGGCTCAGCCAGGCGTACAGAGTGGAATTTTTGGGGAACCCATTTTCTTTCGCCTGTGGATTTGCAGTATCATCTACGTCGTTGGACACTGTTGGGTACTCGCGGGCATTGTAAAAAGCTACCGGTTTAGAGAGCGAGGATGCAATATTGACACCATGGCTCATTACCACCTTTCGACGACACAACTGATTTTAAGGCTTACGCACTTGATGCACCACTACAGCGAGCAGGGTCTGCACTTCGCATTTCTGTCTAATGTACAACGCTGTACCTTCGTTGGTCGGTACATCCGCCAATAGCGGTTGCAATGTCCTTCAGGACAACAGCTTGGCATCAAGGATGCTCTTCGTCAGGCCCTCGGCACCATCACGCACTTCCAAGCACTTGCTGACGTCGACCTATAGAAAACATCGGTGAGTAAGCTACTGCACGTCGGCGGGCGTACAGTGTTCTGAAATCCAGGAAAGCGCTCGCATGTAGTGTGAGGAGGCTGGTCTCGCAACTGGGGGCCCAGTTGATGAGGACGAGGGGAGACGAGTTCGGCCGTCTTTGTGGACGAGATTGTAGGATAGCACTACGTATCGAGGCGAGGCCTCTGGAGCTCTGCAGAAAAGAAATCAGGCGGGATCCGATGTGTGAGGCACTCAACATGCTTACCCTCTGCCAGGTCTTCGGGAGTGATGTCGTCAAATGTCTCAACTTCCTCCATGATCAGCCTTTGCTTGTTGATCTTGACGACGAGCGCGGCATTCCCTTTGTGTCGAGCGAACCGGAACTTGCGAATCGAGTCCTTAGTTCTTGGGGGATATCCACGGTGTGAGACTGGGAAAAGTCAGTACGATCAAAAACAGGCGTCGGGTAGTAGGAATCCGGGAGGAGGACAAACCATGGTGAGAGAGGACAATACAGTGACAACACTGGTACGAATCTCGATAGTAAATCACTGATAGGTGCCACAAGATCTGTGCTTGATAAGGCCATGCCGACCACCTGGTTTTATTTACGTCGTTGGCTGGCTCAGAAGCGAAGCACGTCGTACAGGGGTGGTAACAAGGGATGTACGTATACGAAGCAGATAGATGTTCGAGATCCTGACCGCCTGGGTGCCTTTCGTCTCCTTCCACGGGCATGCCAGCAGAATGGCCGAGCCCACCGCGATCCAGACACCCATCTGCCACTAGATATCAGCCGCTAGTAGGACGCCCGGAAAATCTCAGCCCCGCCGCTTGATAGATGATCGATGAGCGATGCGCGATGACGAACGCAGCCACCCTCGCCTTACGTGTATCTTTGTCGACGAATCGACGACGTGCTTTCATTTACTGCGTCCCTCCGCGGCACGACTTTACGCACTGCAGAAGATGACATACTTATGCCCGACATTGCCCTTGATCTCCGCGGGAAGCAACGGTATTGATATCCAGTCTGCTCTGAACGGAAATAGCAAAGCAAAATAAATATTCCACGTTCCCCGATGTACCAATGAACAGTTACGAAAACAAAAAGATAGGCCCACACAAGAATGTAAGCGTAACACCTACACATTCGTGGAATTATTTCCCGGTTTTGACCGCCACCATGCCCAGGCACCAAGGCCTAAGACGAAATTGCAGATGCCAACCACTGTGTAGCCTGCCCCGATGAAAACGAGCACCGACCAGACGAAGCCAATGATCCTATCAAGTATACGCCCAATATATTTCTTGATGCCGGCGAAGGCATCTGGCTTTGGCGTGAAATAATCGGGAAGGGAAAGCAAGGGGATAGTGTTATCCGGCTCGTCTGCATGAGTTGGAGAGGGAAGGAGTAGAAGTGCCACGATAGGTTTCTAGGAAATTGTCATCCCTTCACTGGAGTGGGGGGAATTGAAATTTGCGACGTACATGATCGGAGGTAGTATAAGATGGGATAGAGGTGTATAAAAGACTAGTGATGCTCGAGGCATCTGTAAAATCAGGTGAGTCGGAATATGTCGCATATAAAATCCTGTCAGTCCAAGATGGCGTTCTCTGCCCGCTATATCCAGACAACAGGCTAGGAGTCAGAATCTGCCTGGCACAGTTACAAGACTACACAAACCTATACTTGTCTACCTCTCCGATCTTGAACTTATAACTACATTTGAAGGCCCAAAATTCGCCCTCCCGAAAGCCGTGGAAGACTGTATGTTTCCTCCGCTCCTGCAAAAGTTGGTCAAATTCTTTAAGTTCTTCTCGTCCGGACTGAGTATCGAGTGCTGCCTCGACACGGTGAGTATTGGCACGGCCAGCATATGGGCTTGTCGGCGGGAGATCAAGTCGAAAGTTCAGGTCTCCCAGGAAGAACAAGTGTGATGTGGAAAACATAGTGGTAGATGCACCAGAAGGGGAACCAGGCAGGGGAGGAAAAGCAGTGAGCCAGCGATGTAATGGTAATCCGAAATCCGGCTCGCTAAATTGTAGTCGTGTGCGGTGAGGTGGGCGCAGACAAATCTGCCTATGATTTAGCGTGGGAGCGTTCCAACGACGGCCTCGCGGACTCACGTATAGACTTCTCCTAGGCCACCATCTTTGGTCTGCACTCTAAAGCGCACACCTACTGCTCCCTTATTTCCCATATAAGCTGGACCACAACCAGTCCACTGTGTTTGGACATCGCGGACATGATGGGATACACCACCGTCAAGTGCGTATACGAGTAATGCGACTCCAACGTTTACGACATGGGCTACGAGAGAGTATTGCTCCCCATTTGGAGCGTGAGCCTCTAATTGGGATAGGATGAAAGCGTTGCGGTCTTGGATGACGCCGCTCGAGCGGCCGGCAACTAATCATGCCCGTTGAGACGGGGAGGGTCAAAGAGGAGTGATTCGGTACGATACATACGGCCCTGGTGGAGGGGGAGAAGCTCCTGAAAGCCAACCGCGATGATGTCAGGAGCGCGGGCCTGACGGGAAAGAAACTTTGAAACTTTGAGTGTAGGAGAAAGCCAGTCGACTAGGTCTTGAGGTACGCCACGGAGACCTTGGAGGGCCGTATTATAGGAAGCAATTTGTACAAGTAGTCTGTCCGAACTGAGGCCAGGTGCAGAGGTCATGGTTTGTTGCTGCTAACGGAACGAACGTGACGTCTAGCGCTGGTGCGTCTGTGTATGCGTGTATGCCGTATGCGTGCCCAGTCACTGCCCAGTCCATGTCAGTCCATGACCGTCATGTGGATGCTAATAGCCTAGAACTATCACCGGATCTCAATATCTTTTGTCCCAGACCCCAGCGGGTCTTCTGAGTGAATCTCTTTATCCTAAGCCCTCACTACCCGTTCAACTCCTTCGCCAGTCATGCCCCCCACTACATTGACGTCAAGCCAGTCCTCTTTGATGGAGAGGTTTTATGCCTCCAGATTCTCCTACCCCATCTTCCTACTCATATTGACCAATGCCGTCAACACCTTTTTCCGAGAGATCCGGCCCAGAGGCGCATCCAATATCCCCCGTAGTGGTCCAGTCATATTCGTCGCTGCGCCCCATCACAACCAGGCATGATTTCCTATCTCTCCTATTTTCAATTTCTGATTATCTTTCTTCTCCTTAGTTCCTCGACCCCATCCTTCTTGCGATGGAGGTGTATCGCGAAACCCGGCGACGCGTTAGCTTTCTTATTGCAGCTAAAAGCATGAAGAGGAAAGCTATCGGGTTTTTCGCTAGGCTCATGTCATGTAGTACGTTTGTTAGTCTTCCTCTGTATCGTATACACCATTATCTCACCGCCCTAAAGTCCCTGTTGCCCGTGCTGCTGACTATGCAATCCCGGGTACAGGGAGAATCCGTCTTTCCCCAGACGATCCATGTATCGTATTGGGGGAGGGCACAAAGTTCCTGTCAGAATTCACTCCTGGAATGCAAATTGTGCTGCAAAGATCTGTTGGTTCCCCTGCTGCTGAAGTTACTCAGGTTATCTCGGACACCGAACTGAAAGTAAAGCGGGAATTCGGTGGTGACACCGGAAAGGGGACAAGTCGGATTCGAGAAAAGACAGACGAGTTGAGGACTCAGGGTCTTGATGGAATGGACTTCAAACGCCTTCCATTCGTCGATCAGCAAGAAACATTTCGTCTTGTCTACCAGCGACTTACTGAGGGGGAAAATGTCGGAATTTTCCCGGAAGGTCTGTGCCTCCGGCTCCTTTTTGGGCCAGCCTGCTGACCTGGTATGAAGGCGGCAGCCACGACCGCGCTGATCTTCTTCCCTTAAAGGCTGGCGTATCCATCATGGCACTGGGAGCTATGGCGAACAATCCCAACGTAAAGTAAAGTTAGTGCCAGTCGGGCTCTCATATTTCCACGCCCACCGCTTCCGCTCTCGTGCCGTGATTGAGTTCGGGCCAGCGTTGGATGTTCCCGAAGAACTTGTTGAGAAGTTTAGGCGAGGAGGTCCGGAGAAGCGAGAGGCGGTATCCGAGTTCTTGGATTTGGTATATGAGGCCCTCAAAACGGTCACTATCCGGGCACCTGATTATGATACTCTCATGGTGGGCGGCACGAGAGATATTACGTGCATCCTTCTCAATCCAATATTTAGCTTATTCAAGCAGCCAGACGATTGTACCAGCCTCCCGGACGGCACTTGACTCTGAGCCAGGTGGTCGAACTGAACAGGCGTTTTCTGCATGGCTATAGCATTTTCAAGGATGAACCCCGTGTGCAAGCCTTGTTGAACAATGTACTTAAGTACAATCGTCTCCTACAGGATTTGGGTCTGAGGGACCATCAGGTGAGTTCTTACCACTTGATTCAGGCAGAGCTGGTGATTAACTCCGACCAAAGGTACCGAGAGCCCAGAGGGCAAGTTGGAAGACGCTTGGCTTATTGCTATACCGTGTTGGGCTGTTGGGCGTCTGGAGCACTTTCGCTTTACCGGGTGTAATCTTGAATGGACCTATCTTCTTGATCGCTTCTATCTTATCAAAGAAGAAAGCTAAAGGTACGCGGCGTTATGCAGTATACTTCGCATTCCTTATGCTGTCTCAGAGGCCGTCGCGGCGTCAGTCGTGAAGATTCACGGTCGCGATGTCATCGCCACTTGGAAAGTACTGATATCTCTTGGCGTTGCTCCGGTGCTTTACAGCATTTACGCCGCCATCGCAACCATACTCGTAATTAAGGCGAAAGGCCCGTGGAAATGGAGACTGATAACGCCACCCCTGACCATCGCGGCGCTACCAGCGATCGGGTATGCGCATTGAAATGTGGTGAAGCGGGAATGGACGTTCTGAAGTGAATACGTCAGTCTTTTTTCGGATTTCGGAACTAAATGATTATGCAGATCTCTAAGGCCGCTCATCGTATCGCTCATGCCCGGTCAGCAGCAGTACCTTGAACGATTAAAAGTGATGCGTCGAACACTCTCAAAGAGCTGATGGATATCATTAATGAATTCGGTCCCAAGCTATATGATGACTTCAATAAGGCATGCAAGTTCCCACGGAACTAAAGTCGATCCGTCCTGACAAGCTCTTGATTTAGAATCGAGTTTGTTCCCTTCGTCCAGTGTTCCCATGTCAAGTGGAAGGGACAGCGGGGTGCTGCTACAGAATCGCAAGAGAATCTGCTTGCACATCCCATGGTACGTATTCATGAGCAAACTCGGACCGCTTCTATGTTCTACGTAGAATTGGCTCGACGAGCGTTTGTTCGGATGGAGCCGAAGCGCCAGGCGTGGGACAAGTGCATGGGCTGGCTCGCTGCCTCGGAGTCGAGATACTAGCCGTGCTGCATCGCCGGAGGTCTCAGATGACGAGGACACAGGGGATTACGACAACGTTTTCGGCATTCTGCGTTCAGACGACGGGCATGTCACTCCCAATCGTGTGGGATCACGAAGCCAGCATGGCTCCTATGCAGACCTGCAGAAGCTCAGGACGATTGGGGCACAAGCTCAAGGGCAATCGTCCAGCAGACTTACGCAGCCAGAATCGCCAACAGAGGGTGGCTTACATCGACGGGAGCGGAGGGCAAGTTATCTGATCGAGTCGCGGTGGAACGGATCGGTGCACTAGATCCGCGAGAACCGTTCAAGGACTGCACCGAAGACATTAACCATGAAATTCGAGAAAGTAAACCCTCGATGTCAACGTTTGAGGAATGATTGGATCTAGTGAATTTATCCTTAATGTATCCTCATGATAGTCGATCCTGACGAACACTTCTAGTTGTATGGATGAACATGCTTGTGTGCCAGACTGGTCCCGGATCCGAGCACACATCCACTTCCATCTAACACGATTCTCGTCCGCCAGTTCCATGGCGATAATTATCTGATTTCAATCGGTCGGGTCATCGCTCACCGCGTTAATTTTAACCACAACTCCGACCAGCGCTCTTGCATCTTCAACTTCTGCGAAGTAACTTCACGGGCCACAAGGCGACGCGGACCCCGGGCACTGTGACGGCTTTCTCCGGAGCTTGGGCGGAAGTGAAGTGACAATCGGTCGTGTGATGATACACGATGCACACCAGCTCGTTCGCCATGTCCGGGCCCCTGCGAGCGACCGGATCTCGGAAGAAATCCTGTTGATCTTCTCATCCATAAGTTGTGGCGCAGTGTTGCGGTTTTGCGGCGGTTGGAAGTGCTGATTGGTTGACGCTGCCGCGCGATCTGATTCGTTGGACAGGGGGTGTAGACATCTAGTCGTATTTTTGGAGCAACAAGCTATGATTAAAGATAAAGTAAACTGCTGCGGCTGAGTGCGAATGCACAAATAAACAAAAGGTGAACAATAGATGCTCTGCACCAATTTGCTGACAACAACGCGACGAGGAAATATGAAATAATCTCTATGCGGGAACGCCGCGCACCTCCATGAGGAGGTTTTGTCGGAGGTAGTGCTTGGAGAATTCCATGCCGCAGCTTGTGCACCTTTCTCGATCGAACCGGGGAAAGCGGAAGCAAATATCCGGGGGCGGGAGGGGAGGGATGTGTCAGCAAGGATTTCTGGCAGGTCCAGGTTAGGGTAAGGGAAGAAAGGGGAAACGCACTTGAGGTCGTTGATCTCGTTGAAGAACTGCAAGCGAAAAGGGGAGGAGGGGAATGCCGACCACGGTCAAAGCATCGGCGTAGAGGGCTTACCTGTATGTGGGTGCAACCGCCCTGCTGGGCCTTCCAGTTACCCAGGGCGGTCATGCCGAGATCCATGCACCGTATCTCTCGCTTTCAATAAAGATGATGATCAGAGCGCACGTCATCCAACCAATGGGCCTTTGACCAACCGTGCTTTCAGGATACCCTCCAGAAGCACTGGACATGTGTCAACGGGCATCGTTTTACAGGGTGTCTCCTGTGCCTACTCACGGGATGTGTTCGGTAATGACATATATTAGTCTGCCATATTTGGATCCGCATTGCTCGATGAGAAGGTATGGGTCGAACGAAGACATGAAAAGTAATACTGGAAGTGACGGAAGCGCTCTGACAACATCGCAACAGCGTGACCGATTGGGAACGAATCATTAGAGCGCTAGCATCTCAAAAGGTCGTCCCCTTTTCGCCTTGCGCCCTCTCCACATCAAATGATAGGGTTCGCACGTGGCTCACCTGGACGAGGATCACTTGGACAAGACGGACAGCACACAGAACCTGTACAAGAGCTAGGTTGATGCATGACCAAAATAAGGTAGAAGCCTGTCTCTTCGTCCGAACAGGCTATATCGCTACAAATCCCGTGGCTTCCCTGCTGTGAGAACTTCAACCCCCGTTTCCGTGATCCTGAATACCGATCAATCGAGGGGGCTGCTCGGCAGATGTGCCACACTTACAACAACGTTTCTTCAAACTGTGCACTTCTCTTCCCGTCTATGGTCGTCGCTGTCCAGTTATCGGGCCAATGAACTTCATCCCAATTACCCCAAGATTTATCATCTACAGCGCCATGTCAAAATATGTCCGTGTATGCAACAGCCTGGCTTCTTACGGGCTCAATTGTGAAGCACTACACCACTCGATTCATTGACAAACATTCTTTCGGAGCAACTAGCCACGCACCATCCCTGTTTTCATGTTCCGACTGCCTTGTTTTTGGCGTAATGCGGCACATTGGGGGTGCCATGGAAAAGGTCATTAATTCCGTGTCCGGTATACGTTCTGACAGACGAGCAGCCGTTTGCCCGTGCAATTGGTTCGCTGGAATTAGTCAGTGTGGAAGCGCGCATAGATTCCAATGTTATACCCACATGACCTTCCCAATATCTCGAATTAGTGCCCCCGGCTTGCAAATTTTGATCGACTCGTCGAGGCATTTCCTCGCGGTTCGGATAAGCCGCTCCGAGTCCTCGTCTATTCGTCCCACAGGGTATGTTTCATTCAAGTCGCCGTGGAAGCCTGGAATCTCCGATATCAATCCGCGTTCGGAAAATGACACTCATTCTCTCACCGTCATAGTACAACGTTACGTCTTGCGAGAAATTATGAAGAACGAGACCTCCATGCGACTAGTCAGACGTACCTATATTGATGGTGTCGCCCTCTTGCAGCTTCCTCTGGTCGGGGATCCCATGACAAATTACCTCGTTGATCGAACTGTGATTAAAATATCAGATCCGTGGGGATTAAAATCCAGTCGTCGGAAATGCTACTCACGTACAAACCGATTTAGGGTACCGTCGATAATTCAGGGGTGACGGATACGCGTTACGCTCGATGCAAGCTTGGTGCACGACAGCATCTATGTCATCTGTTGTGATCCCAGGGCGAATGTGCGACGCGGCGATGTCGAGAACTTCACGAGCTAGCTACGAGATGAACGGTATAAGGTTAGCGCCATGCCTGCAAAAGCGAGGCATCCACCTACCCTACACACTGTTCTCATCTTTCCCTGCTCTTCTGGACTCAATATGCGAGGCGCTTGGCCGGCACGCCTCGTCTCCGAATTAGGAACCCCTTGAATCAGCGTCAGTACTTCGAGACGTCATTCGGAAGAACGGCCGGAGAACCATTGTCGGCATAGTCAGGCCGCGGTATATGATCGGGTACGACTCTTGTGGACGAGAGAGGATATACAGGGCGCAGAAGGCCAGAGAAGCCAAAGTTAGGGAAGGGGTTGAACGTGCCGTCTGCGGGGAAGGTCAGACGACGACAGCCGTGGTTGGGCGAAGAAACACACCGACAGACGTGCCATCTGACAAGGTTTGACGTGGTGTGGCGATCTCATGAATGACTTTATGCGTTTTCTGGGATTCGGAATAAGCAAGCGCTGATGCACGGATCTACTGTGCCCCACTGACCCCTTCGGATCCAGTCAGGTCCAAGAATATATAAAAAAACAGTAAAATCACTCACATCCGGCCTTGAAGCATTCTTGGCCACAGAAAAAGGAACCCTTGATTCCAAGTCTGTGTAAGTCGGTGAGAAACGGGATCCCCGGATGAAGTGGCGAATTGATGCTCACTTGTGACAAGTGGGACACTCAAGGCGGGAGGGAGGTTTTCCATTGAGACATGTTGTGCTTTGACAGAGGACCTCGGTAGCACTCATCACGCGAAAAGAAAAGGTAGCGTGCTGCTGTCCGACGTCGGCTTATCACAGGCCGTAGCTCGTTGACTCCGCCGCCGGCATTCGGCCCGGAGCCACTAACTGAAGAGCGTTAACATGAGCGTGCACAACAGCCATTCATTGTTCAACAGTAACAGCATGCTAAACGAATTACCATGAGTTGCAAAGATATAATAAAAAAGGGAAGTCGTGATACAATGCATAGAGAAAAAGAATACGGGAAACACCGACGATACCTACATATAAAGTGCAACGATGACGGAGTCGATTAAAAAGCGAATAATGCGACAAAGTGATGCGGACGATACGGATAACAAACTTGGTGAGCACAGCGACCTAAATGAGCATGCCTGGCCTCTAGAATGATTATGATACGACGATAGAAAAATTATCGGAAGAGCAGTGTTCAACATAACTGAAAACGGTGGTGCGTAAACGGAAAGGGGAAAGCGGATCAATAGAGGCCGACAGTCGCCTCGTGTAAAAGATGCGTTGGCCCCGTTTTGATGTCATACCAGTCTGCCCGCCGACGTTGGCCTTGCGGACATGGTGGACAAGGGTTCGGACACTGTTCCGCTTTACCGGAGGTGCTCGAGTTTGAAGGAGGTGCGCCTGTCACCAGCAGCACGGAATAGTGCACGGTAATGTGGCACACCGAATATTCTGACGAGTTCTGCTTCATTTGCGGCCACCCACTCGACGGGAGGAAGTCCACGGATGGTGCGGTACGTGCCCTCGCCCGGAACTTGTTCCTCCTTGACCAGGAGGAAGACACCGGTAAGAAGGCATTGCAGGAGGTAGAGCATGTCCGCTACTGGGGGGACGGTGTGCCGGAGATAGGGAAAGACTGCGCCGTGAAAGACCATCTCCCACTGGACGCGTCTGTCGGGGCTGAAGAGGGACGAGGCATGCATGGGGGCCTGAAGGCGGAAATTAGGAGACCGAGGAAGGCTCGGAGGAGGGTGGCCTTCGATGGAAAAGAGCATGCGGTCGTCGAGGGGAAGAAGGTCCCGCCATCCGTATTGTTCCACGAGTTGGTTACGAATAGACTGCAACCATCTGCGAGCGCGGGCATAATTGACACCAATAGCGTCTGCACTAATTAGCGGAATTCCTGTCCTCCTTGACCACTCGTGCATGGTGGGCACATCGCTTGAAAACACGACCTCGGGGGGAGATGAAACCATGAATAATTGTCGGAAGGAGAGCAATACTGTGCGGGGGAGGAACGGTGACTGTTGAATTGGGAAAGGGATAAGACGGTGTGAAACATTTATAGGGAGGATGGCTCACAGACGGAAGCGAAAGCGTGGTGACTGAAGAAGCGTGAGAGGGCCAAAAGAGTCGAAAAAGCGAAAAGGGGAAGAGAACACGCCTCTGGGGGCAGGATGATGGGAAAAAGAGTGCTCAAGGGTGAAGCAGGGAGGGGTTAAATGAAGAGGAGGGAGGAGACAAGCATAATCTTCTGTGAAAATTGAGGAGGATATTCGGCGGGTTGAGAGGAACGGGGCGGACGGTAGCAACCGGTTGTGGAAGGACGGCATCTGAGGCGTCTCGGTGTGACCGACACGGAACGTGTTTCGACGACGGCGTTCCTTTCGTAGATTCGCCCTGACTGGCCGACACAAGCCCTTTCCCGCGGGGTTTCTTCCACCTTCTCCATCCCCTTTCGTTCGATTCCATCATCAGCGGGCTCGGTTATTCCACCATGTCCTTTGGCTTTATCGCACCAGCAGCATATATTGCGGTCTGCCAGCGTTTCTGGTCCCGCCTGCACAATCCGGTCACGAGCCTTACGCGAAATGGCCAATTTTAATTTCTAGCTTTGTTCCTGGCTTATTATTGTATTCAAACCGTCGCTTAACATCCCCTTATTTCCCACCTGGTCAAAGCCATTCAGGACTTGCCGATCTCACGGCCACCGCTCACCGTGACAAGGGTAACCATCCTGTATCTAGGAACCATCTTAAGAAGGGTCAAGAGCAAGGGGTTAAAAGGAATCCGTGTCTTTGTCCCACCTTGTTCCCCCTTCTAGGCACAAATAATACCAGTGACGTCATGACGGATAACTACTGCGTCCTCTCAAAATTCATAACTGTACGCCCGTCCATCAGCAGGGAAGTCTCTATAGAAGGGTGTTTCTTGAGAACTGTTGGTCGACTGGGATATCACGTTTATGATACAGACCATGGGTGTAATGAGCATGAATGTTTGTTCCGGGCCGGGCCGGGCTGACCGTGTGGCTGGGTTATCCGTTCGCGGCCCTGTCTGGCTCCATCCTAAGTCACAAGAACATGCCTTCGACTGCTGGGAGCGGTGAACCAAGCACTGATCTCGATGCGACTCTCCCTGGCTTCGATGTCTACCAGGCCTACCAACGTGCCCTAGCTGATGAAGAAGTGAGCCAGTGTGCTCTTCTATTGTTCACCCGCCGGAGCCGCGTTCTCACCCATCCCATCCAGACATCTGCCCCTCTAGCGGCGATTCTGTCACTTACGGAGCTCGTTACATGTTCCGATGGTAAATCCAGACGCCATAGCGCTCTAATGATACCTTACGCTCTGCTTTAGCGGGCACAATGTTTGAGCTCGTCCAAGCTCTCAACGTCGGTGCAGAATCTCTGAAAAAGCGCGTACCAAATCAAATAGGCCTCATTGCTGGCTGCGAACTCTTCATCGGATTCGTGACATTGTTTCCACATGAGTCAGCGGTAAGCCACTGAAATGCATTAAGCCGATCAAGCTATCTACCTCAGGATCTCAACCGTATCTAAGAATTTTTCCGAGCTCAAGAGGGAAATAGTCCACCAAGGAAAAAGCTACACATCTTCTGCTGTCAAATTTCGTTCCAAAATAGCCGAACTCGTGCTTGGATTCATCAAGGATGATTCTGTGGTACGCTCACGCTTTATCGGCTCCTCCATGCTTCTTAGACGCCACAGATCCTTACCCACTCTTATTCGAGAGTTGTCACCCAAGCTCTTCTCCATGCGCATACTCGTAAGCGTATTTCTGTCTATGTAACCGAAGCTCGGCCCCGCGGCCTCGGGTGCGCAGTTGTTCCCATCCTTTCTTCAAACCCACGCATACACATCCTGTATTAGCCTCAAGACTTACGAGACTCTGACGGCAGTCGGCATCCCTTGCACAATGGTGCTTGATTCCGCCGTTGCTTATGTCATGGATAAAGTTGATTTCGTTCTCGTTGGCTCGGAGGCAGTTGTGGAGAGTGGTGGGCTGATCAATGCCGTGGGGAGTAACCAAATGGCTATCATTGCAAAAGCCGAAAACAAACCGTTTTATGCATTGGCGGAAAGGTGAATCTCCGCATCACGTTACTCTTCACAACTATCTGACGAGGCGGCTCTCAGCTACAAATTCCACCGGTTGTTCCCATTATCCCAATATGACCTACCGACCCACAATTCCGGTATTCTTTCCTTCGCGCACCCAACAAGCCGGCCGGCATCAGAACCCGCACGGTCACCAAGAGCATCGCCACAACGAACTATGACGTCGGAACAAATGGACAGAAACCCCGATGTCGATTATACTACGTTTGGCTTGTTTCCTCTCCTGACTCTCCGCAATCTGACGATGACCGCAGACCAGACTTGATCTCCCTTGTATTTTCGGACGTAGGCGTTTTGACACCAGGGGGTGTGAGTCAATATTTAGTGGGGATGTTCGCAGGTTTATAGCTTCAACGTCGTTTTTGCCTATTTCAGCTATGACCAATACATATCAGACTTATTTTCTGCGCAGTTGGCACTTATCACCTCAAACATGCTGACACCGACCGCTCTGCATCCGGGGGGCACGTAATATGTACATATCCCCACAAAGGCGAGCATGTCCCCGTCTTGATCTGTGCTGACGTCTACCATCATTGCGCTCGCCGGTGTATGAACCAATGTCAGGGGCGTGATTTGCCTATCTGTACAGATCCTCTCTTCCTAGGTCACTTCAATTGTCCTGCCTTTTACTGCCAACGTTATCGAGATACTCCGACCGGAAGGACACGGAAATGCCAAGTTTGTGCATGAGGGATCGAGCAAAACTCCGTCATCGAAGAACCTCCTTTTATTGTGGCTGTATGATGACATGCTGGCAGGGGTAATGCGGTCGTGCACCTATTCGTGCTTGGCCATCATTGGACGCAACTTGAAACAAGAGCGTTTATGGCCAAGTAGCGCCAAGCAGCGTCCTTCACATGTAGTTCCGACGGACCCTGCGACCATGGGCACCTCGCTGAAGCGCAGGCGAGAGCGCTATCGGAAAACGCATGTTTGCCTCGTGAAGATACAGATGCCCAACCCCTGACTTCAGTTGCCGCGTAACCGCGTTGGGATAGGCGAATCGACTTTTAACGTTTTGGCGATTTGCCATCCCAGGTGCCAGGTCGGTGGCAATTTAGTGGTTACGGATGCAGATATGTAAAAGATGCCGTTTTATTTCATGGTCTGAGATCCCCACGAGGGCACTCTAAGATCCCTGTTATGACTCCAGAAGATGCTATCGAAGGTGCATGATACCATCTAATGCGTCCGAACCTTGGTTGATTGTATTTTGACCGGTGCCAACCTTTCGGGTGGGCGGTGTTGTCTAGGATTTAAGGCATCTGTGGTCGTCGGACAAGCTGTCATCCGCTTTCCCTAAGATGTGCCACTGGAGGAGGTCAGTAGCGCTCCTCTTGTAACCTCCTTGTCTGTTCTTACAAGGCCCACCGCAAAGGGTAACCAACACCTACACTCGTTGCAAGCACGAAGTGCAACTGGTGAGTGGGTACCAGGCTTTACTTGCAGGTTGTCTGACTTGGTTCTACAGAGGGAGGAAGAGGTGAGCGGCAAGCGCTGCGACGTTCTCACGCCAATGCCAACCGATTCCTAGATTCGGTGTGATAGTCGCTGGTGCCGATTCAGCGTGGTACATCCTCCAGACTGTGTTCCCCCAGGGTGCCAACGGACCTGCAACCAGTTGTAAGCCCCCATTCATCTGACCTACGGCAGAGTGATCCGTGGCTGATGCTTCCTAGCCGGGCGTTCCCCCAATCCTACAGTGGGTTGCAGACACGCTTCGTGGTAGAAACGGAAGGCTGACGGTCGGCTTTCGCAGATCCGCAAATCGATAACTGGTGCCAGACGTGTTGGGAAAGTGGATTAGCTCGTCGTTAACCGCGCTGTCGCGTGATTAATTCGGGCTTATCTTTGGTGTGGGTTCAAGTCTCAGACTCCGCTAAAGCAAACCGCAATCGCCGAAGCGAGACTGGGATAGGCAACAATTGTATTTTACTGGCTTGGACCGATGGGCATCGATAGAGAGAATCATGTGAACTAAAATTATGGCCACGCACTATACACGACCTTTCTTTTGCTGCGATCAGAGATAAATTCATATCGCGTCCTTGAAAATTTCTTGTCACTCAGGAGGGGCGGGACAGGGGCCGGAGCTCGTGTGGCAGGTAATCGCGGCCATCGCGCATACGCGTCCGTCGACCCCGGAGATGCCACGATGACCACAGAGTCGACCCCGAACACACAATGGCTTTTCCCTATCTCTGCTCTCTCCTGCACTCCGACGGCTCAAGAAAGATCGCTACACGAGGAGATGTACGACAGATCCAGAGGCATCGAGTTTCTCTACCGCCTCGGCACATCGATCGGCCTGTTCGTGCGGCGCGTAGCCTTCCACACCCCGTTTCCGTCGAGATACTCAATCAACCCTTGTCCTCTCTCCCCAGCCATTCCCCGGGCCTATTCACGGCTGCGACGTGGTTTCATCGCTTCTTTATGCGGTATTCTATGCTTGATTATCATCGACAAGTCAGTCAGTTCTCTGTTGCCAGCCAACCAACTCTCGCTCGTGGCCTCCTCTCTCGTCACTAATACGTCATCAGACCATCGCGGCCGCATGCGTATTTCTTGCTACAAAGACAGAAGAGTGTGGAAGGAAGCTCAGGGATGTCGCTAGGGTATGCCAGTCCAAGGCAAAGGGAATAGATGTTCGTGAGATTCCCGAAAGTGGTCCGGTTCGTCTTTTTCGTTATCTTTCGCGCTATATGCTCGAGGGTTCCACTTTTTTTTGCTTTTTTCTTTTCAGGAAATTGATGAGGTTTCCAGCCAGATCCTCGCCGCGGAGGAGGTTCTCTTAGAGGCACTTTGCTTTGATTTTGTCGTCGACAGTCCGCATGCTGACCTCGTCGACTTATTCGACGCGCATGACGTGGCATATCGGGCTCAAGACTATGCGTGGAGTATCGCGCACGACTCGTTAGTTTTGTCCATGCCCTGTCTGTCTTCTTGCTGTGACACATCTATACATCTGATTTTCAGGTACCGCACTCCCCTTTGCGTCCTCTACCCACCGAAAATCATCGCTACTGCCTGTTACATTCTCTCTCAACGGATTGTCGATGGACCGCATTCGCTATCCTTAGATGCCCGCGTGTCGCCATCGGCGCCATCATCATCATTACCTACTCCTCCAACCCACAAGCCTTCTTCACCTGACGCTTCCCGGTTCGCGATAGAATTTTTTGGTCTCAAAGAGGGTGAGGTACTATCTGTCGCAGGTATGTCGTGGGTTTGCTTTGATACGTAAAGACATTTATGTCATAGATGCCCTGGCGATCCTCCTCAATTTTTATGAGTACCAAGCCGCTCTTGGCTTGGCTAGCTATCTCGACCCGATAACGGATGTAGGCTTCTGATCCCTATCGTCTACTTCGGGGCGTTTATCTGTTACCAAGGTACAACCACCAACGGTTGCATCATATCAGATGCGACTATACCCGTCCTCTGCAGATCCCGCTGAAATTGGCACTACTGCTGTTCAACCTATCCTACAAAATAGTACACCGTTGTCTACCCACGGAGGAAGTAGAACCCCTGCCCAGATAAGTTTACCTGAAGAGGTCCTTGAAAAGACGGAATAGTCTGGACCCGTCCAACTTGCATGTAATGACTCTGCACCCATTATCTACGAGAAAGCTTACATAAGTTTCAGCTTCCAGCGATTGGAGAACATATGTATAATCTGTATTCGAATCGCTATGTTTTCCTGAGGGCAGAGATTGGAGCCTGTCGTAGTGCGGGTGCAGGATTAATCCAATTACCGGCCCTTACGGTTGCCACGGAGAACGATGACCAATGAGTGGTTGCCTCAGTGGCAGCATCGTCAATGAAGGTCTTGTCGCCGGGTGTTTCTCCCTCCCAAGCTTCTTCACATGCAATGAGCCAGTCACGAGGCTCATAACTTCGCCGAGCTTTTGTTGGACGGTAAGTCGGCGTCCTGTCCGAGTCGGCATGTGATATGTCACTCTGGGCCGCAAAGCTGTACCCGGACTGTAAATCTGGAAACGGGTATCGGTTTGGTGAATCATCGTGCAGGCTATCACATTTGAGATAGAACTTACCGTCATCCTTCCCACACCAAGTCGATTCTGTGTCTGATTTATCATAACCGGTGTCATGTGCAACGGTGGGCTTTCTGTCTAGTGTTTGGGGAATCAGACCTCGGTAAATGTGCGTTTCGGGGACCTACTCAAGAGGGTCATTAGTCGAGTAAATACAACGCGAGGGCCGCCCGAGGGTTCTTCGCCATAACGTCATAGACGACACACGGGCATTCCTCAACGGGAGGGCGCGCTCGTTACCCACCTCGGGACGTCGATATGTACCAGGCTCATTCATGGAGGATGATAGCCAATAGAGTAAGTGTTCGAGTATTGTTGGCGTACAGCCTGCGAACGCCTGAACCTCTCCAACGACGGCCACGCTCCAGCCTAAGCAAAGGCATGTGTGGATTAGTTCTACTGCAATTTGGAAAGGCTTGAAGTACAGACCCTTCGAGAATACCCCAAAAACCCAGCCGTAATAGTTTGTCACAACGAAATATGGGCTTTCTTTAGCTATGCAGATATCGTACAGCTGCGTTGCAAGTCAGGATTCTAAGAAAGACGTTTATAGCGGATCGACTAGCCTTTCCCCATATGCGTTGATCGTCGTTGAGGCGAGTACGCCCGGTTTCGTTGAAGAGTGGAAACTGTACAAAACAGTCAGAGGGCTGATTCCGCCAAAGTAGGCTTGCATTCTTGCCTCTTTGCAAGCAGCAAAGCACTGCAGATCTGTTGGGGTCAACGCCCACGGGGGCATTGCCATGACTATGGCAGTTGTTTTCCGCCCACTGGTACTAGGGATACTAGATGCCAGCTCCCATGCGTAACACTTGAAGTGCGCGTCGTCCATGTCGCCACCTTGGGCGACGAAGGACCAGTGTCGTGACTGGGGATGCACAAGATGCAAAGCACGTTCTGTCGTTTGCAATGGCAAATAGTCAAGCCAGGACGCGAAGCTGAAGGAGACATTCAATTAGATCTTTGAACTCGGTACAGTCGTTCGACGAAGGACTGTCGCGCACCGATCTAGGTCAGTTGGAGGGATCATATGTGGTTGCGGGATATCAAAAGTCGGATTGCAAGGGATAAGGATGGCGTTTCCGTCTCTGGATCGAGATCTCCGCTGTCTAAAGGTTGGTCCGAGACCACCTTGTTCGAGTCTAAAAGTTTATTCGAGTTTGAGTTGCGTGAGTACGCTCGCATCAGGCAGTGATGACTGTGAACACATACACTCTGACACTACGGTTTCTACATCCACCGTAAGAGCTCGGACAGACTCTAGGCGTCTGTGTCTTTCCGGCCGCGTCGTCAAGCCAATGCTGTGACTCCTGTGCCCGGAAGGTGGAAGCGGAGGTGCATTACGGGGGATCTTCATCAGTGGAAGTGTTGCTTGAGAGAGGTATAGCCTGAGGTTCTCTGTCGCTGGCATGCCGATATCTCCCGGGATCCCCATGATGATTGTGTGTGTAGCAAATAGGTGAAAGACTCAGAGACAATGTTTGTGATGTTCCCGGACGGCCGCCTGGATGGACTTTATACCCAAGGTCGCCATCCTTGACGGTCACCAGGACAAAAAGAGCCATTTCGATGAACAGTCGGTCGTCAGTTCGCAGTACAACGCGAAGCAGCAAGAGAATAAAGGCATCAAATTCGTATCAAAGTGGTAGAATCGCATGCTGTCCGGGCCGGGATAATTGGCCCGAGAATAAGGACATGTATAAATAGGGAACCAGGTGTCCAGAGGCTAATACAAAGAATAAACATATGGAGGTTGATTATAACTACGGTAGCGTATAGGGTAGGTTAAAAAATATATGTGCTGAGTGAGTGTCAGGACTCGAACTCGGACTGACACTCGGACACGATTTTCAATCTCTCCAAGTCTACGCAGTCTGGACATCGTGTTGGGCTAAGCCGAATGGGGTTACGGATAGGCTGATCCATTGTCCGCTTGCACCTGCACGTCTTCGGGGAACAATCTGCGGGCTCCATGTCAAGCAACATAAGTTACAAGTCATGCTCTACTTACTAGCAGGATGGCGATAGCTGAAGAAGCAGAAACGGCGCATACAATCTTGTCGGCGTGTGGCCATTGCTTTGAAATGGCAACACGTCTGGTGGAACCGCCCGTCGATTATCTAGAATCAGTGCTCAGCACGTCACAGGGGTCGAGGACAAATTGTGTCTTACATTGTAGCACATGGCAATCCCTGGTATTCAGTCAGTTAAAATGTTGTACTGGACGAGAATTAGCACTCGGCGACTCCTTTCGTCTTAACATGCCCGTACTATATAAAGTCTAGCTCAGGAATCTGCCAGAAGGGCCCCACATGTGTGCGCACATGCTTGCCGCCAGGCCATCGCCAGCTCGGAGAGGATCCAGCAGCCGAAAATTTAATCATTGCGGGTTTCAGATTTAGGAAAAACTTGGGTCGAATGACTGACCAGCACGTGCAGGCGATCAAAAATCAAGTCAATGTCGTTCTGCCCTGCACCACATTCGTGTGGGCAGCACCGAAGACAGCCAGGGAAGTGTATACAGCATTCACCGAGGCAGCTTTGGACGTGTGATCGGGAAGCGAAATTGGGCTGGCAGTCCACCCTTCCTGCAGGGCAATCAAACGAAATGGTAAATTGCTTTCAATGATCTGTTCAGCGTGTGCCACACGAGGCGCTTGGGGATGACGTGCGGTCATGATGCCGATGTGTTTATTGTAAGATAATGGCAATGGTGGAACGGCCAGCCTGCACGCAGGAACGGAAATCACGGAACTCATCAGTACGCCAGCACAGGCTTGAAGGGCGGAGACGGGCTACAATTACGTTGAAGACGCATGTAGCATGGCATTTGAGGCACGAGCTATCTGGAAATGGGGCACCGAGATGTCGCTTAGAGCAGGCAGCTATTCGCCGTTCCCTGAGAAGTCTCGTTGTACACGCGTCGTGTGAAGCTCTGCATCAAGCGATCGCTACCACGAAGGAGGTGCGCGCTGGCTTCCCGGCTGAATCAGCAAAGTGAGGAGACACACGTCCGGGCGTGGCCATTGGCTCAGGATCGCAGGTTCGTACTGATTCATGTTTCGGTGTTTATGGGTATTCATTTTACCTGTTCGTTCAAAGGAATAGATGCATTTGGCGCAGAGCGCAGCATTGTGGATGAAGTGAAATAGGGCGGTAGAAGGGCAGGGCAGGACAATCGAAAGGGTAGAACTAGATCTACGCGCCTCGAGCACGTATATTTTTCACCAGTTGGACCTTTTTCCGCACCTAAAAACCGCTGATCAAGATACGTCACACCATAAGAAACTTGCCCATACCTCGTGTGCAAACCTCCTTCGCCAGCGCTCACTGCTCAATCTCCTCCGCTTATAACCTTTCTTTTCGTGTCGTGCAGTTAGCCTGAGTTCTAACTGCACCCTGTTCCTCTGTAAGGTGTATTGTAGCCTGTTCAGTGCGTCGGCAACGTTTCCGTTTTTCACCTCGACACTCCGTCCTGGACTGATATATGAGAAAGTCGTGGGGGTTCGAGGGAAGAATGGTTTTACCGGCATAGGGACCCTTGGGTGCCGTCAGAGTTGCCATCCTGGAGCGACTCTGCATAGCCCACCTCTCATCTGGGGTGCCGGGCAGTTCTTTGACCTCGTATCTACAGCCCTACTGTAAATGTCATTCAAGTGACTCCAGTTCGCCGGTTGGGATATGTTGGACCACGAATGGACTCGGAAAATGTGGGAGATTTGTGAAGCACCAAGTGGGGGTGGTAGCCGTGAAACGAAAGGACGGGAACCACGAAGAATGGTGCTCACTAATAGCGACATCTCCGGGTTGGGTTGAGGGAATGACGCAGAGGTAGCGTTTGTCAAACGGACACGGCAAAACCCGGTCCGAGGTGCCGTTCTCCATGTCATCGGATGTCATCCTCGAAGAGTTCGAGGTACAGTGGCAGACCTCTCCTGCTGATTTCGCTTACCGCCACGCCTAGGTTCTCGAATCCATCTATGCCGATGAGCTCATAAGTCCGTACATCACGTCTGCAGTAGCTCTTTTGCTCAAGTCCCACCTAAGAGTTGTCCGAGAAGGAAATAAGAATCGATATCAGACCAGATGACGTCGAGCATGGGGAGGAGTCTCGTACGTTCATTGATGCCAACGCAAAATTTCATCTCAATGCTCCTCTAGTCGATTTATCGTTGACAGTGTACTATACCGACGACTACCCAGATGAGTTACCTAAGCTTTCCTTGGAGCCACTAGAGGGGGAGGTAGATGAGAAGAGATCGATGGTTTACTCGATAGTGCTCGGGCTGTTGTGAGCATTCTGGCCTGTCTACGGGTTCCACGCATTGCACTGATATGAGACTGTAGGGACAAGAGAACATAGGGATGGCGATGACCTTCACTATCGTCTCGCATCTACGAGAGCAGCTATCAACGCTCATTCGGACTAGATCGAAACGTAGACAGAAAGAGGCTCTGGAATTGGAACGAAAGGCTTTGGAGGCAGGCCTGCATCTTCGAGTACTTCCGCCGACTCATCCAAACTATCATTTTAGGAAGAGGAAGCTCGCACTCGGGGCACACCAGTGACGGCACAGTCGTTCAATGAGTGGAAGACCAAATTTGATAGAGAAGTATATCTGCGCAAGACGCGTGAAGAGGAAGATAAACTCAAGGCCATGTCCGCAAAAGAGAGGGACGAATACAAAAAAATAGCTTTTCGGCTGACAGGTAGGTGCGTGTTCCCCTTTCGGCTGTCGTTTGCCCAATCGTCCGTTTTCCAGGACGTCAACTCTTCGAGCGCGACAAAGATCTTGCTGCGTCCGATGCTTCCTTGCTGGAAGATGGAACAGTGTCTGTCGATGTGAGCCAGTACGACCGAATAGCAACAGAGGAGGACGACGAAGAGGATCGGCTCGAGTTCAGCGATAGCGATTGAGTGCTGCCTCGTTCTGCATCACTAGGAAAGAAGCGATTTACGTGTATTGAAGTAAATACTCCCACCCATAATAAGCAGGGAGTGAACATGGACTTTTCGTTGGTCACAAGAGTCTCGGGCATATGGATTGCGCTCAAGCGCTCAGGTAGCTGCTTCGACTCGAACTGCTCCTCCTAGCCGCCCATCATGCGCCTATTGGCTGATCATGCTGAGACAGTTCACCAATGGAAATAATACTTCCCTCGCTTTGTGGAATTCTCGGGAGTAAGTACACGTTGTTTCCACTTGGTCATTGTCACGATTGACACCCCTGTGTCCTATCTGTGGATTACTCGGCAATCAAACGTGATAACACGGACTTGGATATATTAAACAGTCGACTCCGCGAGCCCTTGTTGTCGCGTTCAGCCGTTTGAGAGCAATCCGCATGAGCCATTTTTGTGGGAGCGTTGTCTAAGAAACCTGTGAACCGGCCTTGAAACCGGCTCTTTCTTGTCCACCGTTTCGTAAAGGCCACATCGGCATCGGCGACCCATCGTATATCATCTCGGCTGGCGACGATCGTATACGGGACCGCTTCACACTGGCACATTTCCGACTTCCGTCGTGACAACGAACCTTCCCGGGCTGTCGGCAAAAAGAAATGGACGATGCGTGGTATCAGCATGGACCGACAGCTGCAAGGACAAGATGATTGAACGCATTTGGCAGCTTCGGCGTGGAAGCCGTACGCGACTCGGAGTCGGGGTAAAAAATGATGCAGCACACTTTGCGGGCTTGCAATGCGACTCGGAGTTGGAGAAAAGTCAGTGTCTCGGAATTACAATAATATGACTAAACATCGATACAGGATTTGAGCGAGGTCAAGCCGCAGCTGGTGATTTATATCGATATTTATCGATTTATCGGCTACCAACGACCACCACTGGCAACACCTGGCCGCCGCCACTCGACGTAGCGATTATTTCATCCGACTCTGAAAAGTGAGTGAATTGTTCGGATCTTCTTCCTAATACCAGCCCCAATAACCCCAAATGCGTCTCAGCGTCTGATATATATTACAGAAGTATTGAATGAATCAGGTTATTCACAAGTAGCCGACTCGATTCAAGGCGTCTCGATGGGTCGCTTCGTGCTTTACCGTACGCCACAATCGAAACGGCACTTTGCAACGCCTCGAAACGCCTAGTGTACCAGTCTGTCAATCGGGCAGTTCATTCAAATCTTCAGCAACTGGAACGTGGACCCGCTCGGCGCCCGGTGCAATGTCCCCTATATTTTTTCTAGCATCACCTGTCAGAGTAACTCTCCGGGGTCATTTTCTGGCTGCGGCTTTGGTCCACGAGTTGGCTGATACTGGCAGATTGTATGTTTGCCGCCGTTATGACTCGATTGCTCGTGTTCACAGGCTCTACCTCAAGGCAGACTGCACCCCACGCTCTACATTTCTACCCGTTTCTGAACGCCTCACCTTGGTCAGGAACAGTCAACTGCAATGTCATGAGTCGCTAGAGACCGGTGACTGGCACCTAACACGGATTAAAATTCTTAGGCGCGTTTTCGACGTCCCTTCCCTTCTCCAAGACCTGCCATACAATATGTAAGCGTTGTGACAATCATTACGTCCGAAGTCCGAAGGGGCTGTCTTAGCGGAAAAGTTCTGTCATCATATTTGCGTACTTACGGTACTGTAACTGTGAATTCCACTCCGTTTACGTAGCGATAATTTCGACGCACTTGTCCCCAAGTCAGTCACGGCTTCCGTGCTGAAGATACCTCTTAGTACGGTAACAGGCAAACAGTAATGCAGAATGAATCCACACACCCGAAGTAACTCTGTAGCCCTCGCACGTATGGAGGTAAACAAGTTTCTTAGGTAGAATCTTTCAACCGAGTCACTTATTCACAAATGAGCCGCGTTAACATACATGAGGGTCAGCTAGTAGCACTCTAGAGGCCACAAAAGCATCCATCTAAATTCTACGTTTGCGGGTCACAGACCAGTAAGCATGCCCTTCAGAATTATCGCACCCTCTATCCTCCCTCCCCATTATCTTTACAGCCGAGGTGCTGCTCCTTTCCGCTTTCGACTAACCATCCATCTACTATTCTTATGTTACGCACGTCCCGCCGAGGTGCATAAAATTTCTCAACTGTCGCCCTAAACCACTCAAGAGCTGGCTGCGTCATCCACCACCACCAAGTAAAGTCACCTCGTGTCCCCACCTGACATCCAAGTCACGTGATCTGGTCGGAATATTCTTTTTCGTTCATTCAATTCAAAGAACAAACCCCTCCGCTCGCATTCGGGCGAGGGAGGGGATCCAGGCACGCGCGCAAACCCAGGGGGCGGTGCGGAGGTGCGGGGAGTGGGGGTGCAGATCAGTGGGGAGGGGCGACGGCACCGACGCAGGGGCCGGGGGCGCAGACGCACCGCGCAGCAGCCAGGGGCGCCACCGCAGCACGCAGGTGTACAGACGGAAGGGGCGCGCACGGTGGTGCTGACGCAGGGGATGGGGATGGGGATGCAGGGGCGGGATGTCGAACGTTGAGGAGGGTATAGACAATGGGAGGGGCAGGGGTGTCAACGCAAGGGCGGGGCTGCTGGGGCAGGGGGCGCAGTGGGGGTCACTGAATCCGAGAGGGAGGGGAGACAAACCTTTCTACTTGCATTTGGGGCAAGGGAGGGGGTGGCTTTGGCGGCATGAGAGAAAACAGGACCCCCACCCGCTCGCGTTTGAGGAGAGGGTGGGGGTTGGGGTACGAGAAACCTCTGTCTCGCGCCTTCTCGCGCTTGGATGGCGACAACGATCGAGGGCTGCCAGCAAACGGCGCACGTGACTTTGTTTGGATGTCGGGTGGGGGACACGAGGGACAGCCTCCTAGTACAGTAACGTCCGTTCCGAGCCAGCCCAGATTCCCCCCGCCGCATGTGACCACCAAGACCACCCTCTCGTTGTCTGTCTCATACATGGGAACATTCTTCTCCATAGGATCGTCGTCCAAGTTGATTCCGAGGAACGGTATGCTCACATCACCGAGCACTCGGTGAGACGCCGCATGTGTGTAATAGTGGTGTACATTTTTGAACGGAAGTGGTGGAGAGGTGCCACCAGCGTGTACAGTAATCATGTTATCAAACTGGGACAGTGTGAGGGATTTGCGGGAGAATAGCTCTGGGAGAGACTGCGCGAGCGGGAACTTCATGGATAGAATCGACATGTCGTGAGACCAGTCGCCTTAGGTTATTACCCAGTCGTTTAGCATAGATGTTGCGGTTGAGCACACGGCCATGTAGGCTGCAAAGGGTGTGAACGGGAGTCGGAAATGTGGATACGGTGGTGGACATAGACGCACGCGGTTGAGTTTGTCACGAGATTCCATGGCTGAAAGAGGTTTTTAATGAATCAACTTCATCGAAAGAAGATAAGCTTACACAAGCAAGAACACAAGCTGAGACTAGTACATTCTTCTCCTTCTTCAGCGACATAACGTGCCAAGACATTAGCACCTAGAGAGAATCCGAGACCTAGTAACGGCGCCCGGGGATAGCGATGCGAGATATAAAGCACAGCCTGTCGGAGATCGTCTGTATGGTATGACAGGAGGAATAGTGAGTGAGCGAAGACTTGCCTATCACAGGATCCACGGCAGAGATATCGCCCAAACCAGCATATAGAGTCTGCAGGTGTCCGCTATGTTGCATGAGCAGGTAGCAACACGAGAAGAACAAATGCATCCACTCGCTTGAACAACCACCAGGCTGGACGGAAGGGCGACAGAACGCTTGGGCAATGTAACTCAGCAATGCACGAAGCGAGATGTTCTCTGAGGCAGCAGGTTACATCAGCGGGAGATATGCTGGCCTTGAAGAGAAGGACGTCTTTGAGGAGGGCGGATTTCCCAGACTGAGAGCGGAACCCATGGATGATCGAGGTCCCGCCATGCGCGGTGGCAAAGGCGGATGCAGAGCCGTTCCTTGGGAGGCGCGAGCAGAAAGGCGACCGTATGTACAGTACTGTACGGGATCTCGGAAAAACTAATTTCCATTGCCAATGTCAACTATCCCGGCCAAAGCGCCTACCACGTGATCGGACTCACTTTCTTGGGGCAACACCGCCGCAACGGGCATTTTCTTACATGCCGCGGGTGCTTCTCCTCGCGATCCAGCTTTTTGCTCAGCTGTATTCCAAGCCGCATTTGTACAAAGAAATTCATTAAATGTGTATAAGTACTGGACTGTGTTATACCTACGAACCACCACCCCTTGCATCTCACTCATGTGCTTAGTACCATCCATTCTCGTTGAGCTGTCACACGCATTGTCACACGGAACGTCACATCGGACAACATCGGACATGGTACATCAGGAGGTGGCACTGCCGAGCAAGGCATCAAGGCACCGCCAAGAAATAAAAAGTGCGTCTCTTCTATTCCACCGCCTCTCATACTTGACACATACTCGAACTATCATTCCAGCTATATCCATGGTTCCCCCCCATACCATATCACGGATTGGGAGAAGGGTGCCTATTACAACGGCATCTCTTCCAATCCACCCAAACTCCTGTATCGCTCAGATCTTCAAACAAATCCCTTCCCGGTTCCCCAGGGCAGATTTCCTCTTCTACCTCTCAAGACCGTTCACGGAGTTTTTAGAACTCAACTCAACGCTGTCTGGGATCTTGTTGCTCCCCAGATCTGCGACCTCTTGGAGTCTCACATAATTCGCTACTCGGCTATCACGACGGCTCGTTTCAGCACGCATGACGATGATGGGAACGACAAATTTGGGCCAATCGTCATTTGGATTGCGACTCATCCCTTTACTACGACTGCTGAAAATGCGCACAACATTTCCCCGGCAATACTCTCACTTCTCAAGGCTAATGGAGTTGAGGGAGTTGTAACAGAATGGTACGAGGGTGCTGTGGAGAATTTCTCTGGTCTACCCCTCCTGCGTGTCACCCCTGACACTGACCCCACCCACTATCATCATCGCCTCCTGACTACCACTCTTGGCATGCCGATCACTACTGAGGAGCAAGCAGTGAAGGATGTTCAGGGGAGCGTTTCATTTTTCTTTCACGAGAACAAGGATAAGAATGGCAACATTAGCAACAGGGTTTTGGCTGTTAGCAACTGCCATGTACTCCGGAACAACACCAACATTGATTATGAGTTTAAGGGCACTGACACATCTCACCAGATCGTTCGACTTGCCGGACGCCGTCGGTTCCAGCGTGCCATTGACGAGATCAAGGTCTCCACCGGTCACCTTGGAACTGATGCCGACCTTCTGGCTAGGGAGATCGTAGAGATGGAGCAAGAGTTGGAAACTACTCCGAGCGATGTGGATGACGCCACAGCGGTCCTGGAGGACAAGAAGGCCAAGCTGGCGAAAGTGAATACCGATATACGCGTGCTAGAGGCCTTCCACAAGGAACTTAACAGCCAGTGGAGCGATATTGGGTGCCGAAACATAGGTCACATCGATTGGGCTCCCAAGATCTCCGTCGATGTCGACAATGGTTGCTACACCCTTGACATTGGTACGTTTGAGCTTAACGAGGCGAAGTTCAGGCCCAACTTTGCTGGTAATATCGTCGACTTGGGTGCGTTTTGCCCTATCTTTCTCATTCTCATAATTACCTCGTCTAATAAAACAACCTTCAGGAACCAAGTATACTCCCGGTGAACTCACCGACAAATTCTACCCGCACAATAACAGTAGGGCAGTCTTCAAATACCCTTCCCAACGCAAGCTCAGAATCAACGGTTGCGTGACGCGCGAGCTCCTGGACAATCCCGATTGTTTCGACAGCAACAATGAGCCCTGCCTTGTCGTGATGAAGGATGGGAATTCCACTGACCTAACGGTGGGACGGTACTCGGGCACAGAAGCTTACCTTTGTGATGAGCTCGGCGTGAAGTCTATTGAGCTCGCAATCTATAGCTACGACAAAAAGTGCCCTTTCGCTGCCAAGGGTGACTCAGGCTCGCTCATCTTTGATGGCTTGGGTAGAATGGTCGGTATTCTCCACTCTGGCATGCCGGGCAGCCATGTCACCTTTGCCACCCCCGCTTGGTATGCCATCGAGCAACTCAAATCAAGTACCCGTACGCCGACCTCAACCGCCAGGCATTCTAAAGGCGCACACAACTGTCGGCCCTGTCGCTCCGTTTCCTCTTCGGCAACCCTCACTCGAAGAGATGAAAGCATGTTTAAACCTTGTATGAACCAGTCGACCCGGGACTCTCCCTTTTACCCTGCAACTATGTCCCACCGCGTCGTCGCACTAGCACCTTTTCGTCACCCTACATTTTCCATGTATTAGTCACGGGAGTCCGCGCCAGACACGTAGAATACAGTATAAATTGTTTTAAAAATAACTCCTTCCTTCCCGATGGCGATGCATGGGCTCACTGTGGGCTGCGGCTGCGAAGTGCAAACGCACTCACGGCAAAGTGCACTTACAGTATCACTTACAGCCAACTTAACGCCGAACACCACGCAGAATACACCAATCCCCTCGATGCTGCTAGATCATGTTAACTCCACTGACCCAAGTCCCAACCCATCCTGGCCTTCATGCATGCCCCCTTTTTCACGTTCTCAACACCAGTACCCCCTACCCGTGCACGCGTGCACTCTCGTTCACAGTGTACCCCCGTACCAGTGCTACCACTGTGTACGCTCTCCACCTCTGAACTCATTCCTTACACTAACCTTTAACCGGGCTACTAGGACAACTAGGGGAGCTCGTGCGGCGCCAAGCGAGAACTACTCGCACACAGACGCTCAAACTTCAAAGCAGGCTCATGTTCTTGTTACCCCCGTTGGTCTCAGACCCCGTCACTTACCCGAGCAGGGCGCAGACTCCACATCCAAACGCGGATATCTTCGTTGCGCGAGGCGCCCTCATCTGTTTGTTGCGTTAGTTCCAGCCGGAGTACCTGGCCCTGTCTCGCCGGTGACGACTTCCTATCTCTCGCCATGCACTTGTCTCCTCCGCTTCTCCTCTATGGTCAAAAACATAGAAGCTCAGAAGTGCTTTGACATCAGTGCGTTCTCGCCACCGGTCCCGGTGCTAGAGAAAAAGAGCTTATCGTGAGCGACAAACAGTATGTAGTCGCTTGCAGCTCGCCAACTTGTAACAGATTTTAACCCTCGCAACGCGTTCTATAGCATATTACTTGTACCACTCTAGAGGCCACGGGGCGCGTACTAAAGCCTCTGCGTTTCCCTTCACAGACCAGCAAGCATGCCCTTCTGTCTCACCCCACCCTCTATCCTCCCCCCTTCCCCAAGATCTTTACAGCCGAGGTGCTCCCTTCCACTTTCTACCAACCAACCATCTACTATCCTTATGTCACGCGCGGCCCGCCGCGGTGCATCAATTACCTCGACTGTCGCCCTAAACCACTCAAGAGCTGGCTGCGTCATCCACCTCCTAGTAACGTTCGTTCCGAACCAGCCCAGGTGCCCACCGCCGCGTGTGACCACTAAGATCACCCACTCGTTGTCAGTCTCATATATGGGAACATGCTGCACTATAGGATCGTCGTCCGAGTTGATTCCGAGGAACGGTATGCGCACATCGTCAATCACCTGGTGAGACGCGGCGTACGTGTAATAAAGGCGTGCGTTTTTGAACGGAAATGGTGGAGAGGCGCCACCAGCGTGTGCAGTAATCAATTATCAAACTGGACAGTGTGAGGAATTTGCGGGAGAATAGCTCTGGGAGAGACTGCGCGAGCTGTGAGTCCGGGAACTTCATGATAGAATCGACGTGTCGTAAGACCAGGTGCCTTAGGTTCCTACCCATTCCTTTTGCATAGATGTTGCGGTTAAACCAACTGGAATGTAGGCTGCGGTGGGTGTGAGCGGGAGTCTAAATGCGGATAAGGTGGTGAGCACAGACGCACGAGTCTGAGTTTGCCACGAGATTCCATGGCTGAAAGAGGCTCTTAATGAACCAACTTATTGAAGGGGATAACCTTACACAAGCAAGAGCGCAAGCTGAGACTAGTCTGCATTTTCTCCTTCTTCAGCGACATAACGTGTCAGACATTAGCACCTAGAGAGAATCCGAGGCCTAGTAACGGTGCCCGAGGATAGCGATGCGTAATATAAAGCACAGCCTGTCGGAGATCGTCTGTATGACAGGAGGAATAAGCTGTGGGCTAGTGAGGGGAACACCTGCACCTGATGCCTCCCATAAATGGTCTAGACTTGCATAACTAAATCGAGGGCGTACATCCGCGGAAAGTGACGACTACTCCTCGGTATCCGAGGCCACCTTGGTGAGTTGGCCTTACAGCGGGAGCAAGAATGGCGCGGACGTAAGCTTCATACGAACCTGAGACTGCATCAGGCACAACAACTAGACAACAGTCATGTTTATGCACTGACCACCAGACAGGCCGTGTAAAACTATAATGATTGGTGTTTCATCTGGGAGGACACGGTCCGAAGCAGGCGGTGTGAATCGAGGCCCCTGTTGCAAGAATGAGCAGAGCTCCTCGAGATTGGAACAGATAGCCTGACAAGGTCCCGCCATCCTTAATTTGGAGTAGTCGCCTGCGAAGGTGAATATGAGCTGGCGATCTTGTATTAGCGATTGAGAGAAGACTTGCCTATCGTATGCTACAGGATCCACTGCAGAGAAATTACCGATGACAGAATATATAGTCTGTAGGTGTCCACTGTGTTGCATGAGCAGGTAGCAACACGAGACAAACAAGTGCATCTACTCGCTTGAACAACCACCAGGCTGGACGGAAGGGCGACAGAACACTTGGGCAATGTGACTCAAGCAATGCGCGAAGAGAGGTGTTCTCCGAAACGGCAGGCTGCCTCAGCGGGAGATATGCTGGCCTTGAAGAGAGTTTACTGAGAGCAGAACCCATCCGAGTCGATGATCGAGGAAGGGTTCCAAAACGGGCAAATCACATGACCCGACGCGTTGAATGTTTGTGGATTGGTTCGCCTCGAGGCATCCTCGCACTAATGTCCCTCAACGTCGCTCTGCCCTGCCAATCTACCCCACAATCCCCTACTTGCTCCTCCATAGCCAGTATAGATGATGACGTTAACAATCCCGCCGCCCGTGTATATTTTGGCCCAATTCAGTCTCCGGAGAAGCTTCTCATCGCTCAAGCCACTCATAAGCGCAACAACCTTTCGTCCATGCCCGTCCGTCGTTCTCCACGGCTTTCGGCTCTTCAGAGCTCGCAACAACCTGCCTCTTCCTCGGAGGAGGAAGGGAGGCCAGTAGAGGCAACATCAAGAGGAAAAGTAGGACCTAGAGCTGTCTCACCGTCCGTAACGCCAGCTCCCGACGAAGATAGCACACAGGATGGTAAGAATTCCTGTTTCTCGACTCTCACTTCTCCTGAAATATCTATGAAGACATAGATCTAGAACCCGCCTCTGCTTTGGCCACCAAGATATCTCGGGCACACGATAACCCTCACCCCACCCAAGATGCAACCTCTCGATGATCCAATATTTCCGGCCCCTACAGAGCCATCTGACTCGGCTATTGTAGATAGGCCAGCTCAAGCATCCGTTTTGTCACCAGCTCCTCATGAACCCAGGCCAGCTGCACCTCCACTTGCCGATTCCGCGACGGATCTGATAGCATTCGATGATGATCACCTTCCAGCTGTTCCAAAAGTCGCGGTGCGTCACCACGGTTCGGTACACGTAACACCCTTGACTGATCCTTTGTAGCCTACTGCGGAGCCCTTTCCTAACCTTTTATCCCCTACCCCATTAAGGCAGCCTGGCTCCTTCTTGAGGGGATTGGAGTCCGTCATTCGGAACACAATGTCCAGTTTACGTGCCTTTTCGCCTGCGAACGAAGGGTCAGAGCGAGACCTTGCCTCCTCGACAGTCGTGACCATGCCCCCTGTATCAAATTCTCCTGCCACGGAGCCACTCGTCCAACTCCGTCCTTCTCCCCTCTCGCCACTAGGTCCCCGACTCGTCCACCCAAATCAGAGCGGTCTCGTCTCACAGGATGAGATAGGCCTTTCAGACTCGCATTCGTCGCAGGCCGATACACACTCTTCCGAGACAGCCGGGCGTAGTGTCGTGACTGAACCACCACGTCCGGTTCGAGAGCTGGGATCTCTGTCTCCGGTTTCAGAGGATGTTCTCCATAATCTACTGTCAACTACAGAGGCCATCACAACCGCACCCCTGGACCAGATCCCTGCCCTCGCTTCCGCTTTCCCTGCCAATCAACCGTCTCGCGATCGACCAACCACCCCTGAGCACCAATCATCCCCCGAGCAGCCAAATAGTGCTGTGGCTATCCACAGTGTCCAACGACCACCTCCTGAACGTAGTCTATGGCGCAGCCACATAGCAACTCTCGGATCGCCAAGCAAGTTTGGTTTTACCAGTACACTTGATGACCCCAGTCGCACACCTGCACGGAGGATACCTATCAGAGAAGCCATTGCTCAGGGCTCTGCTTCTCCACGAAAGGATGGTTCTTCCGGCCCAAGTTCGGGCGTATTCGGGCGTCCCGTCTTCACGCGTTGTACCTCGGAAGATCGGATACGTAGCCCCGTTCGACGACCTCCTGACGTGGCAAATCATGTTATGGAAATTTCATCCGGAATAGCCAGACCTACTTCTTCGGCGTCACCTGAGAAAGTGCGCAGTGGATCTGAGGATTTTCAATTTCCGAGAGGGCATTATCAAGGAAGACCTTTTCAGAGGTCTGCGTCAGACTCTGAAATTCTGACCCCTTCTAAGACAGGGAGACCTCCCTTTCCCATTCGTCCTGTCGTCGATGCAAGATTGCCCAGCACCATTCCAGAGGAGCACAGCACGGATTCACCAAAGAAGTCAACACAGTCAAACCTGTCGTCGAAATCCTCGTTACGACAACCGTCTTCCATGGCTAGTAGTAGGATTCCGCGGATCGGTGCGAAGCCCTATGCCAGACCACCAGAAAAGGAGAAGCAACAAGGCAAAGGAAAGGAGCCTGTGCACAAACTTTTCTTAACAAAACGCCCGACGTCCTCTGGTTCAGCTCCGGTGAGTGACGAGAAATTTGTACAAGTGTTCTTGTGCTGAATGGTTTCGAAAGACAAAGCCGGTGCGGCTGGTGAAAAGTGTGAATGCCACTGGAAGTGGGAGCAGCTCTGAAGACCTTGCAGATTCCAAGGCTCCGACCCTTAGTGTTCCTTCTAGCTCCCAAACGAGCACATCAGCTCTCCCTCAGCCGTCCCCATCATTAAAGCGGAAGCGTTCAGTGAAGATGCCCTCGCCCCCAGCTTCTCAGCCCACTTTTGCACGTCTTGTAACATCAAGGCAAAATCCGCCATCTGTTCTTCCCGCACCACCACAAGAATCTGGCATAGCTGTGAAGAAAACAAAGATCGGCCACGTCAGAACGGTTGGCGGAGACAACGCTGCGCAGAAGCGCGCAGCGCGCAGTCCTGGTGCACAAGCTTCCGTGGATGGGACCCCTAGAATAGATCTTGTCTCCGATCCTTCAGAGTCTCAAATAGCTCCGTTATCCCCGCCACCCCCTCTACCACCAGCATTGCAGGCCACTCCCGAACAGCCCATTCCATCTGACATACAAGCGGAACTTACATCACCCTCAGATATTCATTCAACTCCATTGCCGTCTGAACTCCACGCAAGTTCGCCCTCTGACAGTTCATTACCAAGTACTACACGTGTCACACGCTCGCGCCGAAACCCGCAACCCACAGGCGACGTGTTCGGTCCTTTCCGGCCATTACAGCCACGCCGACGGCGCAACGCAGAAACAGCAGGAGAAGGCACATTCTCGTCTATGAGCGCGCTTGCGCTTAAAGCCCTCACAACGTCAAATACCGCAAAGAATCAACGGAATCTCGTCGCAGTCCTCGAAACGGAAGTCATCCGTAAACCAGGCAACCGCCCTGGAAGTCCAACTACAAGAGTCAAGACAATCGAGGAGAAGCGGAAGCTCGAGCAAGGCGAAGGACGAAGAGAGCGTGCCGAGCGCCGGGCGCGGCGCAGCTCTGAGCTTATGGATGATTCGAGTTTGACGAGCGAAGATGAGCAAAGCTTAACACTCGGGCCTGATGGTCAACCCTTCCGTCATCGACGTGGAGCCGGGGATGAGGAAGACTATGAGAGCCCGGGGAGAGCAGAACGACCCGAGAAGAGAGTACGCATTTCAGGAGAATCTGGGGAGGAGAATGGAGTGAAGACTGTAAAATGGGACCGTGGTCTGTTTAAGACGATCTACTTCGACGACTTGCCATTACAGTCGCGGGCGCGCGACAAATCGCAAACACCCCCGATGAACGTCAGAGGTGCACTGGCCGGATCAGCCAAGGTAACACCGCACATTCCTAGGTCATATGCATGCTCGCTGATCGGACCGCACAGGCATTGCATTTGGACAGCCTCGGTAATTTGGTCAATGCTGCTTCGCCGCTCAAGGAGCTTGTGCAGGAGAATGTTGTCGTCAAAAAATATGTCTACGATGACGACGCTGAGGCAGCTGACATTGATACGCCCAAAGCTTCGTCTAAAGGGAAGGGCAAGAAGTCGAGGGGATGAAATCTAGATATCACCAGCTTATATCTATTATTCCAAGATCTAATGGTGGGTCCCATCACTTGGACCCTCCGCGGGAGATTTGCGTGGCGCTGGCCTGGTTAGCTGGAAGGACGAAAACTTCAGCGATATTGACGTGCGGTGGCCGTGAGGCTGCCCACGCGACTTCCTCCGCAATGTCTTCCGGTGTCACTGAGGTTTGTGAGCGGATGATTACCGGAAGCAGAAGCAAAAAGTCGCATACATGGCTGTAGGCCATCGTACACCTTGTCCGCCGCGGACTTGTCTCCGCGGTAGCGTACAATGGAGAATTCAGTCTCTACCAGGCCTGTCGGGCAGTGCAGAATGCAGAATTAAGAACAGTACATGTTGAGGAGATAGGGACTAAGGGTTGAGAGTGATATGCGCACCAGGCTGAATCTCTGTCACCCGGATGGGTGTATCCACTACCTCACGCAAGAGGGAGCTGGTGAATGCGCGCACGGCGGCTTTGGTCGCGCAGTACACGCTACCGCCCACGTACGATTCCCTTCCCGCAATCGACCCGATGTTGATGACATGGCCTGCGTTGCGAGCTTTGAAGTCTGTCGTGATCTCTCAGCCGTGCTGCAGAGGACCGTGAAATGTGTGCATTTGGGGGACGGGCAAGCAGACCTTTGATGATGAGCTGGGTGAGGGAAATGAGGCCGAGGACATTTGTCGCGAACATAGTGTCGATGTCCTTGTCCTGTATATCGCCAACGCGGTCTATGCCATGGGCGCCGCCGGCGTTGTTGACTGACACGCCGTCATGAGTGACGCCGCGAGGTGGAACTGGAACTGGGTGGGTGAGGGGCTCACCGAGGATGTCGACGTTGCGGAGGTCCGGCGGTACTTTGGACCACAACGCGGACACTTGGGCTCTATCTGTCACGTCGAGCTGCACGACGGCGATCTGCACGCCTTCCTGCCCGCCGGCAGACTTGTGCGCGGCGCTCGCGGCCTCTGCGACTTTCTCCAGCTGGTCGGCGCGACGCGCAAGGAGGATCAGGTTTGAGCCCGCCTAGATAACATCGACAGGGGGGGTGTCAAAGGATCGCCTCTGATAATCTGATAAACATGGCGCAAGCTGGTACCTTTGCAAACAATATAGCGGTGGCCTGAAAGTGGATATTTGCACATATATAACTTTTATCAGCCGCGGTGATAAGAGGACGCGTTGGTAATGAGTTACCGCGCCGATACCGGCGCTTGCGCCAGTGATGAGGACGGTCTTGCCATGCAATCTGGATGCGTTGAAGATGGACATTCGAGTTGATGGTGGGTGTAAAAAGACGTAAAAGAACAGAATGGCGCGACGTCAGCTGTACATTGGCGGAATTCGGTCCGCCAGAGACGATGCGCCCGCCTTGGCTCTGTGGTTGCTTTATGCGAGCCCAAGGGAAACGGATTGGGTTCGGTGATTTCGGACTCGAAGCGCGTAAGCACGCCGCGGGCCCACAGTAATGTACTGCCAGTGACACAGTCCTGTACGATCGTATTGAGCACGGCCACATCGCGCATCGCATCCGACACCATTGACTTACTGTAAGGCGCATGTGATAAAAGTACTACCGTACTCAGAGGTTCGACTTATCGAGCTAAAAATACTGTGTGTGAAATCTCTTCGAGCTCGACCGCATTTGTCCTCTCGCATTCTTTCTTCCACGCTGTTCTCGCTTGTGGCTTCGGCTAACCCATAAATTCACTAGAGGCTGCTTAGTACACTGATAGGATCCGACACGAAAAGCACTTTGGTGGCAGGTCAATTCTTAACAATGACACTGACCAACTCTGGTCTAACCGACTGCCACGAGCGACGGTGGAACGCACTGCTGGCATGGCTGAAAGGGCATGGTATGATGGTCGACGAGGATCATCTTCCCGTTCGACCAAAGCAAGTCGCTGGTTCGAGCCTGCGTCTCATCGAACATTCACAAAGTCTGACAACCCTTCTAGGTGCAAGGCTTGGTCTGTTCGCGATCGTTGATATCCCGGTTCGTGCCCGAATACGCCGGATGTGCTCGACTCACTCAAAATTGAGTCTTTGTTTGCAGTCTCGGACACCGATTCTCACACTACCCAGCAAGACCAAAATCAATATGGAAACCTTGGGACATTATCCTTACTCGAAGCGATTGACAGCAACGCAACTCATCTCCTTGCACCTGCTACTCCACAGACCCGCACCCGGCTGTGAGTCGGATGACCCTCATTTCGGGCCATATATATCCATCTTGCCGCAAGACTTTGGCGACCACCCTCTGACTTGGGCCATGCATCGAACTCTCGGCGCAGGATCCCGAGAAGAACACAGCCTTTTCCGTTTATTACCGCCTTCCGTGCTGTCCGATCTTCTCCTGCTCGAGAGGCGTTTTTGGAAAGATTGGGAGGCTGTCCGTCTATACTTGGTGGGGCATGCGCGCACTCTTCAATAGCCATTTTAAATTACTTTGGTTAGGACGACTTTCCTGATCTGTCTCGCAGGCCACGGATGCGATCAGAATTGATCTTGGACTTTGTGTGGGCATGGCTGAACGGTAGGGACGCCGTTTCAACCTTTAATAGAACTGCTTTCGATTGACCCTGCGACAGTAAATACGCGCTGTCTGTACGACGATCTTGGACTAAGCAAGGACGATAACATGAGCCTATGCCCCGTGTTCGATTTTGCAAACCACGCCTGGATGCAGCCAACGATGGAGCCAGTACGCGCGGCGGGATCCGAGATCTCCCGGCTTGGAATATGTTCGCCTGGTGGAGACGGCAACACAGACCTCGTGTGTGTTTCATGTGAGAGGGGCATTGTCCGCGATCAAGAAGTGACATTAAGTTACGGGTGGCATTCCAATCGGGTCCTTTTCGTAGAATATGGATTCGCAAACGCGATCACGTCTGAGGAGCTCATGTCTGGAGAGTACCCAGGCGAGCTGAACGTCCAAGACATTGTCGCTACCTGGCTGGACGGTCGAGGTGAGATGGGTACACTCGTGAAAAGCACCCTTGAAGCAGAGGGGTATTGGGGGTAATTGATCGAGTCCACATTTTACATAGGCGCTGATATATTCTTACGAAGGAACTGGACAATACATTGTTCTCCGTTGCCAACACAAGCTTCCTTCCGTCTTATTACGGCGCTTAGACTGTACCACAGCTTCCCAGAAAGTACAGGGGTGTGGTCAGAAGAAGAAATCACCGAGGCCTCGAGGCGATGGCGAGATACGATACTGGGCCATGAGGAGGTGGTGTCGGAAGAGAATGAGAAGGCTTGCACGGAGAGTGTAAGAGAGATATGCGAGGTGGTGATAAAAAGGGCAGAAAGAGGGATAGAGGCTGTAAAAGAAGAGACGAGCGAGGAGCCCGAGGGTTGGTTTCAGAATGTGTTGGTGGCTGTAAATTCGCTTTGGTTAGAGGAACGAGCCGTAGCTAAGGCGATGCTCATTGCGTAAGACCAACCACTAAGCACCCGGCGAGCCCGCTGCACCGGCCTCAAGCACCTGGCCTCGGCCCCCGTTACTCCACTTTCTTTTCCTCACCCCACCATCTCGAGAGATATGGCTGTAGAACCATTCCTGGGAACACGCGCACAACGAGCCTTCATTATCACAAGTCAGCATACCATTCCTTCTACTTTGCATGCCTCTGACCCTCCCTCGCCGCAGTATGCATACGTAGGAAATTTCGTTCAATAGGAATGTCCAGCGTCTTGACATCATTTGCAGAGGCTATTGCGGTTCTCGCCATCATCTCAATTGTGTTCCGCATGGTCCGTTCTGTTCCCGATATTGCCCACGCGCATACTGACGTCAATCAGGTTGCGGAACGTGTTGATCTCAGTCAAACCAACTACAGGGTATGTACAAACCCGAAGAATCCATGCGCCTCTAGTCTAGTCTGACTGTACTTAGACTGTTCCTTGTTATCTTGCGTTGTTTGTTCTCGCCGAGTGAGTGTACCCCCAACATTCTCGGCCATTTGTAGCTGACGTTTGAATAGGTTATTTGAACTGTTGATGGCCTTTGATGCCCTCCGCTTGCGAAACGTGATTCAACTTATCGGCATTCTTTGTGTGTTTCCTTTCTATTGAGTGAGAAGTAATATGTAGACTCAATGCATCTGCCGAGCCAGTGTTCCATGCGGCACTGATTGTTTTCGCGACGATACAAATCCATGAGACCAAGGTGGCCTTAGTGCGAAACCGAATTGCGACGGCACCAATGACTTTGTCGTATGTTTCACCCTTTGCTGTTCCTACGGCCTTGCGAGCTCACATGTACCTCTCAAGCTATGTGGTGGCAAGGGTACTTTGTACAGAAGGTGGAGCACTTACTCATCGCCTCGCCGGGTATAATCGCGGTCGCATGGATTGTCCTGATTTTCTACGTGAGGGCACTGTACTACGAATTTGGGTAAGCAATTAATTTTATACTTGGAGATTTAATGCTGAACGGACCTAGCTGGGCTGTTTTCCGGATTGTAGGAGCAAACCCTGCTATGAAGAGTCAGTGTTTCCGACATTGTTGCTGGTGGCTGTCCTGACGGCCATCGCCAAGCAATGTACCAGTTCTACCAAGTACTGATTTGCCTCCTGAAATTCGATTTCTTTGCCTTCACCGGCGTTACCATTCAAGTAGGTGTTACCGTACACTTTGCTTGCCATCTTACTGAGATGACATTTGTAGCTTCTCATCGTTGTTCTCTCCAAGAATTCGACCGAGTTCGGTCTGACAATAGCTGCGATCCCCGTGGTTCTTGTGCTTCTTATCGGTTGCGGTTTTGCCGTACAGCGTGAAATCAGAGTGTGCGTACGCCGAGGCAGATGTCATTTCTTTTACTGACATAGCATCTCGTGGAAGGTTGATGGCGTTTTCCTTGGTTTTGATGTTGACATCCGAAACCTACTGTAAGTTGATCTAGCTTGTATACCGCTCACTCAATAACTCAGCTTTTCCGTAGTCGGTATGTTGTTTTTGTGGACCTATTCTATGATCCGATCTCATATCTTTTAGTCTACAAGCTAGTCCGTTTCTATGATCCGAGCTCGGAGTTTCAATACGAAACGACACGAGCGACGTTGACCGTATTTAGTGAGTGCTTTTGTCTTACCGTGTCAATCTGTTGACATGATTGCTCTTGAAAGCGATCGTCGCCATTCTTTTGTTGCTGACAACGTTTGGTGTCGGCCTGCGATGTTTCGCCGACTTTGGAAAGGGTTTGTATGCATCTAAAACTTCTGGTCAGTTGCTCCCTCGCTGTTGGTCACTCTATTTATCTCTGAGGTCCAATGCTGAACATGTACTATAGATACCCTCCTCCGACCAAAAAGAGTACCCGATGGCGATGGAGAGAAGCCTGATTCCCGCGGGTACCCTCTGGAACCACGATTGTCGATTGAGTAATATCCATGATATCCGATTGCGACTTTTCATCCGTCGAGCCCGTCATGCAGGGACGTTTATGTACGACCTTTTTTACGTTTAATCATGAGGATGCGGATTCCATTTTACCCAAGACCTTATATCTGTAAATATGTCTTTGTCTTGAATATCCATCATCCTTTACCCTGTCACCTCACGTGAGCTGTGACATGCGTGTCCGAGTCGCGTCATCTGGGCAAGTCACTCTTCATATGAACTCAAACAATCTCCCTTCATCCTTCTTCGACGAGGACGACGTAGATCTGTACGCTGTCCTTGGTCTCGAGTCTACTGCAACGGAAGAAGAAATAAAAAGGGCCTATCGTAAATCGGCTCTCATCTACCACCCAGATAAGCATGTATCTTCCACGGACGACGCCAAACAGGCCGCGTCTCAAAAATTCCAACAAGTCGGCTTTGCGTATGCCGTGCTCGGTGACAGGAAGCGCCGCACGAAGTATGATGCCACCGGCAGCACAGAGGATGGTTTCGATCTAGCAGAGGGTGAGGATGGTTGGGAGGCGTATTTCGAGGCGTTGTTTGAGAGCGTCACGAGAGACAAATGGACCAGATGAAGAAGGAATACCAAGGTGAGGGGTTTCTTCCCTCCCACCCCTCGTCATTACTAGAGTGATACGATCGTCTGTCTGGACCAGGCTCGCGCGAGGAGATCGACGATCTAAAGGCGGCCTACGAGCAGACGGGCGGCACCCTGGCGACATCATGACGCACATCCCACACTCCACGCACGAAGACGAGGCGCGCTTGTGGTCGCCATATCCGACTTGATCGCGAGGGGGAGCTCTCCGCGACGGCCGCGTGGAGCAAGAGCTCGAAGGACGAAAAGGCGAAGCTTGTCCGCAGGAAGGAGGCTGATAAAGAGGCCGGGGAGGCCGAGAAGCTGGCTAGGGAACTGGGCGTGTGGGATGAGTTTTACGGGAGCGGTAAGGAGGGCCCTCGTAAGGGCAAGGGCGCAACCAAGGGCAAAGGCAAGGGCAAGAAGAAGGCTGAGGCTGAGGACGGCGATGAGGATGGGGAGGAAGATTATTCGGTTTGAAAGCCCTCATACTGAAGAAGCGGGAGAACGCTGGGGCGTTCCTCGACAACCTCGCTGCAAAATACGCAGAGCAGAGCCCAAGCCCCGTTCAAAGGGGAAGCGCAAGAAAGATACCAGTTCGGGCGAGGTCGATGAGTCACCGAAGAAACGGAGGCGCGGTGCTGAAGCTGATCCCGAGACATCGACGATGAGGAGTTTGCAAAGTTACAGCAGAAAATGTTCAAGGACAAGGACAAGGGTGCAGAAGCTGGCAAGTCAACCGGGAAGCACAAACGGGCTGGACGTGCGCGGAAGCCTTGATCGATTGATTGATAGTTTTGTCACCAGTATCCCATGGACGTCGTCCTTTACATGTATGCATATATATTGTCTATGGTATAAACAATCCAGATATCTCCATTACAGTAAGATGTGGTTACCGTGAAATCTATATGTATCGTACTGCGTCAATACCGAGAGCCCGCCTAGCCTGTATGATAGCAGCCATTTCTTTGATAGACTCTTCCAGGATAACGATGTTATCCAGTAATCGGGACAGCGTCACGGTTTTTGGGCCCTGCACTGCTTCCTCCAGTTGGGAGCCTGAATTGGCCGTGTTCCTGGGCCTGTCTTCCCAACCTGAGGAGAAAACATCCTCTTCTTCCGCCGAAAACTTGAGAGGGCGTGCTGGCGTCCAGGGTCCTTCTGACGGACTCGGTGCCTCAAACGGCTCAACAGCAACCGCACTAGTATGTTGGTAATGAGAACCAAAAGGTCTTGCTGCAACAGTCCTTGAGGATGTTGGCACAGATATCGCGCCTGACTGTGCGGTCTTGGACGGTGGTTTCGACTTTCTTGGTGTCAGAAAGGACACGAACGACCCAGCAGACATTTTCGAGACCGACTTCGGTGGGCTCTCCGAAACTGGGGGGGCGACGGTGACTGGTGATTGGAAAATTAGGGGACCACTAGTGTCTTCAAGGTCAAGCGCCAGGGTGAGTGCATCGGTCAGGTTTTCAGAAAACAGGAGGCCTTGTCGCCGCTCCAGAAGATATTTATCGAAGTTCGCAATGCTCTGGCGGTATCGATCAAGCTGCGCTACCAGGCTCTGGAATATGGTGAGGATGACGGGTCGAGACGCATCATCTAAATTCGACGTAGGTGTTCTTGACTCTGACGTGAGCATCTCCTCAATCTGGAAATCCGCTGACCTGTCATCGCCATCTTCCGGCGTAACAGGACCAAGGCTGCCTGCAAGAGGCTGGGTCGTACCAGATGCATCTTCTGCATGGCCAAAATTCAGCCACCCAGCAAGGGACCGGAATGGATCGCGAGCTAGCGATGCCAGTAAGCCTGTTAAAGCGATATTAAACTCTGGAGAATTCGAAAATAGCTTGCGGAGCCATTCCAAAACGGCAGAGAGGATAGGATCGTTTGGATTAAGTCGGTGTTTCATATGGGCCCGCGTCTCTTGAGAAACGTCCAATGAAAACGAACTATGATTCTGGATAGCTTGAATTGCATCGCAGAGGTATCGGTCATAGCCGGTGCTGAAGCTATTGCTCGACTGCATGGGGTCCAAACGCGAAACCAGCTTTAAATAAAGGTCCATCTCGCGTTCGTGGGCAGAATAAGTCGTCCTTGGTTGCGCGAAACTAGGAGGTGGCACGGAAGCGTCGAGTTCTTCGGATGGATAAACGAAAACCTCATCCTCAACTTGATCAAATGGCGTGGCATGCGGCTTGTCATTTAAAGTCGGTTCAGGAAAGCTGGTTGCTAATGGATCACGAATGACAACCAACAACTTGTCCACGCAAAGCGGACTGTAGTAAAACAGCAATACGTTGAGAAGCTGCAAGGCCGCCGCCGCCGTAGGTTGGTCTTTGGAACGTAGGTTGGAGATAAGGAGGTCCTTGAGGGTGAATCGACCGAGACTCGTAAAGTAACCTGATTGTTTGGACACCGGGGCCTCGAGTTCCAGCAACATCATGGCGCTACTTCGCCGTCGACGCAGCTTGGCTTGGGTCTCAGTGTTATGCGTCTTGCCGGGGACACTGGACCCCAGAGTCAGGGTGCTATGTGGCCAAGGCTGAGGCTTTGGCACGTCGTCATTGTCCTCGCTGACCAGGAAATTGACGAGGAGGTCAGTAAGCTGTCCCCTTTCCAAGGTTCGGATCATTACTTCAATATATGACATGACAGCTACAGCGCTTCCGTCTGCATCTGAACATTCAAGAATGGACGGATATAAGACGTTTTCGAGGAATGTTTGGCGATGGCTGCCAAAATGGAATCCACGACGGCTGTACCAACAAGTGCGGAGGGGTCGAGACCGGTGTCAGGATTATCTTTGGGGACATTGCGTCGGAAGATGTCTTCGAGAAACTCGACAAGTTTCAAGAAGTGATCCAGGCGAGTCTTGAAATCGCGGTCCGTGAATCCTCCATACTTTGCGTATGGTTGTTTTCTCGCATGTCCATCTGAGATCTGGCTTCTTCGTCCTCTACAGGGCCGCCACCAAGTACCATGCTTGAGCTTTTTTTCCCCGGCGATGGCGGGTGCGTGCACCTGGAGTTTGGAAGGAAGTTGCGAGTAGACGGCCCCAAGACCAGCCCAAGCACGTCAGAAAAGTCACCGTCGAGGATGTATTCGGCCAAAGAGAGCGCGGCATCAGCGATTGGGTCTGCTGTAGCCACATTGGGGTCGTCTTTGGAGAGCCGATGAACCTGGTCACCGGGCGACAGTGCCACGTCCATGAGGAATAGTAGCCCAGCCCGCGCGAAATCCCCGATCTGGCCTTCCCGGTGCACAAAACGTAGAAGATAGTTAAATAGAAGAAACTCGTATTCCGACTTTTTGGGTTTTTCGGTCCCTTCGGAGCCAGGACTGGTCTCTGGTCCAGTATCGCTCGAGTCGTCGCTCCCATCGTCTTCTTCCTCTTCTTCCTCTTCCTCCACGGAGAACAACGTATCAGACGGGTACCCGTGCTTGTCGTGAAAAAAGATCATGAGGAGCTCGCGAAAGGTCCGGATGCGACTGCATAGAATGCACAAAAGATTGACAACTGCGTTTCGCGTCAGAGGGGTGCGACACAGAGATGGGCAGAAGAACTCACGATCTTCCTCGTACTCAGACGGTGAACTTCGAACGATGTTCTTAGCCGCGCCCATCGCTTTGCGGTTCCGGTTATCCAGTTGCTCCTGAATTTCATCACCCACGCAATTCCTCAGCAACCGCAGGACGGCCTTGTGGACCGCAGAGTGAACCAAGAACTGCTCATCCAATAGGATAACCATGTTTTGGACAGCGCGTAGTACCTCCACCTGGATTCCGGAGGGGCGATCTGTTTCGCTCAGTCTGACGAGTTTTCCCAATACGTCTGGAAAGCCTGAGCAGAACATCATGAGGAAACGGTTGAGGACGCACCGTTCTTCAATAGGTACTCCAGGCAGACACCCGTTCCTCTTGAAGAGTGTCAATGTAAGATATAATATAAAAGAAACACACACACCCCTCCTCTGTCCTCGTAGACTCACGCACAAGTAAATCCACCATCATCTTGAGATTTGCAGACACATCAGTTGACGTGATACCCCTCGAAAGTTGTCGTTCGTCTGGGTGTAAAAGGGTACTCTGGTGTTAACATGAGAAAGATGTCAAGATCAAAGAAGCGTTGGAATGTACCTCGACCAGGGTCCACGACCTGTGGAATTCCGTCGCGCTATCCTGAACCGGTTTGACCCGACTGGTTACCAGACCGGAGAAATTTTGAGAAGTAGTCCATCCAGGCAGACTAGATTTGACTAATAGTGATCTTGTGTTGAGGTAGAGGAGAAGGGTATGGGCGGGTCGCCCTCGCGTGCGGACAAGCGATGTGCTCCACAAATACATATTTCAAGCTTGGTCACGGTAAAACTGTTCGAAGATTGCACAAGAAGTCCTTATGTACAGTATACACGAAGCAAATGAATGTTGTACAGGGGTCCATCCCCGACCCCAAAACGTCCACGTTCATCACACCTTAGTTGTACGAGTAGCGACAAAACAAGATTAGTAGACTAGATACTCTGACAAATCGTGCAACGGATGGTGATGTCATCTCGGAAGAGGGCAGCTATAAATCGCCAGTCAGCAGCAAGCATCATCAACGGGTCCTATACTCACGCAAGACAATCAACGAAGCCAAGAAAGCGACCACAATGATATAGAGAACCGTATACTTGAAAACCTGTAACAAAGTGATCAGAGACGTAAAGGTCAAGCGGCGATCCTCTTTTACTCACGATCCAGCGTCTCTGACGTTTCTGCTTTGTAGAGAACAATGGTGGACGGATCTGCTTCGAAGGTCGGAGCCAGACTAAGTACGTATCAGTATAGGTAGAGGACAAGGAGATAGTGATCATCTCACAAAGCATCATCGAATGCAACTTGTCGAAGAAGGGGATCAAGGTTGGCGGCGTCAAGATAATTAAGAGAACATGTCCAAGCAAAAAATCAGAGGACCACAGCGACATTTCCACGATTTTCACAATGAACTCGCGGGCTGGCTGAGACATTGCAGAGGTGCCAAGGCCACGACCATACCATTTACCAGTCCACCATGCCCGATTGGTCTCGTCGTGCTTGAACTCGCGGGACAAGAAGACAGCTATGAGGATTTTCTGAATGGCCCTCTGGATGGCAACAATCGTGATGACACCCAACACTGCATGCGATGCATCCCAAAGCTCGAGGAACCACTAAGACACAGGGGATGAGCAAGTCGCATTGATGGTTGTGCGAAGAGTACGTACGAAAAACTCGAAAAATGCTATGATTCCAACGAGTGCAAGGAAGTGAGCAACCGCGGCCACAACGGAACCGAATTTCGCCCAGGAGCCCATCATTGGGCCCAAGAAGAGAGAGATAAAGAAGAATGTCAGCAAGATGGTGGCATTCCACACGATAGGCCCAATGGAGACCACAGCGATTCGGATGAGGGGGCTCGGTGGTTGGTTACCCTCGCGATCAGGGAAGGACTTGACAAACATATACCCAACAATGAATAAGGCTGCCAAACAGATTGGCCAAATGATTTCTGAGAACACGACTGCCCTCCAAGTGGCGCGGGGAACATCGCCTGACAGCTTCTCCGATGGATGTCCCAGTTTCTTCTTCTTGTATCCCGTAATCATTGTCCGTGATAGACGGCAGTATCCATACCAGCTACTGGCCTTTGTCCGTGAATTACCGCGGGACATCCAACGCAAGAATTCCCGGTAATCGATGATGAAGTCGGGAAAGGAGAATTGATGAGGGTTAAAGACGAATGGGGCGATGCAGAGTGAGAGAACAGAAAACCAGAAGTAAATAAGGTGGGGAATCCAGATAGAGAGCGAGGCGTAGAGCAGAAAGAGTAGGTTGCGCATGCCCATGTAAATACTCGGTCCGGCAAAGCGGGAGTAGAGGATAGTAAACGAGATGCGAGTCGTCGCAAATCCACGGCCTGTAGCGATATATCGTGCGCCGCCAAAAGTTAAGTTGCCGAGGATCGCCTGAGAATAGATCTGGGTGGAGAAAACCTCAAAAATCGGCGATAGCGACAAGAAGTGCTTGGCCAGACGGATTAAAGCCATTCCTGTGCCCCTCTCCACGAGCTCTGGACAAGGGAATTAGAGGCAAATGTGATAGCGGCAGTAAATTGAAGCTGACCTTGTAAGAACAGGGGAAGAAATGCAACCATGAAAACCAAGAAGATTGAGACGACACACCGCCTGACCCAATCAAACACGGGAATGAGGTTATAGCATCCTCCCTGGCCACCAATCACGTTCCCTATTGAATCAACTTTACAGATGGCGAGCTGCTTGTTCAACATGCCGATGAAGACCACTGTAGGCAGATTCATTGCCAAGGAATATGAGGATCAAAAAAAGATCTTACGGGTACCATGAACACTTGAATTGAGTAGATAACCAAAATGTTGTTGATATGGAATCCGGGGTGGCCGTAATAGAATGTCAAGAAACGGTCCACTGGCAGCTGTGTGCCCAAGTAATAGTATTCTCGACTGAGCATCTGCTCACCCATACCAGTGCCAATCTTCGTCTGGAAGTTGAGAATTGTCCCAAAACCCAGGTCACGTCCCTTGCCACATTGGTAGTACTCCGAATGCTTGATACGGCCACCTCGACCAAAGGCGTTCATACCGCAAATATATCCTCATTCAAATGCAGGCCTTTCTGGGCCTTGGAAACGCCGCCACGGGTTGTCATGAAGGTAGCATTGAGAAAGTCGGGGTGCCCGTAATGAAGTTTGCCGCCAATCCAAGCCAATGCGCGAGCCGTCATGGTACCGAATGTCTGCTCCTTCCCAGCAGCAATATCTCCAAGAACGCCAATATTCTCCGAGAAGATGTACTCGCGAGTGCCAATAATCGCCACAGGGGCCTTTTTAAACTCTTTGTGGCCCCATTGTGCGTAGGGACTCTGGCTCGAAATCGAGTATTCCTCAAACTCTCCCAAGATATTCCGGATCTTGAGACACTCTTCAAGGTAGTTGTCCTGGTTGGCATCAATGAGCTGAAGATATTCCCCGCGGTAGAAGATGATTGCATGGTTCTGGTTGTCCGACTTGCCGTCCCCAAGAATAGGGTTGCCAGGAAGTTCGACACGGAACTTGGGTCGTCTCTTGCCCGTCTCCTCATCAAGTTCAGAATGGCCATCAATCAACACGGAGTATAACTTTGGGTCCGATCCTTTTGCACCTGGTTCTTCGTCAAGGTAGGCAATCTGAAGGTCAGGATAGGCGCGGAGGAGGAACTCGGCGTTTTCCCGCTCCTCCTTATTGAATTTAGCAAAGCGCTGCATGGAAATGACGAACTTGAACTTGCGCCTTGACATCCGCTCTAGCTCACGCTCAAGACGGTCCGAATTGCCGCTAAACGTATGCACGATGTCAGGATTCTCGACGCGATATAAGAGTTTGATCGCCTTCGAGTAATTCATCATGCCGGAAACTGTGCGGTAGAGTGTCTGTGCTCGGAGCGAAGCCCAAATACGTGTGCGGAGGGTGTATTCGGGTGACGCTGTCTTGAAGCCGATACAATAGAATGGCAAATCGTCCGACTTGTCAATGGCCTTTTCATCGTCCTCTGGGCGCTCTTCTGCGAGAATTTGGTGTCCTTGACAAAGTTATCCCATTCGACGGGGTGAAGCTGTTTGAGGTACTCGAGTTGCGTGACACGGGTATTGTGATCCTCTTCCCTAATGATCTCGCGCAAGCTCAGCAGGATCTTTTCGGAATAATGAGGAACTAGGACCGTGAACGTAGGCATGGCATCAACCGGAAGAGGCTCGGGGATAGCAGTCGTAAGGGAAGATGCGAAGAACGAGATACGCCTCTCGGCCTCTCCGCCAGCGGGGAAAAAGTTGCCTTTGAATCCTTTGCCGTCGTTATTTGTGAAAAATGGTGGGGCGCGAAGGGTACGACGACCATCAGGACCATCCGTCTGATGGTATAGCAATCGTTGGACATTGTCGATGGACAGCAGGTGTTCACGATACATAGAAATGATAACCGCATTCCATATTTGCGAGACAAGAACCTTGGGTTTGTACTTGACCTCCATCTCGGCAGTTGCGAGCATCTTTGCGTAGATGCGCTTGGGAAGGCGGGTATACACGTCCTTCCATGGCGTCCAGATTGAGAGGCCCAAGCCAAATGAGCGCCCGATGGAGAAAACGACAATCCAAATGATGTACCACAAATACGTGTCAAGGAAGAACAGCACCAGATCCATAATGTACATTATGGCGAGTGTGAAGTTGATCTGATTCGAGCAAAGGGTATTACCAAGCAGCCTATCGTTGCAACCCTGGACGGTGGTCCGTGCCATTACGGCAATGGGACTGCTGAATGACGATGAAAGGAAGAAGTACGACTCAGCAAACTTGCAACCAAAGACCAACATCCAGAGATAGATTGAAGCCAGTCGCGCACTCCGTGGTAAGTCGGGATAAGAAGCGGTGAATGTTTGAGAGGCCATGTACTTTCGTGACTTGCCTGCAACACGGTCGCCAAACATTCGGCCGGAAGGAATGATGCCGAACGCGAGGGTGACGATAATGGATACACAGAATTGGGCAACGCCGAGATAAAGAGGGAACCGTGATGTAGTGGGCACTCCATCTATCTTGGCCAGATAAACTGTTGGGACTGCAGTGATTGCCAGGATGACAAGCAAAAAAATAAATCGCGTCGTAAGATGAGAGGCATTGTTCCAGGTCGTGGGGATATAGAAGAACTCTGCCAGAGTTGCCAGGAGCATGATACTTGTGGAGACGGCACCACCAAGAGCTGTAGCTGACCACGTCATCGGTGCAGATGGGAATTGCTTATCATGTGGAGCATAAACCCTGGGTGAATTGAAGGCGGTATAGAACCAATATACGGCGACGTGTAGAACCCAGACACGGTTGAAATTGACAAGAAGGTGAGCTATTGACCGCTTTTCGAAATAGGTCTTGAAGAAAACGCGTCCCCAATCGACGCGTCCAAACTTCATAAAACGCTGTGCTGGGGGAAGATCAACGAGGCGAGTCTGGAAACGGTAAATTAGATAAAGTCAGCAAATGCCAATTTATGAACTCACGTTGTCTTGGAGTACGATGCGCGCGAGGCCCTCAGGATACCAAAATAGCTGATTAATATCGTCATAGCCAATTATTTCATGATGATCTCTTTCTCTTCTCACGAACTTGCCATCCACGACTTCATAGCCTTGATCCCGCATAAACCGGTAGAGGGGCTTAATAACCGTCTCCAAATATATGCCCTCGGGAACAGGATCAGCCCTGTTCTGACACTCCGGACTTCGGTAGTAATCGTCGGCGCATTTGAAGATGAAGCACAGACACTCTGGTACGAAGCGAACGTTGCCAGCTTCTCCCCAACACAGAAGATAAAGAGCAAGTTGTCGGAGGCGGTCATATTGACTCATATTGTTCATCGCATTACGCCAACGGTTGAGAGCATTGTCCAGCGATTTTGCCCCTGCGGATTTTGCCGAACCACCACGGACGCTCTTCAAGCGCTGAAGTCCTGGGTTTTGAGATTGCCCGACAGCATCATCAAGATTTAGCTGGGCCGCAAAGTACCACTTTCGGTAATTGGCGTGCTGGCCACCGATGTAATCCGCGTGCAATGTCAAAAGAGCTTGGCTGGGCGACATTCGCGAAGCACGAGAGTCGAGCAAATGCATTAGGAAATCAAACTAGATGGGATGTCAGCAATGGCTCAAGCACTTATTGATATGAACAAACCTGATTCTCATGGAGTCTCGCTGGAAGCCAAATTTCTGGGTAAGGTCAAGGAAAATGTCTTCAATCTCCTCGTAGGATATGGGAATTTGTTTGTCGGCAGACCAAGCTGGATAAGGATCTGCATAACTTGTTTGTCCAGGCCGCGTTGCCGCGCTCGTGTGAGATATGACAGAAGGCGCGTAGCCATCTTCGGAGTCTATGACCGAACGTGAGTACGATCAAGCACGCGTTGCGAAGCAGGGCAATATTTGAGTGAAAATAAACCAAGACCTCGGTGACGAGGAGGGGAGGTCGACAGGATAGATCGTGAAAATTTACAGTAAGAGGAGAGCAGGAAAGGAACTGGAGACGAGAGCAAAGTAATAATGGATGGGGGGGTGATACTCACTGCGGGAGTCGAATTGGCCGAATTGACCAGCGTGGTCGTAGGTAGAGTTGGCCGTAAGATGTGTTGTGCTTGTATTTCGCGAGCCGTATGGGTCACTATAGTCAGATTCTGCATCATAGTCACGCCTGCGTTGTTGATACTGTTGGGGGTATTGTTGTGGCATCGGTGCGTTGGCAAAAGGATATCTAGGGTCGGGCTGCACGTAACCAGGACGAGCAGCCATGGTAAGGATCTATGATTAAACGAATGAAAAGGATATGTAGAGGGAGTGAGGAAGAAAAGAATGAAATGTCGATGTCGACAATGAACGGCTTGTTTTGCACGACGGACTGTGACGGGCTAGGCGACCCCTGGTTACTGTTACTCTACCGGATTTTGATTCAAATTTCCCGCATTTATTTTGGGTCCGCATCACGTGACCCTGTCGCGACGCGCACGGGCGCGTACACAGATCAATATGTAGACTCGGAGTACTCGGAGTACAGTACAGTATGTCCAGGCCCATCATACTGTGGCAGAGTGAACGTACCTTGTCGACAGATGATGCTGGTGTTACCATACTTAGCTCAACCAGCCCTCCACATGCCTACTTCCAGCACGGTCCTTACATTGACGAAGATAACCCAGGCCTTGACCCGGGCATAGCGGGGAGTCGCGTTCCTCCACTCTCATATTTTTGTATCAAGTGCCTTGTTCAAGCCCCAGAACTGGTATATTACTACGGCCCACCCCGCCCATATCGCCCCCCGGCATCTCCCAACGATCCAGATGTCCTCCAATCCCTGATCCCGCTCAGTACGCGTGGCCACTTCAACCTGGGCAAACTCGATCCTCGTTTATGGGCCATTCTCATTCAGATATATTCAAACTTGCCACACAGTCTCCGAACTTATCGTACAGCGCTGTCTGACAAGTACATTCCACTGCTACAACGTGTTCCAACAACAGAACTCTTCTCTCTTCTCACCGTGCTAGAACTCCCAGGGTGTTCCCATCTCAACGACGATACAATTGTTCATTTGACCGCCCTCCATACTCTTTGTGTTCTCGATATCAGCCACTCCGCTCTCTCTGCACATGGAATCCGCCGTCTCTCGGGAACCGTGAAGTGGGTCGAGGATGGTGTTGACTGTGCCAATCGAAGGCGCGGCCCCTGGCAACTACGTATCTTGAGTCTCCATCACTGCAAACGAATCACTAATGGCATATATCAATACCTGGAGCCTTTCATCCTCCTTACTGCTGTGGGTAAGCGGAGCACAACCCGTGAATAATTTGACCTAAATAATGCTTCTAGATCTCCGAGGCACGAGCTGCACCTGGGACCGCGAGAAAATCCTCCGGCATTCTTTCCGGCAGTTGAGAAGCGGTTATACTATCCTACGAGTCCACTAGAAGCTCTATCGTTGTTGTTGAACTCCGAGGGCCTCATTCCTTCCAGTGACTCCGGTGTTTTGCATATTGACCACCTTACACATGCAAGTCGTAAGCGCAGTCAAAAGTTTGGGAACTCACTAGACGTCGAAAGTTCCACTGCCGCGGAAGATTCGAATACGGCATTGCTGGCATATCGCATGGCTAACTACCCACCGAATCTCGACACCTCCTCATGTTCACCGGAGTGGGCTCCCACTCTCCAAAAGCCACCTCATTTACACCCATCAGATGAGCTACTCCAGAGATCATCCATGGAGTCAGGAGCAAGAACCCTGCACACGATGCACGACGTTGTAGCCGCGGAGTCTGATACCTATGGGGCCCAATACAAGGCCAAGATGTTCTATTCTCAAAGAGCGGGTAGCACCAGTTCATCGATGGCCCAGCCGCCAAAATCTATGCCGCAATGGGGTCAGGAATTGCTGATGCTCTATCGAGAGCCACCACCATGGAGTCAGGCTCAGCACCCTCCTATTGTAAACGCATCTAGGCCGCGAGACCTTGAGGATCTAGTCTCCGTCGATCGGTCGAATGAACGAAGCATGAAAGGGATGCGAGGGATGCGCGACATGCTTTCAGAGCGCCATCGCTTGGTGACGAAGGAAACCGGTGGTTCCTGCGACAGCGTGAGGGCGTCGACAAAGCTTTCCGCACCAAGAAACCCCTTCGCTGTTCGATTTGGGAAATCATCAGCACCGGTGTACGAGAGGGCGAACGAAGAGACCCCACAACATGCCGACACAGTCACGAAAAGCACATCTAAGTCTTTGCAAACTCTGAGACCAATCTCCAGTCTTCCCATTCCAATACCACCTGATTCTCCCATGCCAGTACCGAAAATAGAAGGACAAGATTCTGGACCCGCGCCATGTGGTCTGCAGCGTCGCCACACCTCGAACCGAAATTGCAGGCCGGGCGACCAGAGAGTGGATATATCGTTGGCTCGTACGATCGGAAGAAGCGGTGGAGACAGAGCTGAACCCGCGGTGGCGAGGAAGCGGACCAGAACTGCGGGATCTGTTAGCGGAAGCAAAAAGCAGGAGAAGGGATTCGATTGGTCAACATGGGGTATGATCGCCCCGGGATGACGGGCCGAGGATTCCGTGTTGGCCGCGTTCTACGTACTGTGCTCTACTGTATTCGATCCCATTGACCAACCATCTCACCCTACCGGCGAAGGGCTGCTTTGTCATGATGACCCTTCGGTTGCATGTCTGTCGGAAGGTTCCCCCACTACCGTTGCCCTTCATCCCACACGTCCTGCCCACCTCCCGGCATTTGTCAACCGTGCAACGACCTTACCAATTCCACGTCTGTGCAAATTGGCTAGCCTCACCACCAGGACACGGCATTAAAAAGAAAAACGCGCCCTTTCACCCTGATACTGCTATTGGCACGTGGAGAGACGAGGTGCTTGTTCGGCCCCGACGTGGTTTCAGTAAAACACCCGGAGAAGACTTCTTTTATGTCCAGGAGGTGCGCGTCCTCGGATACTCGTCTTCGGCGTAACTTGACTGTCCTGTATGCAGATGCGAAACCAGTCGGTAGGTAAGCTCGGTGATCAATCGTAATGAACTCCATTCACATATCACCACACATCAGGGCATTTCGTTTGGGGTCGCCGATGGCGTTGGGGGATGGGCGACGAGCGGTGTCGACCCATCCTTGTTCTCGCAAGCCTTGATGTACCATTCGCACCGGTACGCCAAGGTCGGCTGGCCCGGCGAACCAGAAGTGGATGCAACGCAGGACTATGAGGACCGAGAAGCTGTGGAGGGATGGGAGTTGTACCCTCGAGACTGTCTCAAATTGGCATATCAGGCCACTTTGAGGGAACGAGCCGTAGTCGCAGGTGTGCCAAAGACTCTATATGATCTTAAGTCTGCACGCGCTCACCAGCATCGTGTGAAGGTTCCAGTACCGCTTGTCTTGTTAACCTCAACGCGTCCTCTGGACTTTTACGCGCCGCAAAGTATGCTCCTCTAACTCACTGCTTCCTCTGCCAATGACGACGATGTACCATCCACTCCTCAAGTTTGGGTGACAGTGGTTTCATGATCATCCGCTCCTCAGCCGTGTTCCATAGACAAAGAGCTCAAACCCACTTTTTTAATTGTCCAAGGTAAATCTGGCTGCCACTTCTCCTTCCTGGTTCATGTTGAAAGATTTGTTCTCGCCAGGCAGCTCGCTAAAATCCCAAGTGTCGCAGAATTATCTGACGCGATTATGGACTTGCCTGATGACGCTGACATCTATGAAACAAAACTCCGAGACGGGGACCTGATCATTGCTTATGTAGGGTAAACACTGACAAGACTCTCTACGTGACTGACCCCTCTTCTTTCAGACGGATGGATTGTCAGATAACGTCTTCAATAGTGAAATCACCTCTATTTGCAGTCTGGTCTTTCGGTCCGGCGGGTCAGAGGACGCGCAAGTGGAACTGATTTCTGACCGCATTATCGAATATGCTCGTGCATGCATGTACAATGAAAGACGAACCAGTCCATTTGAAAGTAAGACGCCATCATGCCAGCTTAATGTGAGTGGATCTGACTTCGTGTTCCCTCAGAGGCAGCGAGCATGCATGGGAAACTCTTTACTGGCGGGGTAAGTCCGAACTTTATGTTCCCTCCCTCCTGACTACTCATGACGGGCGGCCACCATTCAATTTTTGTAACCCAAAGAAACTCGATGAGTGCGTTCCTGGCATACGTTCTAAAACAGCCTCCTAATAATTGGCAGTATCACGCTTGTGGTTGCCCTAGTGCGCGAGGTGATATAGACAGTGCCCAACGAAATTCGAGGGCACTCTATGATCTATTGGTAGATCGATACTACCAATTCTTACAGTTACAATTGCTACATACTGTATACCACAGACTTTTATTCATTCTCAAGTACCGTACATCGTAGAAGACTGCATTTCAACCGTAAAATAGGATTTCTGGGCACTACACTTTGCGTTCGATGAAACTCTGGATGACACCGGCAGGAGTAAGATTATAATCTCTCAGGACCACCTCGCCATCTTGTATGAAGGTGTTTGGTTGGACAAAAAGCTTCCGGGGCTATACGAAGGCGACAAATGAATTCAAGGGGGTGGCAGTATAGGTTTGAGAACACTCACCGTTTTCTTCCTCAGGACGACATCACGGATATCCTTGTCCCAGCCGGGTAATGGGGTTGTCAGTTGTGTATAGAACTGGCGCGCACCGGCGCCATCTGCTGTACTCTTCCGGACCTGCAGGTCAACAAGGAGCTTGCCGACCACTTCTTTGCCACGTGAGAGCACTTTCTCGCGGTCAACCTGGTGGGGACATAAGTGGATGGTCCCTCCCACCCTCCCAAATGACCGCGACGCACCCGAATGTATAAGTCTTCTAGATCACCGTCTGCGCCTCGGACTTCTTCGAGCCAAGCAATATCACCTTTAATAAGATGCTGCGTGATGCCGAGGCTGCCAAAAAGGGGGGGCGTCTCATGGTAAGAAAGCGTTTTCGAGATACGTATCGTGTCATAGATCTGACGTAACTTACCGGGCTTGCATATGGGCCTGTCCATGCTTTCCTGTTACGGGATCGTAGTACTCCAATCCTCGCAGGCCAGCGCGAGCCATTGAAAGGAAGGTGATGTACTGGATGTCATCCACATCCTTCGGACTCGTGATCTGTCATGTTCCGTGAATGTACTGTATGGCTGTGCCCAAAAAGGCTTTGGAATTCACACACGTCGAAGACCTTGAGAATGTCGGTATTGCTTATCACTGGCGATTGAGACATTCAACGTAAGGGATAGGACAACCCGCGGCTGGTTAAGATAGCTCACAGAACAGGGCAACCGTCTCTGCACGGCATTCTTCCATAGAAGAGGACACTTCTCCGAGTACGGAACCAGGGGTTTGTCCCGGTTTGTACCAAGACGAGCTTCGTGCGCAGTTCAAACTTCGCGGACAGCATGATGGTGTAGAACTTACACTGGTTTGCCCGTAAGGGGATTGGTTACCTTCGTATGCGTTACAACGGATAGATTCGAGCGGGTTCGGCGTCCTTACCTTCTCCGGATCAAATTTTTCGTGCCATCGGCTTCTTCCTTGAACAGCTTTCCCGAGCCGTGGCCCAGCAGTTCGTGGTTCGCAACTTGCACCTCGAAGGACTTCGTTTCCCATGCCTTGTATAGGACAAGGTCATTGGGGTGGATGAAAGGGAACTCATCTAGAAGATTGTGTTACGGTAAGCTCAATGCCAGACGACTATCACTGGACTATGCCCTTTCGCACCGGGAGACTTTGCGCCCAAGACGTTGGCAAGAGAAACATTCTTGAACCCGTCCGATTCTCGGATCTCATAGTAATTCTAAGAAACGTTCCACCGGCATTAGTACTTGTCAAAGAAAGAAATGTTGACGAACGAAGCGCTCACGGGAATCTGTGGGCTTTCCTTAACAAGGGTCGGCAATAAACAGCTGGGCGCACTTACATTGATTCCAGCCGGAATGCCTTGAAGATGATCATTCTGAGCTGGATACATACAATACGATGGGTTAACATACCACCAGTGGCAAACGACAGAACTTCGAGGGCGGTGAAGTCCGGCTTTTTGAACACATCGACCTCAAAGTCCTTTCCCCAGGGCAGACCTTCAATAAGTCTCGGCGCGTCATTCACGAGCGTCTCGTACTTCGCGCTCAGCTCCTTGTTGACAACGGCCGTAAAGCCTGAACCAATATGGATCTGTCCGCAGCAGCAGATCATGGGTGCTACTCACCTTCCCACTCGGCACGACCACCGTATGGATCCACGTATGTCTCAATGAATCCAATGTAACTCTCCACAACCGGGCCGACGTCCTTTACCCAGTGCCTGGAACCCTCCTTGTGTCTTTCGATGGAACCACTCCGGAATCTGAGCGTGACCAAAACCAGCTTAGACTCCCATGAACCAAGGCCCCAACAGGCACGTACGATGCGATATATTCCTCAATCATCGCACCCTGATGCTCGTTGGCGACATATTTTCTCGCCTAGATCGCATCGTTGAGACATCAACGAACAAAGGCAGGCCTGGGCGTGCGTACCTCGGTGAGAGCTTTCACCACACGTAACATAGTCTCGGCATAGTCACCATACCTGACGGTCAGTTTGGCGTTGACGCCCCCAAGCGGAAAGTCGTGCACCGCATCTGGCCGAGTATCTGCAGACGCAACCAGGAGGACGAAGTCACCAGGGCCATTCTTCTGGACACTTCACGACGTGAAACGTAAGCCAGGTTGCAGAGCGGGGATACGGCAGAGGACGCGTACCGAGTGTTGAGTATATCGATCTCGATCTTCTCCGCGGCAGTCTGGATTGCGGCAACTTCATCGTCCGTGATGACTTCCCCGAGGTAGTAATTGCTAACTTGTCCATGGTCGCGTTTACCAATGAACAGACTCGCCTCGGGCTCCAGGGCATAGATGTGCTCTTTCAGCTGTAAAACGTAAGATCGAGATTCGAATGTATGCGAGTTAGTTCTCAAGCGGTTGCGTACCTCATTCCAGAGAGGAACAGCATTCGCAGCGTTGGGAGCATTTTCGACCACGGCAGAGAACTTTTCTTGTGGTACACGTGGGACGAACTTGGTGAATCCGAAACTTTTGTAATTGGCGAGATTGGACAGCGCCTGGAGATTATCAATGAACTGAGCAATCGACAGAAATTTGGCAATTACTTGGCTGGCAAACTCAAGAATGCGATCCCACTCATCTCCCGAAAGACCAGATTTCTCTTTCAATGCGTTGATGTCGGTAATCGATCCATTCTCGCTGAACGTGAGTATTAACAGGTCGTATAGCCTCTCGGTGTAAGGGGTCCACTGTCCCAAGATGATCCGAGCGCCTGCCCAAGCAGCCTCACCCAGATAATGAGCGTACTTTCTTTCCCTAGAACTACAAGGGGGAAAAGGTGGGGGTTAGTGATCCAGGTAAGTCATAGGAACGTAGTGACAACTATCCACCTTAGCTGTGAGAAGGCCTTGTCGACTTGGAGCCCGACAATTGGCGCATTGATATCAGTGAGGAAGCGAGCAGAAGCTGTGGCTTGTGGTGACATCGCTTGTGTAGCAGCCAGCCTGACTGGGGGTAAAGTAAAAGACAGGAACAAAACCGAAACTAGTGATTTGCGATTATGATGTCTATTAGTTCATCAATCCATCAAATCTCATCGATGAGGATCAATCCCGTGCACCATGCGGGGACTGTCGACGTTAATGAAGGGTCGCTCTCACGGATCGAACTTGGAAATCAGTAGGGCCACGGTGAGGTCGAAGATGCTCTACGCAGCAGCAAGCAAGGCTGTTGTACTCTACTCTCGACGCTCAGCCGTCTTGTCATGCAGAGCCCCGCGAACGCGGCTGTAATTCCCCCGCAGGGCATTCCACTCCACCTCCAGAATCCCCTCCCCCGACTTCCCTTCTCCACTTGCGGCCACACCGGCCCACCCCAAAGCGCGCTCGTAACAATCCAGAGAAGACTGCAACGACTTCTCGTCCCCCTTTTCTTCGTGGAGCACTCCCAAAAGATTCCAAGCCTCCGCGGCGGAGCGGCGTGCATCCCGAATTAAGCTCTTTGCCGGCTTCTTCATGGACAGGGACTTTGAATACTCGGGAAGAAGTGGCGCATGTGGGCTAGGAGGATGTGGTACTTTAGAACCCGGGGCGCTCGGATGAATCGTGGGCAGTCCGGCTAGGGCGAAGGCAACCTTTTCAGACGACTGAGCGGCCTGTGATAACCACTTGATTGATTCGGCTGGTGGGTTTTTTAACGCATGCAGGACTTCTGCTAGGTGAACAGATATCAACGAATGACGATGGAGGATGTACAGTGAATGGAGTGTTTGCGGTGCTGATGTAGGCGAAGATAAACGGATGGAGCGAAGGAGGTCGAGCGCCGATTCTTCCAAGGCTTGCGCCTGGCGCAGCTGTCCCGAAGTTGCATAGAAAGCGGAGAGGGATACGAGAGCAGACGCGAGGACGCGCTGGTATGCAGGTGAGGAAGGAGGCGAGGAAGGAATCACGGGGATAGGGGGGGTTGTTTGTGTAGACGGTCCGGACGAGGACGTCATTTGAATGCAGCGTGCCCACCAAGCAAGCGCGTTATCTGTATCACGCAGTCGGAAATTCAGGTCTCCCAACTTGAGGGCTATGCGCGATGCAAGGGGTCCCTCTGCAGGCAACCGGCTCCATACCCTCTGGAGATCATGCCGTGCATCATCGAGACCAGCTTTAGTTCCCATTCGTTCCGATATGTCAGCGCGGCGAATCAAGATATCGGTCACAGTCTGTGGGCGTAAAGAACCCACTGACTCCTTTTTCAACGCAACATCCAGGACTCCATCGAGAAAGTCGCGCGTGGTCTGTAGACGTCGCTCGACCGGCATCGTTGCGTCGTCAAAAGGGGTAATGCGATTGGAAGGAGTTTTTGGTTGTTTTAATGTCCCTGGAGAGGTCCAGTGGTGTTCTAGCCATGCACTACGCAGGCCAAATCTAGCCATAAAACCTAGGGAGGGATCAGTGCCACCGGTTTCAGACTGACCCCATCGTTCTGCTTCTATATCCCACTCCCACTCGACGCAGCCCTTATCTGTTTCAGGAACGAACTCGACCCTCTCGATCCAAAGGTGAGCAGCCGCAGCAGCCGATAAGAGGGTGAAACCGACGGCAGAAAAGGCTATGAAGCACCATCTGGTGTAGCTCTTGAGTGGAATAAAGGCGCTGCGGGCGTTCGTTGAGTGGAATTGAGTGACATCGGGTTGAGACTGGTTCCGGAGCCAAGGTGATGTCGGGTTGGAATAATGACGTGAGAGAAGGGAGGATTGTGGAGAAAACACCGTGAGTGCAGGGCCGCGGACTCTGTGTGTGATTCGGAGCATAATGGAGGACAGCTACTGTCGTCGATACTGGGGCCGGGAAGGTCTGAGTGTTGTGGATCTGCGCAGGACGCGCCTAGTTGTCGGGGTGCAGATGCTCGTGCTAATGCTCACGCGCTCACGAGATGTTTCGTCATTGCATCCTATGTTGGTCTATCAGCCCCTTCGAGACTCTCATGGCTTCTTCGATTCTCCGGTCCTCGCCCGCTCGTATTACTAAAAGGCGACAAATGTCTGCCTTTGCTCCCCAGGGCCTCGATACTCACCCGCACTGGCATGTATTCCCTCATCGCCCTTGCCCTCTCGTTCTTCTCGCTCCTCTCTGTAATCTTGGCTGTCCCTTCACGCACATCCCCTAGACACAGTGGGAGGTCGTCCTCGCAGTTCGTGACTGTTTCTGGGACTAGTTTTGCTGTTGATGGCAAGTGAGTGAGCGTGGTCGGTTCAGAATTCCTGCGTTAATGTCGCGCTCCCTTCACCAGGGATTTCACCTTTGTCGGGACCAACGCATATTGGCTGCCCTACTTGAACTCGGATGACGATATTCGTACGATTCTGGGAAGCATGGCCCAGTCTGGTATCACTGTTGTGAGGACTTGGGCATTCAACGGTGCAAACAATTGCCCATCCTACCTTTTCGCTTCTCATTTCCTTCGGTCAAATAGACGTCGCCACAGTCCCTGATGCAGGCAGCTGGCTAATGCTCATCAAAGACGGTAACACGACCATCAACACTGGTCCGAATGGTGTCCAGCGATTGGACAAGCTTATTGCGCTTGCCAAAGAGGTCAACATCTACCTCTACTTCACCTTGACCAATAACTGGTTCCCTTTTGGTTCCCCGTCTCTCCTAGGTGGAGAGGTGGCCCCTTCCGCCTTTCCGCGCAACTTCCTATGTACAGACTATGGTTTGTATCTTGTCCTCGCTCAATTGTGCGCACTTGTTGTTAACTGGATGTCATAGGTGGTATGGATCTTTATGTTCAGGAGTTCGGTGTAGCGAAGACGCATGACGAATTTTACACAAATATGACGATCCGAGGAGAATTCAACAAGTATGTACAGTTTTTGGTTTCGCGCTATGCCAATGAGCCGGGCATCATTGCTTGGGAGCTGGCCAATGACGCTCGCTGCGACTCTACCTTGCCTGCTTCGGATCAGTGCAACACGAACACCGTCACCAAATGGCACGCAGATACAGCCAAGTTCATCCGCTCTATCGACCCCAATCACCTCATTACTTCAGGGTACGTTTCTATTCTATTGCTACCGGAAGACCTTCTAAATCCTCATTCACATCAGGGCCCATGGGTTCTTCTGCCCGACATGTCCTAAGTTATTCCCGCCTCCGCCTCCACCACAACCTTCGCCCGCTCCCGGAAGTACTCATAAGCGCACTGATGGTGGTCTCATGTCGAGAGTGCTTCGAATGATCGCCCTGGAACGACGTGTTATGTCCCGTGCATCAGGTGCTAACGGTATGTCGGTCCGTGGTCTCTGGACAGCGCCGTGTATGTATCCTCCACTCTACCTAGTATTGCGTATTAAGCCTACCTTTAGCAGAGGCGAGGAAGCGGAGCAGCAATATTGGTCCTGCGTTCAATGGAGCATATGGTGTGGACAGCGAAGATATTCTGAATGCTCCAGATATCGACTTCGGTACATTCCAGCTGTTCCCAGATCAGATCAATTATGGGATCACTGGGACTGAAGTCCAAGCTCCAAGCTCCGACTTTAATAATACATTAAACCAGACTAATACTTGGATCCGTGCACAAGCCGACTCTAGTCAGACGTGGGTATTTCCCCTTCCTACCTGCCAATGTGTCTGACCTCAGATCTGCATTGTATAGGTTCGGCAAACCAGTGGTGCTTGCTGCCTTCGGTCTTGTTACGCAAGACAACTTGCTGCAATACGTCCCTGTCAATTCCACGTGCCCCGCTGTAAAACTTCAACAGAACCAAAAACGTAAGTCATGTTGCACCACGGCACCTGATCAAGTATTTGTCTAAAACAACTGTTGTCTGTCGCATTCTTCAGGACAGAATTCTGGGACAAACGGAGGTGTCAATCAGGAACAGTTTAACTCTGCGTACACGTCATGGTTGCAAGGTTCGTACTTATTTTGCAACAAAACGGGCCATATATCGACTGCTAATGACCATACTCCTCTAGAGAGTTTCGAGGGTGGTCTTGGCGGAGTGGCTCAATACCAGGCCAGTGCCCCGTTATACCAATTTCGCGACGATGATTGACATCGCCCTTGTTTCTCCTACAGTGGTCTTCGCAGAACCTGGTGCCTGGAAACGGAACACTTGTACAGGCCTCGAACGCAAATGGAACATCGGGTGTTTCTCCCAACGACGGCTACGCCATTCTTGGGTACGTCAACATCAGGTGATGAGTCACCCAAGGAACTAACGACCAATTACCATCGCTTTAGGACTGAAGAGGCTCAGGTGTACCAAATCCTGGGCAACGCGACCCAAAATAACGCGACCCAAAGTAACCCGTAAACGCGTCTTGCATGGTGTTCGGTTGCACTATTCTTGATGGCCGCTCTCAGACACGGACATAAGATTTTGATAGAAAAATATGATTTTAGGACTGTTTACGAACAGAAACCTGATGGGGCCCTTGTACGATATGATGGGCCGCTGGGTGCTCGTTGATGGTCGTACTTCTGCAATTCGTTACCAGTGGCTTGCGAAACATTTGTAAACCTAACCCAATCCTAGGTGTATCCTTTGCGACATCAAAACTGGCAGTGCGCTTAGTGCGCTATTCATCACTTGCAGATATCTCAAGTGAGAATCTTTCGTACTACGTTAACATGCCAATCGTCGACGTCTTGTGGCACTTCTCCTCGAGCATGCCCCAATCTGCCACTGCGTCCTCACTATCTCCAAGGGCATGTGATCCGTCCTTGCCAGCCGGTTCCATCTTGGGTTCCATACATCTCGTGCTTCCGGGACACGTCGAAATGTTCCTGTATAAACATACGCGCATGTTGTATGTATGCGTAAGCACCTAAGCGTGAGAGGCAATGGACGTACCCTTGACGACTGGGCGGACGGTTTGCTCAGGTTTTTGTCTTGTCATGTGCCTTGCGCCCCTTTTGCCTGAATGGTCTTGTTCCGTGTTCCATGCATGATACTACTCTGGTCTTTCTCCTGCGGCGCCGGTGCTCCATACTTTGAGTAGACAGTGAAAAGGAATGGAGAATGGAAAGGCAAGAGTGAGCGCGAATTCGCCAAAAGATAGCACTGTCTTCACAGATACCTCTGGGTCCAATTGCATCACTTTCAGCTTTGTCCTTACTTTGCATGACGTTTGGAGGTGCATTTTCAGTATAATGAGAGTAAAGTTTCATGGGAATTGGACCAGACGATAGGCGAGGAAGACGGGTATCGCGTTACTTTTTTCGCCTTCTCGGGCATTAGGACGCGTAACTTCCCTCTCTTATTCTTTACTGAGCCAGTCAGGGGAGTCAGGCCCTAGGGGAATAATTCACGCGCTTCGCCTAAGTAACAACGTGGATCAGATGGTCTGTCATATACACATGTGTCACTACAGTAGGTTGACAACAATAAGTTATGACACAGCAACGCGCGCGGGGCAGAATCCTGCAAGTCCGCCCATGCGTTTGGCGGAAGCTGAGTCGGTGCACCTAAAGGACGCCGGAGGACACCGCGAGTGTCATCGGAGAGCGCTGACGAGCGCTAAATGCGTACAGTCGACTCCCTCCCATACCTCTCATACCCCATACTCCTCATACCCATAGAATTTGAATATACCAGCTTGGTTTGCAGGAGTTTCAGATACATAACCCATAACTCTCCATACCCAATAACCCATAGCCTTTCCTTGGCTTTTCTGCAACAAAACCCATACATTTTACGGCATTGTGGCACAAATATACTTATATGGTAAGGCATAGATTTATCTGTGAACACTGTCGGCAGCTTGAATAAACCCATAATTCTAAATTACCATGTGTCAGGGGATGTTTGTCCTACATCTCAGGAGGTTCTTCAGGCAGGTGCAGCTTGACAGTGCCTTCACGCGTGAATTGGAGTCAAATTTGGCCATGTTGGGTTGTCACAAGGAACCCTGTAAATTAACTCCTACTTACATTACTGATTATTTCTCTCGTGCTGAAAAGTAGCTATTTTGCATCATCTTGTGATTCTCATCATTTTATTAACTTTTTTTTACTTCCTCTCACGAAGGCCATACTCCCTCATACCCCATAGCCCAGACCCTCGACGGAGGGGTATGGGTTATGAGGGAGTTGACTGTATCTGTCAAAACTGTGGAGGGAGCAAGGAGCCATTACAGTCAGAGGACGACTCGGAGTCGTGGGGAATGAGAAGTGTGAGCGCGCATATTCTTCGTGAGCTCCACCTGCTCTGGGTCGAGCTTCCTGGCACGGCGAGACTGAACTCAAGATCTTCATCACAGCCATCTTCATCATCGTAATCACCGCCATTGTAAGAAAAGGGCTCGGTCTCCAGTGTGTGGTCTCACGTGCTGTCTCCGCATGGCTTCGAATGCGTTTGCGGACGGCGATCAGATTAGTTCTGGAAATTGGGGGAACGTAGCCGACCTTGGCATGATCAATGCGCTCGTGAATGACGCCCGACGTAAGATGGGTATAGCTTCTGTGTTGATTCTAGATGATCGGGGACAGCTGCATCGTCTTTGCTCAGAGGATTGGTCAGGAGGGATATGTGCGTGTGGCTAAGCTCCTGGAGTGTCGTGACTCGTGAGGCTGTCCGTTGCTGTGGAATGCACATCTGCGGTGACGTTTGGGAGGGACGATGAGGCATCGGAGACAAGCATGGACGAGTGTGTTATGAGAAACCCCAAGAAGGAAGGAAGGATCAGTGTCATTCAACATCCCACTTTCACCCGATACAGCTTTTCTCTGATTCAGGAACTTAATCCATGATGCTCTTGGTCCTAAGCGACCGCCACTAGAAGGCTATGAGGCACCGTTTGGTAAAGCGCTTGAGGAGTGTGCGAGAGTAGGGTGGAATTGGCCCACATCGGGGTTGAGTACTTTGAATCTCGAACCAAGGGGACGTCGGAATGGCATAATGACGTGAGAAGAGGGGTAAGACGGGGCCGGCGATCGAGAGCAGAAACTGTCGTTCGGCGCTCGGGATAGGTTCTGCACAGATTCACACGTTTCACCGTCCGCTCAGGTGACGGGTTCCTACCTTTTACCCAGACCTGACCGCTCAACTTATTACTAAAAGCGCCGATCGTACCAGACTCGAGGCTCATTCATCATGGCGCCTTCGGATTACGCCCCTGTTGGACCTCACTTACGGTGCTATTAAAAGGCGAGGCTCTTACCCTTGAACCCCGGGGCCTCACCAGTATTACCGCCCACCGGAACTGGCATGTATTCCCTTGGCGCCCTTGCCCTCTCGCTCTTCTCGCTCCTCTCTGCCGTCTCGGCTCTGCCTTCACCCACGCCCTCTAGATTCAGCAAGAGGTGGTCTTCGCAATTCGTGAGTGTTTCTGGGTCTGGGTCTGAATTTTCTGTTCAGGGAAAGTGAGTGAGCGTGGTTGATCTAATATTCCTGCGTTAATGTCGAGCGCGTCACCAGGGATTTCAGGTTTGTCGGAACCAACGCATATTGGTTACCCTACTTGAACTCGGAGGATGATATCTGCAACACTCTGGCCAATATGTCCAAGGCCGGCATCACTGTTGTGAGGACTTGGGCATTCAACGGTGCGAACAATTGACCGTCCTGCCCTTTGTTTGAATCGTTTCTCATTTCATTTGGTCAAATAGACGTCTCCACAATTCCGGATGCAGGCAGTTATCTACAGCTCATTAAGACGGTAAGACGACCATCAACACCGGCCCGAACGGTATCCAGCGCTTGGACACGGTTATTGCGCTTGCCAAAAAGTACAACATCCGCGTCTACTTTACGTTGACCAACAACTGGGCCCCCTTTGTGAATGATGATTCCCCGTCTTCCTTCCCGCGCAACTTCCTTTCTAATGACTACGGTCAGTATCTAATCCTAGCTCAATTGTGCGTGTTGTTATTACTGGATATTTCATAGGTGGTATGGATCTTTACGTTAAAGAGTTCGGCGTAACGAAGACACATGACGAATTTTACACCAATATGAAGATCCGAGAAGAATTCAACAATATGTACAGTTTGTGGTTTCGCGCTATGCCAATGAGCCGGGCATCATTGCTTGGGAGCTGGCCAATGACGCTCGCTGCGAATCTTCCGTGTCCTCTTCGGATCAGTGCAACACGAACATCGTCACCAAATGGCACGCAGAGACAGCCAAGTTCATCCGCTCTATCGACTCTAATCACCTCATTACTTCGGGGTACGCCTCTATTCCGTCGTTCCCGGTTGGCTTTCTGAATTCCCACTCACATTAGGACCCATGGGTTCTTCTGTCCATCATGCACCAAGTTATTCCCGTCCCGTCTCCGTCCCACCCGGAAGTACTCATAAGCGCACTGATGGTGGTCTCATGTCGAGAGTATTCGAATGATCGCCCTGGAACGACGTGTCATGTCCCGTGCATCAGGTGCTAACGGTATGTCGGTCCGTGGTCTCTGGACAGCGCCGTGTATGTATCCTCCACTCTACCTAGTATTGCGTATTAAGCCTACCTTTAGCAGAGGCGAGGAAGCGGAGCAGCAATATTGGTCCTGCGTTCAATGGAGCATTTGGTGTAGACAGCGAAGATATTCTGAATGCTCCGACATCGACTTTGGTACATTCCAGCTGTTTCCGGACCAGAACCACTATGGGATCACTGGGTCCCAAGTCCAAGCTCCAAGCTCCAACTTTAATAATACATTAAATGAGACTAATTCTTGGATCCGCGCACAAGCTGACACTATTCAGAAGTGGGTATTTCCTCTACCGACTCCTAATGGGTCTGACCATTGTATATAGCATGGCAAACCAGTGGTGCTCAGTGCCTTTGGTATTGTTGCGCAGGACACCCTGCAGCAATTCGTCCCCTTCAATTCCACATGCCTCCTTGTGAAACCTCAGCAGGACTGGAAACGTAAGTCATGTCGCACCACAAGACTTGATCGGGTATTTGTCTAAATAATGTTATCTGTTGCTTTTTTAGGCCAGGATCCTGGGGCAAACGGAGGTGTCAATCAGCAACAATATAACTCTGCGTACAACTCGTGGTTGAACCGTCCGTACTAGTAAAGTGGCCATAAGTTGAACTGCTAATGACTGTACTCCTCTAGAGGGTGCCCAGGGTGGTCTCGTTGGTCTCGTTCAATACCAGGCCAGTCGCCGACCATGCGAATTTCGCGACGATGATTGACATCGCTTTTGTTGCTTCCCACAGTGGTCCGCGCAAGGCCTCACGACTGCACCTGGAACACTTGTGCCGGGTCCGAACGGAGCGAATCCGGCCAGAAGACAGGACAACGGAGCAGAGGGTGGGTCTCCCGGTGATGGCTACAACACCAATGGGTATGTTAACTTCACGCCACGGCGGTGACGAGTCACCCATGGAGCTAACGATCGATATCCATCGCTTTAGGGGTGAGGAGCAGGGGGTGCCGTCAGACCTTGCCAACCAGGCCGCCAGTTTTCCATCGCCGCCGCCAGTGGAGGACTAGATGTCATACAGTGTTGCACGGACACGATTATTGGATGTTCTCTGTTGGAAGATATGATTTTAGGACTATTTTGGACATGATTCTTTGGATGTTCTCCCCTGGAGAGACATGATTTTAGGACTGTTTTGGACATGATTCTTGGATGTTGCTCCGCTGGAGTGATATATGGCTTTAGGACTATTTTACGAGCAGTAGACCTGATGAAACCTCTATACACAATTGCTTCTGTTGACGACATGACGAGGTGTACTTCTGCTTTACTTGAACACTCATGTTAAAAGTGTCCATTGGACGGCCTCAACAGCTACGTTCAATTGTGCAAATTGCTCAATAAAATATGTTCGACTGCCCTTCTCACTCTTAGGACGCGTATCTTCCTTCCCCTTCCAGAAGTTCTTTACAGCGCTAGTCAGGGGAATCAGGGCACGGGCGAATGAATCGCGCGCCTCGCTCACGTGAGACGGATCGTCTGGAGTGCCATATACTTGCGTCGCCAGGTTGTCTACGGCAGCGACGAGAGGCGGAGCAGAATCTAGCAGATCATCAAGCAATGCGTTTGGCGGCGGCTGAGCCGGAGCACGTAAAGGAGGCAGGAGGGCACCACGAATGTCATCGAAGAGCGCTGACATGCGCTGCACGACGTTTAGTATCTGCCAACGATGTTGGATGAGGTGAGAGGGAAGAGACCGCCACAGTCAGAAGTTGGGTCGTGGGGAATAGGGAGAACGAGTGCGCACAATCTTCGCGAGCTCTACCTGTTCCGGGCTCAACTTCCCTGGCAAGGCGAGACCGAGCTCAGGATCATCCCAGCCATCATCGAAATCGTTGTCGTTGTCATCGTCATCATCGCCGTCGTTAGGAGAAAGGGCTTCGGTTTCAAGTGTTGCGGCCGCGTCGGCCACGATCTCCGAGTGATCGCGCCAGCGTTTGCGGACGGCGATCAGATTAGTCCTTGAGAGGCCTTTGGGGTGGTCGGCTTTGGCCCGGGTGATGAGTTCGTGCACGACGCCCGTCTTGGCGAGATAGGTATCACTAGATGATCTGGGAACGGCTGCATCGTCTTTGCTCGGAGGATTGGTGAGGAGGGAGAGGTGCGCGTGGGCGAGCTCCTGGAGAGCCGTGAGGACGTCCGTTGCTGTGGAGTGCACTTCTGAGGTTAGGGCGCGGCCGTGGACGTTGGGATGAATGATGAGGCATTGGAGGCAAGCGTGGATGAGTGGGTTATGAGGTCTTTCAGGGGAGTGGCAGCAGCAGAATAGTGGGATTAGACGGATTGAGGGCAATGGAGAGTTTCGTTGTGTTTGAATAGATGACGGAGAGGATAGAGATAAGATCTGTGCGAAGAGCAGAGAGAGGAAGCTGCTGGGCAGCTGGGTTTGTCTTGAGGGCTGCGATGGAAAGAGCGCAGGTCTGAGAAAGTAAAGTGAGGGAGGCGGCTGCTTGAGCGGAGGACATGACCGTCGACGGATTACGGCACGTGGCTTCATCCCGTCTGACGCGCCGCGTTATTCAATTTGTCTTTGCACGATGACCACCCTGATGAGGCTCAGGCTGTTCGCCGCACCCTCCCCGGCGCGGCTTCGCCTCAGAGCCCTGCATACAACTCCTTTCGGGCATAGATTCAGCCCATTCTCTCCCCTCTCTCACAACTTTCGTCTTTCGTTTCCCAATCGTCCCGTTTTACTTGCACTCATCTCGTCCCGCAACATCTCTTTTGGCTCGATATTCTCTTCCAGACCTTCCCCTACCCCATCACCCGATGCAGTAGCTCGTGTAGCCAGGGTAGAGGCAGTTGCGAATACGCATCCTTATGATGTCGAGAAACAGCTTGCCCTCTTCCAGGCTCTCTCCGAAACAAATATCCAGCCTGGGTACGAGCTCATAATAAACCGGTGGGAGAGGATGACTGAGTTTGTGCGCTCCCTTCTTAACACCTTTGAATTCTATTCGCTGACCCTGGATATAGGATCCCGCTTCGCCGCTCCTTCATTCCGACAAGGCTTTCGAGTATTATGTCCAGGCTCTTCTCAAGGCAAAAAAGGAAGCATCGGTCAACCCCGCAGTGCGCAGGCGCGAGTCTCTCCTTGTTACCCACCCCCTCACTACACCGCCATCTCCCACACACGAAGAGGGACCGTCCGAAGCCCCATCTATACCAACGCAAGAAGCAGTGCCCCCTACTTCGCCGCAGGCCGTTTCAGTAGTCAACAAATCGCCTCTTCACTCCTAGCAGGAGCATCCGTCGAGCCCCCATCTTCCTTGATACCAGGATCAGGCTCCGCAGGTCAACTGTCTCCAGACATGGCCAAGCTTCTCGCAGCCCTCAGCGCTGGCCAGGGCGGCAGCGGGAATCCTGTCCATGTTATAATCAAAGAACGTGAGTCGAAATGGACCGTTCTTGTCTTACCCTTACCCAGTCACAGGCAAAGGTGCATGGATCCCAAGCTTTGCGCGCTTCTTGGTCTTTGCCGGCATATCCACTTTCTGTAAGTTTCTTTTATGCGTGCTGCAAGAAAGTTTATTCTGACTGTATGCAGTCATCCTCACCATACTTTCCGTCCTGGTCGAGAACTCCGGGCTCGTCAAGGCTGCTCCTCGTCAATCCGAATTTGAACCCCATGAATCTAGCAAACCTGTACGCTTTAGCGATGTACACGGTGTCGATGAGGCAAAAGAGGAGCTCAAAGACGTGGTCGCGTTTTTGAAAGACCCATCAAAGTTCGCCGAGCTCGGTGGAAAGCTTCCGAAGGGCGTGCTGCTTACTGGTGAGCCCGGAACCGGCAAGACCATGCTGGCAAGGGCTGTGGCAGGCGAGGCAGGTGTCCCATTCCTTTTCGCATCAGGGTGCGTACCAACACCCCTGCCATGTAATCTGTCTTCCCCACACGACGAAGGTCCGAGTTTGACGAGATGTTTGTTGGCGTGGGCGCCAAGCGCGTGCGCGAACTTTTCGCAACGGCACGGAAAAAGCAACCGGCAATTATTTTCATTGATGAGCTCGATGCCGTCGGAGGCAAGCGGAGCGCTCGCGACCAACAGTATATGAAGCAGACTCTTAATCAGCTACTTGTCGAGATGGATGGATTCGTGCAAGACGAGGGAGTTATTGTCATCGCTGCGACTAATTTTCCTGAGTCCCTTGACGAGTGCGTGTTCTTTTCAGTCGGCACGTGTCGTGGTTCTTAGCAGTGTCATGGGCTTGAAGAGCTCTCATTCGACCGGGACGATTTGATAGACATATCGCTGTCCCGCTGCCCGATATACGCGGACGCGCTCAAATCTTGGTACATCACATGAAGGAAATCATTGTCGGTCCCGATGTCGATCCCATGATTTTGGCCCGGGGAACTCCAGGCTTCTCGGGCGCCGACTTGCAGAACATGGTCAAGTACGTTCTGGAATTATCAGCTCTATTTAGGCTACTTATGGACTGCCAACTAGTCAAGCTGCTATCCAGGCATCCAAAGAACTAGCAAAGGCAGTCGCACTGAAGCACTTGGAATGGGCGAAGGTTGGCGCAATTTCCTTGCCATATTGGGATTCAGCTAAATGCGCGTAGGACCGCATCGTTATGGGAGCGGAACGACGCAGCTCATATATTGACGAGAGAGTCAAGCGCCTGACTGCATATCACGAGGGTGGTCATGCGCTCACAGCTCTTTACACCGACGGCGCGATGCCTCTACACAAAGTTACCTGCATGCCACGCGGACATGCACTCGGAGTCGTGCGTCTAGAACATCCTCTTCTTCCTGCCAAAAAGTGCTTGACGACAGTGATGCTGGGCAGACATCCCAGCTACCAAAAGACGATAGATTGATGGTCACACAGAAAGAATTCTTAGCTGATATAGACGTTGCACTCGGAGGTCGTGTTGCGGAGGAACTTATTTTCGGTCCAGAGAATGTCACGAGTGGCGCATCATCCGATCTGCGGAAGGCAACCGCCACTGCAACCCACATGGTGAAGGCAAGTCAAACTCCACCCAGTTATATACCAATGGCAAATGTGACGCTTTGTCTTGTTCATAGAATTGGGGATATTCGGAAAAGATTGGCCCAGTGTATCTCAACGATCGAGAAGAGGGCATCTCCACAAGCAAACGTGAGGAGATTGAAAACGAAGTGCGGAGGTGAGGGAGAAGTCCCTTGCTCGGGAGTTTCAATCATCCCGTTGATAATTGTATATTTGTATATTTCATGCAGAATGCTCCAAGCCGGCCAAGCTAGGGTCTTTGCTCTTCTCCGGTCCAAGCAGCAGGAGCTACACCGTGTAAGTTTCCTCCGTGTGCATTTGCCTGCGATTCAGTCGCTTATGCACGTCCATAGCTTGCTCTCGCACTCATTGAGCACGAAACACTTGACATAGAGGAAGTGAAGAAGGTGATTCAGGGAGAGTCGATACGAAATATTAAGGATGTAATCAGCGAGGATTTGTCCCGCATAAATGGGCCCACCACCGAAGTTCCTTCGGCAGTAGTTGCATCATAACATCCTTCTCGTAGACTTCACTTCCGGGTTGTTTTCCTCTGCATATCATGTGTTTACTATTGGTACAATGCGAGATCGTCCTATGGCTGGTGCAGGTACGTTCGCGAGGTGTATGTTGGCAAGGGACATTGTGTCGCAATGAGATGAGCTCTTGGAATAATTGAAGTTGTTGCGCTCCATACAGTAAGCTGCTTGAACAACGTGACGGGACGACGAAAGGTATCAAAGATATAGGCGCCGGCAACCTCCCCAAGTTGATATGTATCCGTGCGCGTCTGTCGAATGATGGCCGTGGGGTCATACGACCTTATGGTAATACCGCGGCTTGGACTTGTAGGTTCCAACGGCAAAGAAGAAGGACGAGGGAGCGACAAATCCGCGGGCCATTTAAAGTTGAACTCGTTCTCGTAGAACGGAGTGCTGCATGGCCAGGATGGACTGCAGGAGGAGAATGGACGGCAGACATTCTGGACCCAGGACCATGATGCGCCCGAAGTACACAAGTCATCCACCCAGACCCGTTTGCTGACCATCATTTTGCGCGCGCCACAGCAAGGATTGGAATTATGCCATGCCGTACCAGCTGCCGCGGCGCGGCGCTCGCAGAACGTAAAGGTGCCGAAAGTTGGTTTTATCGATTACAGCACTGGGACGTTCCTCGTGGAAAATTATGCGTGTGTCAGTGGAGTGGGTTCCAGGGATTGTTCCTATCATAAACTTAGCAGGGGCAATAGAAGGGCCCCCCATCGCTTAGTACTGTAAGTTAGTGCCTAGATAAGTTACGATGCGATAAAACATCCGTGGGCGCTCTCGTCTGCCAAGGAAGGCGTGCAAGTAGTTAGCGAAATAAAGGAAACCCTCCAAACGAGCTAAGACTCGGAGCAACCCAGGCGAACGTCGTGCGGCGAGGTATGGCCTGGAGCGGGAAAAAAAGTGAAAAACCTTTATCCCCAAGCGGAAAAAGGGTGCCACCAGTGCCGTTTGAACGAAAAGCGAGCGAATCAAAGCATGAGCGGTATCGTAACGGATGCCCTAATGGGGCTTCTTCACTACAGCTTCCCTGTCCACATACCCTGCGCATGGCCGCGAGGGGATATAGTAGATTGCAGGTGAATAATGCCCTCGGCCCACCAATTTCCCAGAGACTGCCAAGGGAAGAGGTAACACGTGACGACCAACGACGGTACGGTCAAATACGTCAAATACGTTGGGGCTTTGAAACAAAGGTATGGCGTCGTCGTGAAGCTTCGATCGAAGAAGCGCGCCTGTGCGAATTGAGGCCATATAGAGGCGTCCCCAGGGACCCAAAATAAAAAAACGTGGGGAAACGAATTCGACCCCCACCCCACACATGTATGATCACACGTGTCCGCGGATTCCGGAGGCTGATTTACAGTACAGTAATCATACCACGCGCGTAGCGCGTGGCCGAATCGAATGGTTTTGACTCTCCAAAAAACTGCCGACGAGCGGGGGCATAAATATCAATCAAGGTTCAATTCGAACAGAACACGTTGCCTCCTATATGCCGGGCTCTGCCGAGAGAGATTACAGATCTGACCCGGATACATTCCAATCCAACGCGGGGTAAGCATTGCATCGTATCGGTGCGTGTCCTTATTCTCTAAAGGGGCCAAGACATCGATACATACGTAAACGAAATATTGCCTTGCTGGGCCACGAGCCGCGCACTTGTTCCTTCCCGAGACGGTTGCAGACGCAGACGATGTGGGTTGCTCGAATATGTGAAGGGTGCACCGTCGTAATGGATGGCTGACAGCGCGGGCGGACGGAGTAGATTGATCACCAAATGGGATGCACTGATCTCAAACTTAAACCGACGAACAGCCTCGTTTCTATAATCCCTTCTCACCCACCCCTCTTCCCCGCCCACCGACGATAGCCCCTACCTCCGCCGACAGTCCTCAGGTCCACTTTCTCCGTCGCCTCTTCCCTTTTTCCGAAGCTTAAGACGAAGACGAGATGTGTCACAGGCACCTCACCTTTAAAACCAGTTCCATTTGTGGACATTGGATCCTCATCGAATCGAGAAACGTCGATTGCATGGAAACCATTTGCTATATTAGTTCTGCGCATCCTCTCGACTGCGGTAAAGGTGCTCCTTGCACTTGTCGCAGATATTATACGTACGCTCAATCCCCTGACCTCATTTACTTCTCTCGTCCTCATCATCACCACAGCCAACCGGTTCGCGATTTTAATGGCCAGGTATTACTTTTCTCCCGCAACCCTCACCCTCACTTAAAAACCCACCGAACAGTCCCCAAACAAATGTCCTAGTTGTTCCTCTCGATCTTCACAATAGTTTTCTTGACGTCCCTCATCCCCTCGTGTTGTAGCGTATACGTAGACCATCTTGGACCATGACGCTTGTATACTATTATATATCCAGGTTAACCTCACCCAGCACCCGGTCTGAGAAACCGCCGTCCTCGTAGAAATCGTCTTCGTCCATCGGTTCCCCCGGCTCTCTACCCTGGCCAGGTTGCGATTGCCCAAGGGCTTCGGTGGCCTTTTGCTCGGCCTCAGCCAGCCGTTGCGCCGCTTGTGCCTTCTCGACATCCTCCACGGTCCACAATGACACCCCAGTTGAGTTCTCGCCCGCATTCTGCGAGATAGTACGCATGAAGAGCTTCGACAACGTCAAGGCCATGTCCGTCGAGAGGTTCGCCGCCGTTTCGGTTATATATTGATTGATCCACCGTGGTAGCTTTGCCCGCTTATCCGCACGCGCGAAGCGCTAAATGTAACACCCCAGGGCATGAGCCTACGTCCGACAATCAAACGTAGACCACCGACGAACCTTGTCAGCAAAGACCATGAGACCCCAATCGGTCTTCCCTCGCAGGGCACGGCCGACGCACTGGGCGGCGTTTCGAATCGCATCAAAGCCCAGGAACTCGGACTCGCGTATCCGATATGCATCACGCAGGTACTCCAAACGCGCCTTTAAAATCCGGCTTTCTGTGTACTGGTATGGGACGCTAGTGCGAAACAATGAGCGAGGACATCCATCTTCGCAAAGCCGAAAACCTACCCGAACATGATTACTGCTCGGCCATAGTTGTGGTCAAAATCAATCCCTTCGGACACCTTCCCTCTCGCAACGGACAACAGAACAGCACCTCGACCATTGTCACATGCCTAGCATGGGATAAACAAGCGTATAAAGGACATCGACAAGACGTACTCTGCGATAGTTCTCGAGGCAATACTCGTCTCATTCGCGTCGGGCGTCTCAACGAAGATGAGTTTATGCTTCCACACTTCAGTCAAGATGCCCTGTCAGGGGGGTGGTCATGTTGGGAATAAGCGAGTTAGGGTTACGAATGCATACCATGTCGTTCCAGGCCGCAACAATGGACTCCATATAGAGGTAGCTCGGGAAGAAGGCAACAACCCCATCGGGTACAATCTTGCTATATTCCACCAAGATACTTCCGAAATTCCGAACAACGGCTGGGTCGTTTCGCACCTCGAAGCGAGAGCTGATGGCAACTTGATCACTGCCTCGGGTTATGACCTGAAGTCTCAAAGTTAAAATGCTATAGAAGACGCAATTACGTTGTGACTTACAAGCGGTAGGAAGGCATTGCGTGTCAAAGTCATCGCGTACGTCTCTTGAACTACAGGGGTAAATTGTAGCATTTTAGGATACATATCGAGCGGTGAAATGGTTCCCGAGGTGATGACAACGCTGCTGAAGCGCTCGAAGACAGGCTTGATGGCAATGGCGGGGTCCATGCAGCTACGTATGGCACTTGAGAATGCGGCTATAAAGAGGGGGCGATACAAAACATACACAAAATGGAAGACAGGATTTGGCACAGAGGCATTATCTGTTTCAAACGGTTCCAGAATGAGCAGGAAGCCTGAAAGATCACGCTGTTAATGGAACTATCAATAGAAATGACGTTAATACCTCTTTCGTACGTTGAAACAAGCGTCGCAAAGTTCGCGACTTTTTGCAGTGACGAATATTCGTCCAAACGATTGAGTTCAAGAGTTCGAACCAGAGATTGCAATCGTTCTGCACAGAACCTATTCATGGAGGCGATGTAGCTCCATGTTATTTTCAAAGTATGTCACGGCTGGCCTACCGGAGCGGCCTCCTCTCAATGTAAGTGATGTCTTTCAAATGTTGGAGAAACGAGAGCGGCGTCTCGGCGACAACATGCAACACGCGCATACGAGTCTGGACGAACATTAGCATACAATAGGAGTGTCCCTGGAGACGTAAAGTACCGACCTTGAGATACTCAACAAGTCGCTTGAGGAAAGCTACGAAATGTTCTGCTTTTCGGATATTCCCAGGAACAGCTTCGTTGAGGAGATCTTCAGGGAGAACTGTACCATAGCTCAGCTGAACTGCAGTCTGACGGGGGGGGGGGGGGCTCGGTGCAGACCTGGGTTACTCATAAAAGCGTCTTCGTTAGCTGCTGCCTCCTGTAGTCCTTCAACAAGTTTGGCATATTCATCCTGTAGCCTAGACGCATCTGTGGTCTTGATTCTGGAAGACAAATTAGCATACCTCATCCGCAATCCAAGAATTCGGAAGGAACTTGCTCATCAATTTTATCTGCGAGCTTGTCTACACTCCTTGCAGCTGCGTCAAGCATCGGCCGAGTCAAATCAATACTCAGCGACTCGATGCATACATTATCTAAATCGGTTGCTACTTTAGCACAGGAACGGCGTGTGGTACTTTCATCACATACCTATGTTATGCGCCTCGTCAAATACAACAATCGAGTCCTTAGACATCTCCTTTGAAACTTGCTCGGCCACCTTCGGGTCTAGAAGGTAATGGAAGGAGTAAATGATGATGTCGACAAATGGCATCTTAAAGCCACGAATCAGTTCTCCGTTGCGAAAAATAGAAAGCGCGAGCAAACCGAACGTCGGATCGTGAAATACGGGCAAGTTGAGGTTTCTCGTCCGTGCTGCAAGATATCCGCCAATGTCCAGATGCCGCCAGGTGACAAAAGTTTATCATGTGCTATTTCATTCATGTTCTTCCAGTACGTCTTTGAGTGATATCGCGGTGCCAGGAGAAAAGAGAAGTTCCTTACCTCGTGGAAATCACATACCTCAACTGACCTCGGCTCCGTTCTAGCCTTGTTCACGGTGGCGGTATTCGTAAGGTCTCGACACCGAGCATCCACGACCTTGCCCTTTTTCTCTTTCGATACCTTTAAATGTAAGTTGTGAATGGCACAAATCACTGGCACGGTACTCTTACCTCCGGGTGTATGCATAGATTCTTGCGACTGGTCAAACCCACGCCCGTAAAAGCGCTTTCCTTCGCTCGCTGTTCTTCTGTCTCTGCAACTGATATGCGGTATTCCATCAATCGCTTCAACTCAGAAAGAGCCTTCTCTATCTCAGGGACTGTTCGAGAGCAGTAGATGAGTTTGCGTTTCACCGGGTAGAACTGGGGATCAAGGGCCAGTCTAAAGATTATCTCTCGAGGAGATTGTGCAATACCTGCTGATACGAGACAATCAATGAGAGCAAAGAGACTGTCTTCCCTGTCCCCGAGGGCATTTCGAGTACACAGTGTCCCTGCAATATGACACAGGAGTGAGGACTTCGCTCACGAAGTAAAGCCATTTGCACGCACCGTCGCATCTAGAGTTCGTTTCAAATCACACATGTACGCATATTGCTCTATGGCAGGTTGAATGTGACGACCATCTTTATAAGGACAGCGTCTGACGTACCAGGATATATTCGATCATAAGGGAACACAATCTACCAGAATGGGTTACTCAATTGTCTCGAAAGAATTAAACGGACAGCCCACGGGAAGGTCATCAATAAAGAATTTCATGAGCTTTGCGCAGCAGAACAGAGGTCTGTCGACGAGACTCAAGTGAAGCAGTCGGCTGACTGAACCCAGACGCGTTTACAAATGATCACGCTTTACTCACGTGACACTGTGGAGCATAACAGGCGCAAGTACCTCCCATTAATGGAACGTAAGGGTCTAGTAAACTATGTGAAGGTATGGTGACATTTATATCTACAGGCTGTTTTAGGTATCCAGTCGGCACAATCAAGAAAGATCTCTCCCAAATGGTGGACAAGTCATGTAGAAGGGTTCCTCGAAGGCGTCATCGACGTCTCCGAACGAAGGCCCAGAGGTATGAATTTCGACATTCTTGGGTAAACACCCGGGTATTTTGAGGCCCGAAGAAGGCTTTTTGTCATCCAAAACTATGGTCAATTTGTGGTCGTGCGCCATGCGTCCTTCGCTCCATGAGAGTAGGGCGTCGATATCCAAGGCTCGCGGGCGAATGAGGTAAACCTTGATTAGTCCCGGAAGGATGTCCGTGTCATTCGTGTCTCTGCGGAAAGATGTTAGGCCTTCCAAAACATTGGAGACGTCCATATCAGCGAGATAAAGTTCTTTTAAAGCTGTCAACCGTCCGAACAGATACCTCCATCCGTCGGGGTGGAATGAATGGGCAATTTTCCCTAGATTAAGGCACAATACTCGTATTTGCGAGCAAGGAATAGAACGTAGGAAGCCATTGAGGGCGGTTTCCGGCCACATGTTATAGGCGTCCGAGCGACGATAGGACGTGGAGACACCGGAATGACGGGAGGTGGCGCTATATCTGACGGAAGCCTCTCCGAAAGCCTTCATGTCGTCTCGGAGCGACAGTTTCTCGACGACTGCAAACGTGGGTAGACGATGGATATCTTCCGGGAAGGGAAACGGTAAAAGTTCGTCTAGATGAGATGGGTCCATATCCCGATGCACCCGAATGGAGCAATGGTGGGGGAGTTGGAGGTGAGACAACACCCGAGGTACCAACGCCCTCTCTGGTAACGTTGCCACGAAGGACAGAAGTCGCATATGGGGCAAACGAATTGGAGGGCGGTTGTCAGAAGAGTGGATGGAAGGGCCAGCGTCGTCTAACAGGAGCTCTTCGAGGTAAGAGTTTGCCTCGAGAAGGTCGAGAAATTCTGTCATGGAAGGTCTCTTATCATATTGGGATTGTGAGCTTAACGCAAGGTGAGTTAGGCGACCAAAGGAGTGCCCGGGATACGGCGAGAAGGATTCGACGTGGAGATGTGTCACGCGCGAAATATCGCCGCCAAAGATCAAAGGAAGAACGGGAGAGTGGTAAGAACCCCACATTGCGGTGCAAAGACGAAGGCATTTCAGTTTCGGGGCAAGAAACCCGCACGTGGATAAAGGAAGCGTGGAACGTCATAAGACGAGCACTTGAACGGAACGCAAATTGACACGCTCTCGATCCGAGACGAATACGGTGAGAAAAAATGGGATATTTGTTCTCCCCGGAAGAGCGTCGAAATGATAATGCTGAGCGGCGCGTCCTTCGATCTCTCCAAACAAAGCGTGGCGAGCTGAAAGTCGTGAATGCTGCCTTCCCGAAGATGGATCGTGTTCCACAGGGCGGGAAATCCGAGGGCCGTTTGACGCCAGTGATAGCAGACCAAGGAAAGAGTGATGATACGGTGCCCGGGGGAGTCCGCGTCCGCGGTGCTTGCCAATTTGAGGATGTATGCAAGAACTTCGATGGGTATTCTGTTGATGGTGGGCTCGGTGTTCTGCCGGCGAGCGAGAACTATTTGTGCGCGAGGGAGGAGTGCGGCCAGTTTGCGGACCTCACCCTGGATGGACAAATTTAGCGCCACGCATCAAATCCGCCAAACCTAACGTCACCTACGTTGATAGACTCAACATGCTCACTGAAAACGGGCCTCCCGTCAGCGATTCGCGTCTCCTCAAAGAAGGGATTCTAGGACATACTCTGCAGATCCTGTTTCGTCGAGGGCAAGGCCATTGTCGAATTTTGCTATGAGCGCTTCAAGCAGTAATGAGGTACTGGCGCTGGACAGAAGGGCTGGGGATGTCATGGGTAAAATTCAGTTAGGCGCTTATTTGACGTACAGCACTTTCATATTTATACTGCCTCAAGTACGTGTGATGCCAGCAACCTTTATGGGTGGCTCCGACATTACCGCTTCCCGCGTGCCCTCTAGGGTCACAAAACACAAGACTCGCTTGACTTGCGGAGGCTAAGTGTATTTAAAATCCCGTAAGCCGTCCTCGTTGCTCGGAGCACGAAAAGCGCGCTTGCAGCGGTTGAGACCGCCGAGACCGGAGATGTCAACGAGATAATGTCTCGATGGATCAAATTCATATGTTGGTTGACAGAAAACCATGGTCGGACTGAAGGGGGAAATAGATACAGCTATCGTTGGCCATGAAAGTGTTTCATTTCCAGTGGTGGATCGCCTCGAGGCGAAATCCAACGATCGGCCCGGTCCTAAAAGCCCAGATACCGATAAAACGCGTAGGGGGGACGCGAGACACAGTCCAGATTAACCCACAGTGTCCCAGCTATCCCGTAACAGGAACATCTCCTGCCTCCTTTTCCTTCGCCGCAATCTCCACCTGCCTGGCTCGCTCTTGCTCTCGCCGACGCTCATCCCGCTCACGTTCCTGCCGGAAGGCGACAGCAAGAATGTTGGGCCAGAGTGCTGCGCTGCGTCGAGCCTGCAACCGTTCCACGAAAGATGATATTTTATCGTGTTGCGCGCGTAGGTCAAACACTTGCTCCTGTCAAGACCGCATTTGAGATCATGGCGGGTAACACGCAGTGAGAGCTTACTGTATCGGCTGCGCGCCGCGCACGATCTTCCTCTCGCATTCTATCCAGCTCTCTCCGTCGCTCTTCCTTCTCTTTCGGGTTGAGGCCCGCACGTGGGGTGGAGCCGCCAGACTGGAAATTGGATGGAACTTCAAATACACGAGCTCCATGACGAAGGACGTACGTGTTTAAACAGGGATTCATACACGCTCCTGTCATTTAGGTTGACCTCTTGCTGATTATTGACCCGTTTTGGTCTCTTCAATGCCGATAGTGTATCGACGCTGTCTTCCTGCGTGAAGCCAGTGCTACCTTTTGCTTCGGAGGCTTGGGGCCAGGTTTTCCGGCTGTTGATTGGCTCGAGGTGCCACTCGTGGGAGGAACGGTCCCAGGTTTGTTTTTCTTGATGGGAGGGAGTCGCTTCTTCTTGAAGGGGGGAAGAGTTATAGATGTAGACTCCTCTTTAACAGCGTCTGGGAGAGTAGTGGAAGTAGCGGCATTGGCGGATGACTCTGCATCCAGTGGCGCTGCGACATCAACTTTCCCTTCTGGCTCATCTGGAGTCAGAGCCTCGTCTCTGGGGCGCTTTGATGCGCCAGATTGGTTGCGATCCCGTGCCCTTGTAGGTTGCGCTTTGCGTTCGACTTGCGTCGAAGCATCTTCCTCCCTTTCCACCGGCCCCTTCACCTTAAGTGTGGGCTTGCGTTTTGGCTTAGTTTCCGCGCGTGGAGGAGATGGTTCATAGTCGTCCTCCTCTGAATCTGTAGTCACTCTTCTTCTGTTCTTGCGACGGGCAGTGGAAGATTCAGAAGCCTGTAACGTGGATATGTAAGGGAATAGAGTGGAATACGTTGTATGAGAGAGATGGTACCAGTGGATTCATGCTGCCCTTCTTGGTTGTGAGTGAGATGGACGACTGGGGAACTCTTGGGGAACTTGCACCACTTGGCTCTTGAAAGAGCAACGGCCCGGGATGGCCGGGCAGTTCTCGTGTACGCGCCGAGGGCAGGGATGTCAGTGCCAGCGATGAGATGGTCCTCACTTGTACGGACTCCACCCTTGTACCGTACACCTACGCTAGTCCGGTGTTGTCAAAGCACATCAGCGCCACGACACATTCGAGTTCTGCAGGACACGTATCTCGCCGATGACTACACAAACATCACTCCCTCAATCTCGTCGAAACTCTCCAGACGCCTACATACACAAGAAGGACATCCAATCAGCACGCTACGCAGTCTCATAGAGAGCCATTTCCCGGACTTTGCACATCTCTCCTCACTGTCACCCATCGTCACCCCATACCAGAACTTTGATTCCCTTTCTTTTCCGGCTGATCACCCCGGCAGGGCAAAGACGGACTCCTACTACATTAACAAGAATGCGATGCTCCGCACACACACCTCAGCTCATGAAGTCGAAGTATTTGCCAAGGGAACTGAGCGCTGGCTGCTCACTGCGGATGTTTATCGACGCGACGAGATTGACGCGTCGCACTATCCCGTCTTCCATCAGATGGAAGGCGCAAAAATATTTGGCACTGATGCATCAAGCATCGACCAGATTGAACAAGAGAGCCAACGACTCGAGCGCCAGCTGGCTTTGTCCAATATCGACATCGAAGACGTCCGGCATATCTCGGAGACCAACCCAGCGCAGACTTCGCATGATGTGCGTGGCTCGGAGGTCATCGCAAAAAATCTAAAGTTCTGCTAAACAGTTTGATGTATAAATTATTCGCTGGTGTCGCGGCGCTGCCAAGAGCGACCCTCTCCGTGTCAGATGGATAGAGGCGTACTTCCCATTTACAGGCCCCAGTTACGAGGTCGAGGTTTTCTTCCGGGGCAAATGGCTTGAGATCCTAGGCTGTGGTGTGGTTTTGCAATCAACGCTTGATCGCGCAGGTACATTACCACGACTCACCGATTCGCGAACTCAAAGTCATGCCTTTCGTTTGCAGGTGTCGCAAACAAAATGGGTTGGGCATTCGGCCTTGGGCTCGAGCGTATCGCAATGATCCTCTATTCCATCCCCGATATCCGGCTGTTCTGGTCTGAAGACCCGCGGTTTCTCTCGCAGTTTACCCATGGAAAAATAAGCACATTCAAGCCGTATTCCAAGTACCCCGCTAGTCATCGAGATGTCAGCTTCTGGAAACAAGCAGCGATATGCACGACAACGACCTCTACGATATAGTGAGAGATATTGCCGGGGATCTCGTCGAGGACGTAGCCATCGTATGTCTCTGTTGTCCAATTCCATACCTCCCTCATTCACCTGCTGCGAAGATTGACAGGTTCATACACCGAGAACGCAGCGTCACAGCCTGACCGTCCGAGTCTCTTACCGTTCACTCGACAGGTAACCTTGACATTGCTTCACCTGACGACTGTGTTCACGCCCTTGCAGATCACTGATGAACGAAGAGGTCAACCTGCTGCAGAGTCAGGTAATTTCAAGCTTGGAGAGCGGTTAGGAGTTGAGATTCGGTGATTATTAGTGCAATAATATGAAAAGTGTGTGGGGTGTGTCCCTAGTCTACGGCGTGAATGCGCGGGTCTAAATACCACGTATGGAAGTCATGCGCTACAGTTCTAGCATAGGAAACCACTAAAGTCACGGTGTGTCCTGATTAACGCCGACTTGTGCTGCACGCAGAACTCGATCTTTGATCGTATAGCCCACTTTTTGGCAGTCAATGACTGTTCCGGGCTCTTTTCCTGGGACTGGGGCCTGGTATAATGCTTCGTGCTTATTGGGGTCGAACTTGTCACCTGTAGGATCAAAAGGTTTCACTTGATACTTAAATAGCGTCTGTAATAAGAGACGCTGGGTCATCTCAACGCCATGATGCAACTCTTGCAAGTACGCGGAAGGAGTTTTGTTATCCGGTGGAGGTGATCCGGTTGAGTCCGGTGGGTTCGCCTCCTCTGTCAATGTGAGGACGGATGAGGGTACGATTTGAGTGCAAGGGAGAGCACATCAACGGTTTCGAGGAGGTCTCCAGCAAAGCGAGTAATGGCAAAGTCTCGCGTTTGCTCCTTTTCACGCGCTGCGTTTCGCTGGAGGTTCAGAAAGTCCGCCTGGAGATATCGCAGCCGGCTCTAAAATATTATGGCAGGTCAGAAGGGGGCAGTTGCATCAATTGACTGTTGAGATGGCCGTACTGTTAAATCCAAGACTTCGTCCTCCTTGGTCTTTAGTTTGGCTTCGAGCTCAGACAACGGAGAATCTGGTGCTTGTGTGTCCGCGGCCTTCTTCTCGGCATTCCCTGGGCCATCCGAAGTGCCATTGACATTTTCTGGTGTTGTGCCCGAGTAAGTTCGGGAATGTATCACAGCTCTCCGATGAATAGGGTAGTATGAACGGGTAACGGCACGGTGGGACAATGATGAGGTGGCGGATCGGAAAAGGTTCAAGGCATTGCGACTCATGGTGGCTGAGGGGAGAAGGAGGAGGTTTAATTGGGGAATAGAATATAGGTATGCGGAGCAGACAGCAGAGCCGCGTTTGAGTTGTGAGGGGAAGAGAGAATGACCAAGACGACCAAGATGGAAAACTAGTCGCGAGCACGTGCGCGGATTCTGACAGCTGAGTCGCGTTCCTCCAAAATGAAACTCGTCGCATGTCGTTCTCTTTGACATCGAAACACCCTCTCAACATAACGTTTTCATGTCCCAATCGCTCCCACACATCTCTGTTTTTCAGCTCCAGTACTCACCAGCGGATATACTTCGGCCCATACTATAAACGACCGTAAACAAGTCGGGCACGCGGAGTTTGATTGGGGCTGATGATTTATAGCCTGCGCCCACTGCCAGTTCAGCGGCTGCAGCGACTCTTATCACCACACTGTCTATCGATGGCCACTGCAAATGTTATAGACGGCAATTCTATCGCAAAGTCATTATATATGTTCTTTTTGGAAGGCAAACATTGATCAGACCACTTCAGGTCAATTCGCAATAACGTTTCCCAGAGGATCAATGCGCTTAGGTCCAGATACCCCCGCTTTCAACCGCAACTCGCCATAGTGCAGACGGGCGCGCGCCCCGACTCAAATGTTTATATCCGTATGAAGCTTAAGGCCGCGGAGGAGGTCGGCATTCACCACAAGCATATCGCCCTACCAGTAGAAGCGACTGTTGATGAGATTGTGGACGTCGTAAAAAAACTCAATAGCGATGATACCGTCAGTGGGATCCTCGTCCAACTTCCTCTGGGTGACCACATCGGTGCCGATGGGGAGCGCATTGTCACTGAAGCAGTCAGTCCAGAGAAAGATGTGGATGGGTAAGCTCTGTCAGTGACAAATCACAAGTTTCGCTCACAATACATGCGATAACGCAGTTTCCATGCTTACAACATAGGCCATCTGTCTTCTCGCGCGTGTCAACCACTTTTCACACCGTGCACGCCCACCGGAGTCATGCGTCTTCTCGAGTCGACAGGCGTCCCCATTCCTGGAGCCAATGCTGTTGTACTAGGTCGAAGTGATATCGTTGGAAGTCCTGTTTCTGTGATGTTGCGTAACAAGGATGCAACCGTCACACAGTGCCACAGCAAGACTAGAAACCTCCCTGAGATTGTATGTAGTCGGTCTACAACAACAACAGTCTACTGATAAATGTCAAACTTTCTAGGTCAAAACTGCAGACATTCTCGTCTCCTCCATCGGCAAACCCGAATTTGTGCAGGGTTCATGGATCAAGCCTGGTGCAGTGGTAATTGACGTTGGTATGAATAGTATCCCAGGTATGTCAAAATCATCGTCTTGGCCACCTTTGGCTACACTTTTCCAGACCCGACCAAGAAATCTGGCCAGCGCCTGGTGGGAGATGTCGACTACGCTTCTGCGAGCCGCGTGGCATCGTATATTACGCCCGTTCCCGGTGGCGTTGGCCCCATGACGGTGGCGCAGCTGATGTTCAATACATGCAAGTCGGCGGAGCGCCTCTGGGAAGACGCCCGGTCGCGGAAAGTAAAGCCACTCAAACTGCACCTAAAGAGCAAGTTCCGAGTGACATCGAGATCGCAATGGAGCAGACGCCGAAACCGATGCTGCAGCTCGCCCAGGAACTTGGTTTGCTTCCAAGCGAACTTGAGAGCTATGGGAAATACAAGGCAAAGGTTGAATTGAGCGTTTTGGAACGTTTAGACACCGCAAGAACGGGAAATATGTCGTTATCTCGGGTATCACCCCCACTCCCCTTGGAGAGGGGAAGTCAACGACCACCATCGGTTTATCCCAGGCGTTAGGTGCTCATTGGGCCGTCCTACTTTTGCCTGTGTGCGTCAGCCTAGCCAGGGCCCAACATTTGGAATCAAGGGTGGTGCAGCTGGCGGCGGGTACAGCCAGGTTATTCCAATGGACGAGGTCGGTTTTTTCCCATTCCTAGACTCGATTCTGCTCTGAGTAAAGCCCAGTTCAATCTCCACCTAACCGGTGATATCCATGCCGTGACGGCGGCAAACAACCTCGTGGGTAAGGATTTTGGTTACCAGCTTCAGGAATGCCCCTAACGCGTTTCCAGCTGCGGCACTCGATGCTCGAATATTCCACGAAGCGACGCAGACAGACAAGGCTTTGTACAATCGGCTAGTACCGATTAAGAAAGGCGAACGCGAGTTTGCACCGCTCATGTTCAAACGATTGCAAAAGCTTGGCATCAAGAAGACTGACCCAGAGGACCTTACTCCAGAAGAGATCAAACGCTTTGTTCGCCTGGATGTGGACCCACTGACCATCACTTGGAATCGCGTCATGGACACCAATGATCGCTTCCTTCGTAAGATCACTATTGGTCAGGGTGCTGCCGAGGAGGGTCATCAACGTGAAGCTGCTTTTGATATCGCTGTCGCTAGCGAATGTATGGCTGTGCTGGCCCTGACCACAGGTCTACAAGATATGCGCGAGCGTCTTGGTGCCATGGTGGTTGCGACGAGCAGGCATGGGATGCTGTCACGGCTGACGACCTTGGCGTGGGCGGCGCTCTTGCGGTTCTCTTGAAAGACGCGATCAAGCCAAACCTCATGCAGTCGCTCGAGGGAACGCCTGTCTTTGTACATGCTGGGCCCTTCGCGAATATTGCTCATGGCAATTCATCCATCCTTGCCGACCGTATCGCGCTTAAACTCGCGGGCTCGGAGGAGGGTGACCCGCCCGGGCACATTGGATACGTTCTAACCGAGGCTGGTTTTGGCGCTGACATGGGCATGGAAAAGTTCTGCAACATCAAGTGTCGGGTGAGCGGGTTGATTCCAGACGCCGTAGTCCTCGTCGCCACGACGCGTGCATTGAAAATGCATGGTGGAGGACCTGAGGTTACCCCTGGGAAACCACTCGCGGATACGTACACCAAAGAAGACTTGGTCATACTCAGAGAGGGCACGAAGAACCTAATCAGACATATTCAGAACTCCAAGAAATTTGGCCTGAAGGTGGTGGTGGCTATCAATCAATTTGTGTAAGTCCTGTTACTCGGCGGTGGGTTTGTAGCTATCAGTAGCTAATCATAACTTAGCTCCGATACCTCCGCCGAACTTCAGCTCATCCGAGAGGAAGCACTGGCCGGTGGCGCGGATGCTGCCGTTGTCAGTAATCACTGGGCTGAAGGTGGCGCTGGCGCACGGGAGCTGGCGGAAGCTCTAGTCACTGCTTGCGAGGGCGAATCCCAATTCAAATTCCTTTATGACTTGGGACTCCCAATTGAAGAGAAGATTTCCATTATTACCAAGGACATTTACAGAGCGGACGGCATAGAGCTTAGCGATCTCGCCAAACAACAGATTGAAACATATACCAGGCAAGGCTACGGCAATCTCCCCAGTTCGTATCGCCGTCCTCTTGATCTGCTGTATGTTTGCTGCGTGCCCCGCGACTGACAGATTGTTGTTAGTCTGCATGGCTAAAACGCAGTATTCGTTCTCACACGACCCCAAACTGAAAAACGTTCCAACTGGTCAGTCTTTGACGTAAACTTATTGACTCTTCATTTCTTTTTTACTCTTGGATTTTTTTTTGGTTTCAGGGTTCGTTGTTCCGATTCGTTCGGTGAGACTATCGGCAGGAGCCGGCTTCCTGTACCCTCTTCTTGGCGACATGCAAACCATGCCTGGTCTTGGAACCAGGCCAGGTGCGTCCTGTGACCTCCCCAATGTTTCATACTGACCTTCCATGCTGTTTCGCAGGGTTCTGGGAAGTCGGTCTCGATCCGCAAACCGGGCGAGTGGTTGGCCTGTTCTGATCGCGTCCACCACGAGGTCGTGCGGACGGGATCTTGACCTCATCATTATCAAGCAAGTAAATTGCTCGCAAATTATTTGCAGGTCCCTCATACGGCATCGCCGATCGGTGGATGAAACTCAGGTTAAGAAGCATGGTTGTAGGTTAACCATGGTGATTCAGGAGATAAATACGGCATCATCTGTGTACTGTTATCGCAAACCGCTCAATTACCACCAATGATCCTTCGCTTGGAGACATGCATTCATGAAACATGTGTGAGCGACACCTTCGTGGGTTGGTCGGGAACAGGGTGGGGCGTCCTGCTGCCTTCCTGTGTTGTATGATGAGTCTTTAAGCGGTATCGCTCGCGCTCAACGGTATTATCGTTGCGTTAGAACCAGTGATATCAGTGAAGCGGTCAGGGAATCCCCTCTGCGAACTAACGTTGGAAAATGGTGGGGCCCAGGATGAACGGAGCCAGATGAAGTATGTTCGTACTGTGTTTCAACAGTGGCGAGCAGCAAAGGAGAAGTCACAGCTTGAGCCATGCGATAACGCGAAAGTCACAATAATAATCAGTGGACAGACGTTGTTAGCCATGGCAACCTTGCGTGGTGTTTCGATGGGACAGTTCATAGAGGCCTGGAAGGCGCAAAAATGTCTGCGTGTTCTGCGATGCGGCGCTTGTTTGAATATTACTTCGGTTGGCGTACACGTCTATAATCTCGGCCTCGATGCGTACAAAGGCTGGCACGGTGCGAGGCACTGATAACGATGTTTACACCATTGTTACCTAAAGACTCCAAGAAAATTTGACGTAGCCAGGTCGGACGCTTCGCAGCGCGTGATCATGCATCATGTTTGCTGTGGTAAATTGGTAAAGCGTCACAAATAGCAAGCCCCGAGAACACAATCTCGTTTTTATTGATCTGATGACACTGGCAATGTCCAACGAGAGGCGGCAACGTCAAGCAGGATGTTATGTTTATGCGAGTGGCCTTTGGTGTGGATTGATATAAACGATTGTAAGTTTGAGAAACTTGAGATGGTACGTCGATAAACGTCGATAAGAAGTCACCGCTGGTAGGACACGATGATAGATCCGCGACCTGTAAGCAGACTTGAAACATTATTTCGCGAGAACTTGATGATGCGATGGGTATAGCCGTAGATATGACGGCGAGCATAAGACAGGACATACCAGCAGCTCGTCCAACCCATCCACGAGGACACAGATCTTGCGATATGTATGGGCCTTTACCAAATGCCGTATCCGGGACGAAGTCGCCGAGGGATTCGTTGGGTATACAGTATTATAATGACCCGACGAGATAATCTGTTCAGTAGAACAATCAAACCTGCACGGTGTAACAGAGGAAGGTCATAGCTGGTGTGTCATAGCTGGTGTGTCCCTCGTGATTACTGCGATGACATTATTACGATGACATAATCTGTGGTAGTGGGGCCCATCCTGTGGCCCCCTCATAATATCAGCTATCCGACAATCTCAGAATTGATGCTCAAAATTCGTATCATCCTCCACTTGTGCGCCACCATTACTCTGTGCACCATCGCGCCCAGAAGTGTCACCATAGTGTCCACCCTCGGGGTCCTCGGGAACCTCAGGCTGGCCGGTTGAATTGCTCGTCGCCGAGTAGGCGTCGTCGTCGACCACTGCTGAGCGATTAGAGCGCTTCTTCCTTCGGGGTGTTGTATCTTCGTTTATGGAGTATGCATCCTCGGTACGCGCAAATCGATCTTTCTTGATCTTCTTTTTCTTCTTCTTTGGAGTGGAGCCTAGCGCAGGATTTGCCGCCGCATCATCAAAGTTGGCAGGATAATGCCACCGACTAGAACGGCTTTCGCTGCTGCCGTTGCTATGACCATAATATTGCTCGTCCTGTGCACTCCAGAGCTCGCCGTCAGCCCTACGACGAGGCGGGGCTATAGAGTCTGTGGACGAGGCGAACCCGGATGCCTCCGGATTCTGACCATCCTCCACAGGTTGGTTCTCGAGGGTTGACTGCGCATGGCGTTCCTCATAGCGGGTTGCCCACTGTGAGCGGCGTTCCTTGCGCTTGATGGCGTCGGTATCGACGAGACCGTAACGTTGAGCCCACTTTGGAGTACGACGATGATTCTTATTATTGCGGATATTCTGAATGTAGAAGTTGTGCATGTGGCCTGAGGAGCAAGTTGAGTATAGAGGGTATAATGAGAAGGATGACGAACCGGGGATATAACCAGCTAGGGTAAGGAAGAGATTAAGCCAAAAGTCACCTCCGATGCCGAAACGGGCGGCAACGGCTGAAAGATGGTTGGCAAGAGAGGAAGGATCGCGAAAAGAGGGACGGACCAAGAGGAGGAAAGAGGGTCCCGAGAAGGAATAGGACAACGCTGTAGCCATGATGCTTCTTCGCCTTTGGCCTCGTTGTCGGTATTGCTGGTACTGTGGCATTGGGAGTAGAGGAGAGGAGAGTAAGTGGCGGTCAGCCGGGCCGCGTTGGCAAGACGGGCAAGGGCTTCGAGCGTGCGGCATATAGTCCGAGTACAGTATGGATTCGTCAACCACGCAGGGCCACTCAATACCAAATTCACCCGTCTTCGCTCTTTCAGATGTCGTACACGATTCTCCTCCTCCTTTCCCATATCATTCCTCTCCCGACTCACACTCCCCTTCCGCCTCTCCCTCCATCCTTTTCTCCGCCCCGCGCGACAAGACAACCACCCCCACCTCAATTTCCTCTCTACCGGTCAGGACACCCACTCCGACCTCAACGTTGATCTTCTAGAGCATGAACTAAACACCCTCTTGAATCAAGACGCGACAGTTTCACATCCGCCCACCAATGCGTTTCATCACAAGGACCACGAGCATGATGTAACCTCGTCAGCTCACTCCCCCGGCACCGCACACCAGTCCCTGCAAGAACAAAGCCTCCCAATGCCTGACCTTGACTTCAACGACCTCGCTGCGATGCTTCAGGCCGTTGCAGCAGAGGAGAATGCGAACAAGGACAAGACACGTGCAGCCCCCGCATTTCACTCCCTCACTGCCGATGACCCCCCTCACACAATTTCACCCAGAATCAACGACGCGCAAGCGGCTCTTTCCGATGACTCGCGGTTTTTGTACGGCTCCGATAACCATAGTGACAACCAAGATAGTGACACCCCGGGTCCACGAAAGCGCCAACGTCTGGCCTCGGCCGAACACGAGCTGCCCCCTACGGCCGACGTTCAAAACGATTTTAGCGACATCTCAGATATTCTCAACCACCTGGTGCAGTTTGAGCATCCTCATGCGCCCCTGAGCACCGGGCAGGACTCCCGAGAGGCAGATGATGTCGTCGAACAGGTATTACGGCCATCTTCTGGCGCGCATTCGCCAATTCTTGGTCCTGACCGACATGAGCCTACTACACTGCACCCGGAGCAGCAGCAGAAACAACATGACCCTTTACCAACCACCCCTACGACGCGCAGCGGCGATACGCTCATCGCGGCGCTCCATGACAACCGCGCGTCTGTGTTCCCCGCACAATCTCAATCCTCAATATCCACTATTCGGCCTCAGGGGCCGGAGCCACCTGCAGGTGACACATCAGCCTCAGATGGCAAGAAGCAACCACACGCGTGTGAAGAATGTCGAAAGCGATTCACGAGGCGCAGCGATCTACTCCGGCACATGCGGATACACACTGGTGAGCGGCCATTTGTATGCACTCAGTCAGGTTGCGGGAAGAAGTTTATCCAGGTATGTCGTTCAAACCTTTCGTATCGTACCGCATGTGGACCTGATGTGTCTATTTATACTGGATAGCGCTCCGCGCTGGATGTACATATGCGTGTACATACCGGGGAGAAGCCGCACGGCTGCGAGTATCCAGGATGTAACAAGACTTTTGGCGATTCGAGTTCACTTGCGCGACACCGAAGAACGCACACAGGGAAACGTCCATATAAGTGTGAAGATCCCATCTGCGAAAAGACGTTCACCAGGCGAACGACGCTGACTGCGCATATGCGCACGCACGATCCTCATTGGGAACCAGATCCCAACATGTGCGTCGTTGACATCAATGCTGATGCTGGCCTCTATGCTGACTCATTCATAGTAAATATGATTTCAAACCCAAGAAGCGGAAACACAGTGAAACTGGTAATAATGAAGGGTCCTCTGAGGATGACGACTTGGAGGAGTCGGTGCGCACGATATCCGCGCTGTTTCAAGGCACAGAAGGAAACGTCGCAATTCTTCCACCACACATGCTTGCCGTCGGTGTGGGCAATACTCGTACACCATCAGATCGGAGTGTGACCGATGTAGATGACCGCGAGTTGGCGTCGCGGGTAGCCGACATCAATGCGCGCATCATTGCTCATACAATGCCAGAGGACGGCGAGGAAGACGAGGTTGATGAGCTTGTGGACGAGCTAGAAGGTGATGGTGAGGAGGAGGAAGAAGGAAGAGATGGAGGGAAGGGTGTCCGTGAAGTTGTGGAGGTGAAGGGGTGGGACGAGGGGGATGACAGTGATGCATTCTCTGTGCCGCTGAGACCGCGGACAGGGCGGGAGGAGGTGACCGTCCATGCTGCTGTGGCTCGCTGACGTAACGTGACATTTGTGGGACCGGCCCGGATTTGGCACTAGTCGACCCTCCTTTTCAGTGCGTCCCGGCGGGATTCCTTTGCCTGAATATCTCATCGTCATCGTCTTTTTATCTCAAACCACCATCACCGTCATGTCCCTCGAACTCCCACCCCTCAGTACGGAAATCCTTACCCTTACTCGGTGCGTTTTCAGTCTCCGCCTATCCGGTTGGTTGTCCTTGACAGTTCGTGGTTCCCTGTCTAGACACGTCCTCTCTGAGCAGATTCGTCTCGGTGCTGCCGCCACGGGTGATCTGACACTTCTCATCAATGCCATCGAATTCACTTCCAAGTTCATTGCTTCCAATGTGCGCAAGGCGCGCCTGATTAACCTGTTCGGCCTTCCCTCCTGCTCTCACTCCCACTCTTGCATTAATTTTCGATTAGTGTTGGCTTGGCTGGGGACACAAACGTGCAAGGTGAAGAGCAGAAGAAACTAGACGTTCTTTCAAACGATATCATGGTCAATTCCCTGCGTGCATCACGCAAGACTGCAGTACTCATTTCCGAGGAAATCGACGAAGCCATCATCATTGAGGACGAGTACAAGGGAAAATATTGCGTTGTGTTTGATCCGCTAGACGGAAGCAGCAACATTGACGCAGGTGTCAACGTTGGCACAATCTTCGGAATATATCAAATTGTGAGTGAGGAATGTGCAACTACATGTGTCATGTGCTCACTGTACATTTTGAACTGTAGCGCCCAGGGTCACAAGGTACGATTGCAGACGTCCTGAGACCCGGAAGTGAAATGGTTGCTGCTGGTTATACGATGTAAGGACCCCTTATGTCTCGATGAGTGGGCCTGAATTTAACTGCACTTTTCTAGGTACGGCTCGTCTGCGAATCTTGTCCTCTCCACGGGCAATGGTGTCAACGGTTACACACTCGACCCTTCACTCGGCGAGTTCGTTCTTACCCATCCCGATATCAAGATTCCACCGCGCGGCAAAATCTACTCATTTAATGAGGGGAATTCGCTGCACTTCCACCCTCCTACCGTCAACTACCTCAACAGTATCAAGTTTCCACCGTCCGGCAAATCCCCGTATTCCGCGCGATATATTGGAAGCATGGTCGCCGATGTGCACCGGACGTTGCTCTATGGTGGCATATTTGGGTACCCTGCGGACAAGAAGAGCAAGAACGGGAAGCTCAGGCTGCTTTACGAGGCATTTCCTATGGCTTTTTTGACCGAGCAGGTATGTAATGTAGCGCCCGTCCATTATTATGATCCGTAACATTGTCAAGGCCGGGGGAATTGCTACAACAGGTACTAAACGCATCCTCGATATTGTGCCCAAGACCATTCATGAACGGTCCGGTGTATACTTGGGCAGCAAGGATGATGTGCTTGATGTGCTCAAATTCTATGAGGCGGAGGCAAAGTCGGGGTGACGGACGGTCTATGCGATGAGCTCATCGAGAAGCTCAATAATCAATAATTACCTTGTGATACGATGCGGGAAGTTAGTAATTAAATATCTGTTACCATTTGTAGCACGGATTGGAACAAATAAAGAAACTATCAACGGGTGTATTCGACAATCTCAGCCTCACTGGTCATCACACATGCGTCCCTTCTCACTGGATGCATCCGTGGGGAAACATACTGGTGATAAGGGAGAGGTTAATCAATGTTCTTGACAGTAGGGGAAGCAATTTCGCACTTTCTCATCATACTCGTGCAATACCTCCGCAGCGATGATCGTTCGGTCTTTGAGCAATGCCTCATAAGTCGTCGTTAGGACACGTACCTAGAAGAAAAAACGGATTTGACAATGACGTGATCAAGCAGGGAGAAAGGGGTATGATGGTGCGAACCTGAAAGCTGACGCCGACCATAACCGCAGCCATCATGATCCAGTTCCCAGCATTCCAAAGCATCCACAAAAATACATGAACGGGCGAGTACACGCAGAAGAGCATAAGCTCCCCCTCGCCCGGCGTCCACACCTCGAGTTCTTGTACACGCGTGCCGCCGTATGCGCTGCTTCCTGGAGAAGAGGATGGTGTGATGCCGAGTAGGAACCGCCAGAAGGCAAGGAACACACCCCACGCGTGCGTGCGCAGGCGACTCATGAGCGCGGGCGGGTCTGTTGGCACTGAGACGAAGCGGGCGTGCGGAGATGCGACGGGGTCGGGTTGAAGGAAGAGGTGGTAAAGCTTGGTGTGGGTGAAAAGGAAGAGGGCGTTCAATGATGCGGCAACATCAAGAGACATGTCATGGGCACCGTCTTTTTGTTTTTCAAAGAAAGTGAGTATATATGCTAACGTTGAGCACGTGAAGTCAGGGGGAACGCACCCAATCGAACCATGCGACATTGTTGTCTTCACGGTACATGTCCTCCCAGCCGACGTCAGAATCTGGAATAGATCGGATCTGGGAAACACGTATGCAGAAATGGATGAAGTGTAATGTGCCACCGATGAGACAAGCCGATGTCTTTGGGGCGGGTAGCGGTACATTATTCGGGAAAATAGATATCTCAAACGCGATCCGGGACGGCAAAGCGGTGATCCTCGCGCGCAAAAGTCAGACAGTTGTAAAAGGGAGTCAAAGATGTGGATGAATCACTTCTCGTATAGGCTCTTCTTGCGCACGGCACGCTTGGTCGCTGTGGCATTTCCATTCAGGCTGTCGATACCGCTATGCCGTGCACCTCGACGCTTGGGGCCTAGAGGAGAGTACGGTGGGGAGCGCAGGCCCCGTGCGGCTTCCCAGTCGAAGGGCAAACTCGCAGAGATTGAGGGAGACTCAAGTGGAGATCGAGTGATCGGATAGGATGCGCGCGTCCTTGGGGTAACAGGGGAGGTGCAGGAGATGGTGGGGTAGAGACATAGTTGTGGTACGATTGGCAGAAGGGGTGGATAAACGTCTTGGGCCCATAGCATTCGCCTGGGCGAGACGACGGAGGTCCATCGTGTAGAGGAGTGAGGAGAGGCCGCAAGCCTCGCGTCTATCGCGTTGGGTCACGTCACTCGTGACTTTCAGCCAAAATGGTTTTCGTGGGAATCGTGGGAATCTGATATTTCCGTTGGAAGAAATGAGGCAGCCACCAGGGCACGAGGCACTGATCCACGTGGAATTTTTTTGTTTGTACACCGTTATGTAATACACACAAATGCCCCGAAAAGGAAATACGGACAATGGTATTTTAAGGGTTGCCCATTTCGAGCCCAAGTTGAACATTCCCCCAATTTACTTCTCTTCTCTGTACATCCATCACCTCAGTGGTTGTCCACCAGGGACACCATATTTTTCACGTACCGCATATCTATCCAAACCCATTCCTCCTGTTTTTTTAAACATAACTTCCACCGACCGCGCCCGCACTTCCACATCCTTGTCGCCTTCGAACTCGATCAGCGTCAGGATGGCACAACCTTCCTCTTCCCATCGTGACCGCGATAGAGAAGGGCACTCACATCGTTCCGAACGCTCTACCCACCGTCACCATAGAACCATTTCCTCCACGACCCTTCTCCTTGTCCTCTCCCTTATCCTCGCCGTCCTCGCTGTTATGCTCTCCCTTCCCAACCAAAGCTCATCCGGCGGTACGCCCGGGGACCCCGCTACCCAAGGGGTTTGGAGTGTGCTCACGCCCAAGCGATCTCAAGCTCTTATTGCTCGTGAGAGGGATATTGCATTACGTGAAGCGGAGGTTGCCCGTCGTGAAGCCGAGATCCTTGCCGGTGCACCGGGTGGTGTTATTGGGGCTGGACCCGTACAGACGTCATGTCCCCCTTGTGTTGCACAGGCAACCTTCGAACCACCCCCGGTCCACACCGTAATCAAGGAGGTCATGCAAGATAAGGAGCTTACCCCTCCTGGATGGTGGAAGGAGAGTAACGTGCGGTTTGAAGACATACTTGACCGCGAACTCAAAATTGCCGAACGCGAGCGCGAGATCAGTCGCCGTGAGGAGACTGTCAACCGCCGCGAACACGATGCATCTCGTCGTGAGGCTTGGATCGTGGAGCAGCTTGCGTAAGTCTTCCGAAACGTCCATATCCCAGGCCCCTCGCTGATGGTGCCCTGTTCAGTGCTCTCGGTGGTGAATCTACAGTTGAGGAAGAATATGTTTACGAACCGGTTGGAGCCAAACGCAGACCATCCAAGGTACCACCGCCCCTCTACCGCCGTCCCGAGCTCTGAGACGAAGGAGGTTCTGGACTCGTCTCGTTTTCCTACTTCAGTCAGTTGAAGTCTCTGTGATATCCCTCCCACTCCTTCGTCCCGGGCTTGGGGGACAACGGCTTTTTCATCTCTCTCTTGTCCCCCTCGTTCGCAGTAGCCTTGGAGCCATTCGGTCTCACGTCGCGTCGCGTCGCGTCGTCGGAATCAAACTTGCTCGATCAGGCAGACGCGTCTACACGTGACACGCCGATTCATCTGTGTTTTGCCATGTGTCGACCGAAACGGGCTCCAGGGCTACAAGTCCCCCATGAATAAGCTCGAGAATTGTTTTCGCTGACGCAAATTTCTTCCCCACAGGAAATACCTCCCGCCGTAATTACAGAGATTGAAACTGCAACACGTACCGTAACCCAAGTTCACATTGAAACCCAGTTTGTGCCGAATGAAACCGCTAACATCCCGCCACCCGCAAATACCCGCCGCGTCGCCAATCCTACTCCTTCTCCTTACTCGTCGTCATTTTCTACGATGTTGCCAAAAACCACATCAGTCGAGGTGCTGATAGAGCATGAGGAGGCTGTTGTGCGCGAGGAACCTGTTGAAGTAGAGGAGGTTATTGAGGAGCCGAGGAGGCGTGCGGGTCGTAAGCCGCCGCCTCCTGCATTTCCTCCTGCTGCGTATAGACCGGCGCCGCAGCGTTGGTGGTAAGTATTTCTGCGGTGGTGGTTAGTTGACGATCATGAAACCGATCTGGGCTTGTATTGACTATTCATCTTTTTTGCTACGTATCTTTTATTGTCGCTGCTTGCGGTGCCGTGGTGCTGATCATTGAGTTGACCTTCATCGTTTGACGTTTCTAACCCTGCGATACCTACATTTCTTGTTCCTTACCGCTTACGAACTTTAACGACAAATGGAAGGTTGCTCACAAATGTCTGGATTGATGTGATGACGAAGGACGTTTGTTGCTGTTTGGTGTCCAAATTTGTGGTCCGTGGACGGATCCTTTCCTGGACTGGATCCCTCGCGCGCTCGTCTAACAACGCGTCTTTCTCGTACAACCAACTTATCGTTCGCGTGGCTTCATCTCTCCGGCCCCCATGGTTGCTCCCCCCACGAGAATTCCATTAGTTTAGGTCCCTACACGGAAACCTCGACTCCGTCCAAAAGCCCCACCCTTTTCCCGGCATTTTCACCTCTTGTCAATGCCTACTCCCGGCTCTCCAGCTGGCGCACAGCGCTCGGGCTGCCAAACCCGGGCTCGGTGGAGAACTTGCAGAAAGAGGTCAAAAGTGAGTTTTTTTTCTGTTTGCAAGTCCGTTCGGGGTTGTCTCACAGGTGACACAGTGACGCACTTGACCAATTCCATCTTTGATGGCGCGCGGGCTGACCTTATGAAGGGACTATCGATGGATCCGGCTTTCCAGGTTACCCATTCATTTCAGTTGGCCTCGCAATCTGCACCCCCGACTTACTCATTCGGTGCGTTGTTCGCCAACGCCAAGGTGAGTTATAGAATGCCAACCTATGACCTGTCATATTTTTAACGTACCTCCGAAAGGTTCTCCTTCAAGGCAACGTAGACCACGAGGGTAACGTTTCCGGACGATTCCAGCAGAGCTGGTCAGCATCAAATACCTCCAAGATGCAGGCGCAGGTATGTTGTCGTCGTTGCGCCCTCGAATGGCTTATGGACATTACACTACCTAGCTCGGAATGCAGCCCGGCCATACTATGATACAATTGGAGCATGACTATTCGGGCCAAGACTACACCCTGAATGCCAAGGCCATAAACCCTTCACCGTTGGACGGTTCTGGCATTTATGTTGGGAGCTACCTTCAGTCCATCTCGAAAAACATAGCGCTGGGCGTCGAGACACTCTACCAAAGGGCTGCGCTTGACCAGGCAGAACTGTCGTCCTCGTACCTTGCCAAGCTGACGGGCTCCGATGGGAAATGGATTGCGACGGCACAGTTCCAGCCGATTGGTGTTCTCCAGGCAACTTACTGGCACAAGCTCAGTGAAAAGGTAGAGGCAGCTGCAGATTTGCAAGTGATTGCGGCTCCGATGCGTCGTGATGCGATTGCCACAGTTGGCACAAAGTATGACCTACGTATGTCGACATTCCGGGCACAGCTGGACTCGACGGGCAAGGTGTCGGCGTTGCTGGAGCAGCGATTTGCTCCCAGCTTTGCGTTTACGGTCGCTGGAGAGATAGACCACTTCAAAGTACGTGTCGTGTTTATATCCTATTCCGTTGGTTGACCTTGGGACCTCAGAATTCCGCCAAGGTCGGAGTTGGTGTGATGATCGAGAGCACAAGCTTGACACCCGAGGAGATGGGGTTGGTACCCCCACCGGGACAGCCACACTTTTAGGCCATATTTGTGGATCGATACTCTAGACTAATGCATAGCATGACCCTCTACTTATAACTTGGACTTTGCACTGCGCATGCGCACAACTCAAGACGGGCCGATTCGGTAATCCGGACCGTTGCGTGAGAATGACGATTGAATCCCTTTTTTTTGTTGTTGTTGCTGTTGCTCTCTCAAAGCCATGGCTCCTCTGCTTGCTGTGAAGAACCTCGCCTGTCTCCGGCCAGAAGGCGATCCTATCTTCGTGAATGTCAACTTTGACGTGAACGAAGGTGACATTGTCGTCTTGCGGGCACGGAGTGGCACTGGGTGAGTCATGTTCTTCCCCGCTTTCTTGATCCTCATTGTCGTTCAGAAAGACCACCCTCTTGAAGTGTATAGCCCATCTCAATCTTTATCATGGAACTGTAGAATTTAAGGGAAAGTGAGTCACACTCGTCCTCACAATTGTGTCTTTCACGAGCCCGGGGTTGTCAGAACCCCCAAAGCTTATGGTACGCTGGCCATCCGAAAAGGACGCAGAACCCTCCCATGAACGTATTGATATAGGTGTCCCAACGTACCGAACCTACGTCCAGTACATCCCACAACGACCTTCACTATTGCCGGGTACACCACGCGATTTACTCGAGACGTTGTCCACGTTTCACTCGCGATTCGCCCCAGAACGCTCTTTTGAAGGCCATGACTATCTTGGTAACTCCATGATCTTGGCAGAGCAATGGGGTATTTCGAAGGAGCTCTGGGACAGGGCTTGGAGCTTACTCAGTGTTGGGGAGGCTCAGCGATTATCGCTGGCGATTGCATATGGGTTCAACCGCGCTGAAGTCTTGATGCTTGATGGTGCGTACGTTATGCTAACTTCGCGCTCCTCCCTCATTTACATGGAATTTTTAAGAACCGACATCCGGGCTTGACCCCGCGCTGTCCACGCTGGTGGAGAATACGCTCATGCGTGAGATCCACAACCCGGATACGGCCCTCAAAGCCATCATCTGGATCACTCATTCGGACGAGCAAGCGGAGCGCGTCGGCACGCGGTTTTTGCACCTCTCACCAAATGGCATCGAAGAGAAGAGCCGTATCGAACCGTAGAGAATGAAACGGAGTGGGATCGTCGTCGGCCATTTCGTCTGGGTATTCACGATTTTAAATTAGATTGAACTTCTTAAGGATGTGATGTTAGACACACGCGATTCGGCATCGCCACCATCCGCTATAAGTCGGCAGCGCCCTAGACTCTCCGATCGGCGTTTCGTCCATCGCGCTCCGGTGGTGGACACGGGAGGGTGTTTGGGCCTGGTGACTTCAAGACTTTCTCGGTAATTAGATGATGCGGGGCTGCGCGCTGTGTCCATGTTGATGATTGTATGTAGCACCCTGGTATAACTTGTATCTTGCTTGGTGGATCATTTGTTGCCATCCATTCTTTGTCGGAGGATTGTAGCCATATAAAATGGAACCTCAGTTGTTGGACCTTTAGCTCAATCGGTAGAGCTTTGTACTTATGAGGTTACCGTGACCTATACATGCAAGGGTCCCGAGTTCGATTCTCGGAAGGTCCACTTTTTAAACTTTCCTTATTAGACGCCGCTTGATGCTGTAGCGGTTGATACGTGTAATACCGACAAAGGTTGAAATATTTTGCAAGGTATGAGACGGTACAGCGCAGAACTATGTAACAACCGAGCCCGAACTGCCAGCACCACTAAGTTGCACTCCTGCTGCAGCTGTGGCCAATGCCTGGCGAGCATCGTCAGGGTTATGTTCGATCCAGGTCGAGATCAGCTGGGACATCTTGAGACTTTGATCAATCCTGTCTCTCAGCTTTTCGTAGAGCTCCGTATCGCGGCTCTTCGCAAAACGCTCCATCTCCGTACGCGTCTGTGCGACAAGGGGAACCAACTGCGCCTGCACCTGTGTCGCAATCGATTGCTTGACGGTTTCGATGAAAGATCCAGAAGGCGGCATCGTCGGCCCCACCGGCGCTTCACGCTCCGCATGTGCCGTCTCCGTCAAGGCTTTCCGCAGTGCCTTGGCCTCCTCCTGGAGACGCGCGATGGCCTCGGCATTGTCCCGATCGGCCTTCACCAGCTGTGTGTGTGAAAGGCGTCACTACGAGTGGGAAAAGGGTTAAACGAAACGGTAAAACGGCAAAGCGCACCTGGTCGAACAGCTCCTTTTCCGTGGCTTCTTCCTGCCTGGTCCGATCGTTCTCACGCTGAAGCGTGTCCAGCTGCGGGAGGAGATCCGCCACCTCCTGCGCGAGTTCTGCGATTTCCCGATCTGCCTGTGCGTAGTTCTCGTGGAACGTTTGGATCGTCTGCGCAGTTTGTGGGCCGAGCTGATCCCCGCCGACCAGGGTGGAGATATCGGCGCTCCGCGCGATCTCCTCGATTTTCTCGTCCATTTGACCTCGAGCTCCTCCAGGATGTTTCGCGAGTGCTGCGTGACGTCATTCTCCATCTCCTGTATGCGGTCTTCGATCTCGCGGATGGCGTCCCTGATGGACTCGACGTCCTCGCGCATATCTGGCGAGGCCGCGTCCGCAGCAGTGTCGCTGGCACCGTCGGAGAGGCGTCGTCGCTTCTTGTTGTTGTAGGTATCTCCGTCGCCGGCGGCCGCCTCATCCGCAGCCGCAGTCGACGAACCTGCACTAGGCCGGCTGGTGCGCTGTTCGTATAGGCTCTCGATGCGCTTGTACAGCTGTCCGACGCTGTCTGCCAAGCCTCCCAGCATCGTTTTCGCCTCCTTCAGCTTGGCCTCCATGTCACCCACATTTTGCGAGGGCATGGACGGCCAGAAATCCGTTTCTGACAGCTTCTTGAGGGCTTTGTTGAGGGAAGCCTTTTTTTTTTCGTAGGTGGCCGTGGCATTGGTGAGGCCTGTATGGAAAGCATCGCGAATATCGGAAGGGAGGGTGTCGAATGCTGGTGACTGCACTTGACGTCGACGGGCCTCGACGTCTTTCTCCAACTTGCCAAGATCCATGTATTCTTGGGTAGCATCTGCCATCAAACTACGGAAAGATGAGTGTCGCGTTGGATGTGATTACGGTGAACTTACGCGACGCGCTTCTCCCACACAGCCCGTCGCTGCTCAGGTGTCATCTCGTCTTTTAGCGACGCAGAGTTTAATGAAGGAGGAGGCGGGAGAACATCTGAGAACGACCGCGAGGGCACTTTGGCAGAATCAGTGGGTATTGTCGACGTGGAGGCCATCGGTATAGTCGCTGCCGTGGCCAGAGCCGGGTTTTTGGAAGAGGGGATGGGACGGCGAACTGAATGATTGCCCATTTTTGGTTGTGTAGGTATAGAAGCGTCCTTAGAAGCAAGGTCCGGTTGGGGGTATGAATCGCGGCGGTCGTGTGAGGATGAACGGTGAGGAAGAGGGCGAACGTCACGGGTGGTGCTGAAAGAGCTGCGGTCGCGAGGGGGGCTTTCACCCCGCCGAGGACTTCGCGGTTGGTGATCAGGTTTGCGGTCAGAGTCACGGTAATGTCCACTGCTCCCACGGGGCGGTGTCCTCCTTCGTTTGGGGTCAGACTCGGGGGCGGTACGTTGACGGTCAGTTGAGCGTGAGCGCCTTCTCTCATATCCGTGGTAGGATGAGGACGATGCCGGAGAGCGTCGAGGAGAGCTATCGCGAGTGGATCTCCGGTCAGACCATTCCGGGTCGGACGGATGGATAAATGACAAGTCGATGATCTGCGCGAGCACCCTCCGTGGATTCGGCGACCTTCGCTATCGAAAAACTGACATCCAAAATGGGTGAGTGCGTGGCGAATAAATCAATAAATAGCAATCAGGACGAACACGGCAGCGAATACTTTTCGGAGGGCTCCATTCGGGCATTTTTTATTGTTGTGTTGCGAGTGTGAAGCCACCCTCTTTCTTTCTAATCCGCATTCTGGCTAGTACTTATAAGCTTGACAGTGACCAGGGTAACTAGGGGCCACGTGCATACGGCCGTTCTCACTCTGTGCCCCGCAATCCGATTTGCCTCATCACTATCTACAAATATTCATCACACACACGCGGGTCGGATGTCGATATCGTCAGACCGCCTCAGGTGACAGGCAACTGGAAGATTTCAAGGATGTGCAACCTGTCCCTGTTCTGGCAGCAAGGGAAAGCGTGTGTTAGGGGTATAGACCACTGAGGATCTTTAAAGAGGATAGATGAGCAGGAGCATTCGATTCATGCACCCCTCAGGCTCCCTGTGTCACAAACCAAAATGCTCCAATGTTGACATGCCGGAGCCCCAACAAGCCCATAGTCCCATTACGACCTGACAGAGTCACAGTCTAATTGGACCGAGCTTAGGGCGATCCAGTGCAATAATACCATCGAGTAATGGAGAAACCAGAGTGTACTCGGAATATACGGCCTGGTTGAATAAGGGGTAGTGCTAGTCTGGATTACGCAAGGGATTACGACGGCACAAGTCCACATAAATTCTCCCTAGAGCGCTCTCGTCAATGACAACGTTCGCACCTGGGTTGTTACGCTACACACCGTGATATTAATAGACACATCGCTTGTGTAGTTCAGCGCTGGTTGAGGTATTAGAAAGAGCCGCGGGAAGGTGGCGCGTCGCTTTAAGAAAAAACGGGTTCAGCCGCAGCAGCACCTGACTTCCTTGGCTCCTCGTCTCTCCCCAACATGATCACTACCTGGCGGTACCTGATCCTAGTCCTCGTTTCCATCGTACGTCTCGTGCTCGCACATCTCCCATAATAGTTCTGACCTCTTCTCAAGCTCGGAATCCATTTCATCCTCACGGTATCCCATGAAGCATACGGCAATGCCACGTCCATCTCTCGCCTCCTGGGTGAAAAGGCGCCCGCACGAAAGATACAGGACGTGATCCCAAACCAGTATCACTGGCCAGACAATACCACATTCGTGCCCGATCGTCGGGCCAACGCTACCATCGTCATGCTAGCACGGAATGGCGATCTCCCAGGCGTGGTGAAGAGTCTCAAGCAGATGGAAGACCGCTTCAATAAGCGTTTCCGTTATCCCTACGTCTTCCTCAATGAAGAACCGTTCACGGATCAGTTTAAGGAGTTCGTCATCTTTTTCATAGGGCCGATTTCACACCGCTCACTGCCTCGGCTTGCAGGAGGGTGACTGGACTAACCGACGCAACCGTCGAGTTTGGACTTATTCCTCCGCATCATTGGCATCAGCCCGAGTGGATAGATGAGGAGAAGGCGTCTGCTGCACGAGAGGATATGGCAAAGAATAATGTGATCTATGGAGGTACGCACATAACTTAGGTTCTCCACCTGGAACATGACCTACCCTTTTCTCAGGTAGCCTACCGTAAGTGCAAAGATTCGCTCAGGCTGATGGCCGTGTTGACCCCCACAAAGGTACAGGAACATGTGTCGGTTCAATTCGGGCGTAAGCACACTTCCCCTTTTACTAGACCGTTTGACCTACTTGCGGTTTGCCCTTAGTTTTTCTTCAGGCATGAGCTTTTAGCCAAGTACAAGTATTACTGGCGGGTGGAGTAGGCTACATGTCCTATCCTTGGCAGGCTTGTTTCCTCATCGTCTATCTGCCAGGCCCGACGTCACCTTTTTTTGCGACCTTGACTTCGACCCATTCCTTTTCATGCAGGATAACGAAAAGGTTTATGGTACGCATACGAGTGAATACCCTTCTATCCCAGCTGAGCGCGCGCAGGTTTCACCATCGCCCTTCCCGAGTATGGCGAGACGATCGAAACACTATGGAAGACCGTAAGAGGTGCTTATCATTTGTCCGCCCGAAAAAGCACTCTCCATCTGACTTTTCATGCTATCGTAGACTTCATTGAGCAGAATCCTGACCTCATTGCCGCGAACAATGGGATGGGGTTCCTCTCCGACGACAATGGACTTACTTACAACAGATGTCATTGTAAGCTTTTATCAACCCCTTTGGTCAATTGTCCCTACTGATTGCCCGCAGTCTGGAGCAATTTTGAGATCGCGGATCTAGATTTCTGGCGCGGTGAGGCGTACATGAAATTTTTCGAACACCTTGACCAAGCGGGTGGATTCTACTACGAACGCTGGGGCGATGCACCTGTGCACTCGATTGGTGCGGCTTTGCTGGTACCGAAGGAAAAGTTACACTTTTTCCGCGAAGTAGGCTATCGGCATGAGCCATTCCAACATTGCCCAATGGACGATTTACATAGACGGGGTAAATGTTGGTGTGACGAACAGCAGGACAATTTTGGTGAGTTACACCGCTGTTTGATATGCACCGCGACCTAATGTTTTGCGGGGCAGATTATCATTGGTATTCATGCATGCCCAAGTATGACCGTATCTTCGAGTAGTTTAGTGTCCATGCCTTTGTCCTTGTTGCGGTATCTACTATTTATTTCATGATTTGACGATTACCTGTGTTCTCCATGCTGGGAATTTTTAGAAATGATTGTATGTGCCATCGAGGGCAATGATCATAGGATGGACTGAGAATAGTATTGATACTGCACACAGTATGAGATCTACGCAAGAAGGACAGAGGATTGTGCCAAGCTTACTGAGTCGTATAAGCGCGTCCATGTTGAGCCAAGCGACGTGTCGATGAGCTTGTCAACGTGTTCCACTACAAGGGAATGCGTGAGCGCTTGTTGAAAGCGCTCTCGTAACTGCGCAGCAGTCTGGTCCCCAGACGCCGCGAAACATGGGAGGGTGGAGTCTTCCGACGCTCTCGTCAGTAATCGTATTAGAGGGTCCAGGAGACGTGCCGTACCCTTCTGCATGAGTTCCACCATCGTGACAATCCTGTCGCAATGCTTTCGGGCCGCCTCGAATCCCTCATGGAATAGTCTTCGAAATTCTCGTAATGGCTCGCCATCTGCCCCGCCCAATATCTCGACGTACTCTAGAGGCAGCTTGAACGGCGCAGCCTCGAACCCAATATTCCCCGGCGAGTTGGACAACATAAACCCAAAGTCAATGTGGATCAGGTGACCATCGCGGTCCAATAGGATGTTACCGTTGTGGCGGTCTTTGATCTGGAGGAGATAGGTGACTACGGAGTACCCGGCTAGCGATTTCGCAAAGTTTCGCTGGGCACGGGCAAATTTTGCGGAGGATGGATCACCATAGGTCTAAAATAACATAAGCGGAAGCCTATAGATATGGGCGGGAACACACATTTTTGAAGTGATCCATAAGAGTGACTTGCCCCAAAAGTTCACCTGCTGACCGTCGCGCGTACTCGGCCTTCTTAATTGAATGTATTGAGACGGCATCCGTGATGGTTTCCACGAGACCCGAAGTACCTCCTGTAATGAGGATACGGAAGCTCAAGAAAGAGGTCAGAACGACTGAGCGGGTTATTTATAAAAGGAGAGAGGCGTACTATCGCACCCAACACTGGCAGTTTTCTTCTTTCCAAATATGCCGGAATTCTTGAACAAGCTGAACAGCAAGCTGCTCTTGGCGGAGATCGGCTCCGTCTTGACAATCACTGATAAGCAGTCCCAATTGGCTTTGCGAAGAGGGTCAGGAGGCGGCAGACAGAATCAATGAAGACGTGCCTAGGTGTCCGTATGGTGACTCTTGCCGCACTCGACTTTTCTTTGCTGCCCAACTCTCACTGAATACAACCGCTGATGGGTCTACTTTGTTCAGCTCCCGCCTTATAATGCCCTCATCTTCCACTGTATTCGTCATCGGCACGCCTATTCGTAATGCGCTATGACTGTCGCGATTCTCCCGCATACGCTGCATACGCTCCTCCTCGAGTGCTAACATCTCTTCCATGATGCGGTCGCGGATTGCCGACGCCTCTGATGGCTGTAGTTTCACGCGTTGCGAAGTCGACTGTTCTTGAGAGATCCCAGCCAAAGACGGATGCAAGGGGCCTCCTTCACCGACGACTGGAGACTGTGGGGCAACAACGGTGAACCATGAAGTGCCGGAGAGCCACGATGGCCCTGCAAGTGTGGACGGCGAGCGTTCTTGGGTGACCGGTCCAGCGGTAGCTTGCTCTGGCACGAGACTGGCGTTCAGCTGAGAAAGCATCACAGCGGCTGTACGCATCCGCTCGGAATAGTCCTCCAGAGTCAAATTTTGAGTCTGATTTGAGCGAGATTGCACAATCTGCTGAGGTGTTGAGTACCCGCGCGAGTTGGACTGGTGATGATCGGAAGATGGCGTAGCCCGCCCGGAGCCACTTTGTTCAACGGAGGAGTAGTTGGTTGTGATGTTGAACGAGACCAGGTGGCCAAATCAAGATCTTTTTTTTGGCGTTGGACGAAGAATGATAGAGTCCGAAAGGTCAAGGGGCCTCGACCGCAATGGTTCTGATCGCCATAGAGTTGCTCAATGAGATCGATTTCTTCTTCATCTCCATGAGACGGAGATGGGGCTGATGACGAAGTCTCTGTGGTCTCTGGAACGGAAACATGCGAAAATCTCCCACTTTGCATCTCGGGAGTGTCCTCGCCAAGCACAGAGTCAGGTTCATTTGCCCGAATGAGGACTGGTCCTGGTTGATGGAAGGGTCGATGAAAAGGGTATGAGATCGTTCGATGTCCCCTTTTTTCATTCTCCTTTGCCAAAATTTTCTGCAACGTGGACTTATTATGACGGTTGTTTGGGTCGAAATCAAGATCGCCATGAACAACCTCAACCACCAATAGATAAGGAGCACGCTCCGCCGAGTTCAGTACAACGCATTCACCGGGCGGTATTCGGACAATGCGATGATGGGGTGTGGGAATAGATTGGGGGGATGGAGCTTCATCAGCACTGAGGCACCAGAGCGGCATACAAACCTGGAGGTAATGAGGTTCAGCGCCAGATCGGATGCTATGTTTCCTACCTCGGCAGGTAGTCGGTGGTTGAGAGCTGTCAACTCAGCACGCAGAGCACTTACTCGGGCAGGTTTGGGAACCACCACGAGTCTGTTCGAAATGCTCTCCAGATTCAATATAAATTGGATCTACGACCAGAGTCAATATCATATTAGAGTAGAAGGTGTTCACCGACCTCAGACCGGCAAAAGTGACACCGTAGAAGGTGTATCTGTGACCCGAAGTCGTACCTCTTCAGTAAATCTTCCGATGCATTCGAAGGGCTTGGTTGGTGGGATCGCTTGACAGCGGGCAAGGATGGGACGGATTGAGTTACGCCTGGAGGAGTGATGGGATCCAATTGCCCTAGAGGATCATCTGAGAATCTGGGTAGTCGATCCTCCTTTCGAGGGAAAGAGAGGTCAGGGCTAGTGCGCACTGCTCGGATCATCTTGCGCAGCTGCCTTCCTGCAATACCACTTTCAAGGTTTACACCATCAGATGGTTCGGGCGAGTGTTCGGGACTTCGGCATCTTTTATATCCTCCAACGGACTATCTACTTCGTCGTCCTCGATGGGCTGTTCATTTGAGGATACGGCTTTCCCGCGAACCAAATCATCTTCGTACCGCTCTAGGCTTTTGACGTCTCTCCCTTGCTGATCTACCGCCCCTGTTCGATGGCAACCTCCCCCATAACTCTAGAAAGAGCTGGGAGGCCAGGCGAACCGGCAAGTACCACACTCATGCCAATTATGGCCGGGTAAAGGCGGGGTTTCACTTTCTTCCGCAAAAACTGTGGTAAAAATTGGCGAGAAAATCCAGGATATGCTGAAGCCGCGGGTGGAGGTATCTCCCCGAATATTAGTTCTTGGCACATGAGTAAAGTGCGTTGGCATATTAAGAGTGCTTCGGGATTATGGTTGGTACTTGAGAAATCCCTCAACGACGCTTGCATGAACCATAAAGTCTACGCTCGTGAAAAAAATCATACAGGCATCAGAACAATCGGACTACACACAAGCATGGCTACGTGAGTGGACTTGTGCGAAAAGTCCATGACAAAGCACTCGAGTGCCCGAGATCGAGATGGCCTGGAGACAAGTAGATGGCTGAGACGGGATGTCAAAACGCGTTCAAGGATGTTTGTAACGAACATCTGTGTTCACCATATAAAACCCCAGACGTCCCGAAGCTCGTCGATGGTGAATTCCCGGAGTCGGCGAGTAAGATAGTACGTGATGCCGATATTGTCGGAATATAGCATGAGATAGTGCAGGGCCACATGGACAGAAAAGTAAGAAGGAGAGAGGAATAAACGTAGGAGGAGAGCGTGAGACATGATGGTAGTTGGCGAGACCACCACGACGAGCGCGAGCGCGTCCGTTCCGCTTTCCGCCAGATCCGTGCAACTAGTGGCCACGTATTGCTTTGCCCTTCGCGACCATGTTCATCTCCCTGCCACTCCTTTCCTTACTCGCTCTTCCAGCCATTGTTCTTGCCGCAAAGGAAAGCCCACACCAACAACTCGTTAAGCTAGCCGCAGAGAACAACGGTGTCATCAATCTTGATACCAAGACGTTCGACCTGCTCACCTCTCCCGAACGTGACTGGTCGACCTCCATTCACTTTACTGCACTGGACAAGAAGCGAAAATGTGGCCCATGCAAGTGAGCTGCATTCTATATCTCCTTGTGGCCCAATCTCATCGAGCGCATAGGGAGTTTAATCCCTCTTGGGTGGCCGTGGCCAAGGCATGGTCGAAGGTAGCGCGGTCCGAGCGCGACTCGCACTTCTTTGCTACCCTCGATTTCGAGAATAGTCCTGAAATCTTTAAAAAGGTAACACATACCCTCACATGTAAAGGCCTCTGGCTGAACATATGACTAGATGGGCGTACACTCCGCCCCAGTTGTACTGAACTTTGCCCCTGCAGCAGGTCCTCGCAAGTCAGCCAGAGCTGACTCTCCTGTTACCCACGACTTCTCTTCGTAAGCCATTAAATCATTGTTCAGGAACCCTGATTCAAACCCCTTTCGACAGCGGCTTTGATCCCCAACCCCTTGCCGAGCAGCTCTCTGGATTCACACCCGTGCCCATCCCGTTCCGCCCACCGATTGACTGGGCCAAGTGGGGCACTGTGGTTTTCTTTATTCTAATTGGTGCCTTGTCCATTCGATTCCTTGCTCCTGTTCTCCGCAATCGCTGGACGTGGGCGGTCATTACCGTTCTCACTTCCCTGGTTATGACATCAGGCTATATGTTCACTCGCATCCGCGGCATGCCTACCACTGCCGCAGACGGCCAATGGATTGCGCAAGGTTTCCAGACCCAATATGGTCAAGAAACAACAGTCGTCGCGACCCTTTGTGTGTAGTTTCCCTCGGGTAGGACAACAGGCATTGATCTTATTTTCTCAGATGGTCTTTTATCGGCTGCTTTCCTGATGCTCACGCTTGTGGCGCCCCTCCAAACCTCACCTACCAGACAGCGCATTCAAATCTACTTATGGTCGGGGATCGTATTCGTTCTCTTTTCGATATTGGTATCATTCTTTAGAGTGAAGAACAGGGGTACGATCCATTTATCACGACTGCCACATCTGATCTGAACTAATGTCTTCGGAATTAGGTTACCCTTTCAAGCTTTTCTTGTGATTGAATTTTAATGTCTAAGAGATGCTGTAATGTCTACAGTCCCATTAAACAATTGCATAAAAATGCTATGTGACAGGCTTCATAATGCATAAATCAATTAAGTGCAAGCGTATGACTTGAACCTCGAGAACAAGACATATACAATTGAATAACACGACGATGCGGTCTAAGTTAATGTATGGAGAGGATTATTGATGGTGAATACTTTCTAAGCCTCCCCATTGGGCGGCTGAAAGACGTCCACGTAGCGGCTACGTAGGTTGCGCTTTGTTGCTTGCGACCGCGGCCGACTAGGTGGAGGTGTCGGGGACCCAGAAGGGCCCGGTGACGGCGAATTGGCCATGCGTAGACCTGGGGAAGGCATGCCGTTCATGACCTCGTCTCCTGTTGGTGCCAAGGCTGATCGGGGACGGGAGACCATGCGCTTTGGAGGAGATGCAGTAAGATCAATGGCCGAAGCAGCGCGCGCAGGTGGAGGTGCTAGAGAAACTCCATTTGTTTTCCTCGGAGCAGTGTAGCCCGGGGACGTAGTTTGAGCCCGAGAAGGAGGCGGAGGAGGCACGGCGGGTTGCGTGGCCTCAGCAGGAGCCTATGGTGACACCTCAGACAAGAGCACCAAGTACGTGCAATCGGAACCCCACCTTTCTGTTCACCCACCGCTTGAGGTCCTTGTCATATACAAAACTACTTTCCTCTCCGAGTGTGGCCTTGATTGGGCCATTGGACCCCTCTTTGTTCCACCAACGGCTGAACCAACTCGACGATTGCTGGTTAGGTTTCGCTTCTTCAATGTCTGGGTGAGTAGGGCGAATGATGAATGACAGTGTAAATGTTACCTGGTCGCGAACGTGCATCGGGTTCGGTTGCCTTCGAGTCTGGTGCCGAGCCGTTGCGGGTCCCAGGATCATTTGAAGAAGCTTTGCGCTTGTTAGAAGAATTTCCCAAGCCAAGATCGTCATCATCCTCGTCTTCATCGTGTGTCGCAAGGGTTGAAGAACGGATGGGTACGCTAGATTCAGGAATTGCAGGGATTGATGAAACATTCATTAACGATACGAAACCCGACGGCGGAGATGAACGGTCATTCGGTAACAGGGCAACAGTCGGCGTTGTTGTGCTGGAATCTCCTGTGCTCGAAGAACCCCACCACGCGCCTGCGCGTAAGTCACCATCCGATGATTCGGTCTCTAACTGCTGATAGGAGCCATTCGTGGCGTCATTGGCATAAGGATATCCGCCGTAGTTTGAATTTGCTTGGTAGAAGTGCGTCGTAGCAGCGTTGGCTGATACGATACGGGGCGCCGGCGCCGGCGACGAGCTTCGATAAAATGGTCGGTATTCCATTGCTGACGATGCGCGGTCAATCTGAACCTGAGGGTTGAGGCGAACGGCCTGTGCAGAACCCGTTCTGTGAGGGAATTTGTTCTGCGCATCCGCAAACGTGTTATGATCCATAGTTGGTTGGGGAGAAGGAACTTTCGAGGTGGTAGAGGGCGTGATCGTACTATAATGAGAAAACGGTCCTGCAAATGTTTTGCTTTCATGGGGTGTCGTATCGCCATCCATAGTTGGTGATCATCCCCACCAGCAACGAACTCTGTGAGGCGGCCGCCCAGCCAGTTTCCAAGGCTATCAAGACTGGGACGGGTCACCTTGCCACGGATCCAGGAGCCCGTTTTGTCCAAATGCGGCGCAGCAACCAATCTATCAGTGAACTCCCTTATCTGTTCAGCTAGCTCAGGGTGAGGCGGTGTGTGTGTTCGGTTCAGACAAGCAGCTATGGCCTCGCAATACCTGTGATTCGATTGAGTCATTTTTCTGTGAAGGAGTGGTTACGACACTAACCTACTCGCGGCCAACATGTGACCCATCTCTGCCAAGCTCGCTGCACGGATGTATTTGTATGCTTGAAAATGAGGGAGCCCATTGAATGGCTCTTGACTCTTAGAAGGAGGTGCCAACGAAAGAGCAAACTCCACGATCTCAGAGAAAACGATTGCGTCGTCGCTCACATGGAAGTTAGGAGTGGCGGTAGGACCACGTGAGCCAACAAGAGTGACACGGCCAGAGGAGCCAATATTTCCAAGGATGGTGCTTTGAGGAGCGAGGAGGTAACTATGGTTCACAGTAGTTGTTCATGGATCAGCATTTATGCTACTCGCAGAGACACGTACCATGCATGTGCAGGTTCTACGAGGTCATTTGCAAGTAAACAGTCACCAAGGGAGAGAAGAGCAGCTGAGCATTCCGTGACAGAAGGACCCGGGATGAGCATAGCAGCCGTGTCTGACCATTTCTTCAATACCTCCACTGGGATGGGAGCTGTGGTAGCAGCAGGAGAAGAGAAGTTGGCAGACATTGGGGTGATGTGAGGCAAAGCAGAAGGTTGGGGCTTTTCGCTCATTTTCAGTAGAGAAGTTGGCGGAACCAGCGCTTGTACTGTTCGCACGGCATAATCAATAAGAAGCACACAACGGCTAGACCAGACACGCACTAGATGCGGCACCCTGGCCAGAGTACAAGCTATAAGCGACCTTCAAGGGTTCCCGGCCTGTACCCGAAGCTGTCGCATCAGGACCTGTAGAGTCGGCAACGTTTTGGGTATTCAATTCCGAGCGAATAAACTCATTGACGACCTCCTTCCAAGCTTCTTTGTCAATGCTACTTGCAATAACCATCGCGTGGGCCCATAATCGTTCGTCTAGGGCAAAACGGTAGGCAGCTCTACGATCGCCTTGAGCTAGGAGTCCCTGAATTGTATCAAGGGCCGAGGCTTTGACAGTCTGAACAGACAGGACACGATCATGAGGGTCAAAAGCAGATAAAGAGAGGGAAGACGATGCAGCGCTGTCAAAACTATACGGAGTTGTCTTCGGGGCTGTTGACTGTTCAAGACCGGAAACATCGCCAAGTCTGGGAACGAGAACTGCTCGGACAGCGGCGTCTACCTGGGGACTGCGGTGGGTGATTTCAGAATCATACACTACTTCGTGATTGGCTGGAGTATTTCTCACCTGCCAGACAGATGCCATCATGTTCTACAAGGACCCTCAACAATTTTACAAGCGTGAGTTTCCCCTCTGCCCGCCTGTGCTCAGAACTTCCTCTGCTGAGATAACCCAGCCCGCGGGAAATCTCTTCTGCGCGTACTTCTAGGTATTTGGTGACTTTGGCCTTGTTGTTCTTGGATTGGTAGCTACAGCAGCACGCACCAAACTTGTTGGTGATCCGGGATCGCAGAATAGTGGGCCGGGGAATGAAGTTGATATATGGTCAAGTGCGGATTCAGGAATTGCCGCATGCAAAGGCCGCATTTGGATGCCCGTCGTCTGCCTCGAGGAAAGAGCGATGTCGAATCCAGTGTTCAATGTATTTGAACCGTGGAAACAAAGCACTAACTTCCCGCCGAAACCGAAGCTGACAACAGGTGCACGGCTTGACGTTCTGCCCAAAGGGTCGTTGCTACCCAACAATGATGGAGATGGGGCATACGGTGCATGGATTTGAGCTGGCAGAATCAGAGTTTGGCCATGTGATCTGTCTGTATCATGAGGGACACGTGCGAAGTCTGGTGCAACGGCGCTGGCACAGGAACTTCGGATTGGTTCTGACCAAGACGTGAGGGGATGTATGAGTCCGAGGTAACTGAAGAACGAGAGGAAACAAGGGAGCTATTCGACAAAGAACGACCCCTGCCGTCGACGAGAAGGGCTCTGCGTTACGAACAGGTGCGTAGGATCACGGCGAGGGGTCTTCCATGAGTGGGTAGAGGCAGGGGAAGAGCCCCTAGAAACAACAGGTCCAGACTCTGTAGAGGGTCCCATGGTGACAGGAGCATACGCAGACGCAGCAGCAATGCTAGAAGGCGGAGGAGAGGCCAAATCACGGCTCCTTGTCGACCGAGCGCTATGCACAGAGGAGTTACCGGGGGAGTGAACCCTTTCTGGGGTCGGCGCATAGCCGGAGGACTCACGGCTACTGACATGAATCGGCGCGGGCATGAGCGGGGAACTTCTGGAGAGTAGCTACTTGTGATTGGGTGTTGGGCGAACCCAACCCCCGCGTCCGGGTAGTGGTATTGATCCCCAGACAATGGAACCTCTGAGCCATGTATACGTGCGGGGAACTCACCCCGCTGTCCGGGCTGATAACTGTCCATTTGGTTCAAGTTGGAAGCCTCATTCCCACGCGAAACGGCGGCTGGATAGCCCAGCTGGTTAGATGGAGTACTCTCCGCAACCGCATTCACACTGGCCACGTGTTGTGCCAGGTACGGTCAAAGGTATTATGGTGGGGATAGGGTGACTCTGATTCCAGTTGGGCAGAATAGGGAGAATGGCCAATGGAAGACTTTCTGGGGTTGCCGATCCGGGAACTATACGCGAATGGGGCTCACGACGAGGCGGTGATACATTGGGAGCCAGCTGGGCATTGGGCGGAGGATGGGTAGGAACGGAGGAGCAGGACCTGAGTCTGGGAGGTGTAATGTTTGGCGGAAGACTCGCTAGGATTCGCGTAATATGTGACATGTCTCGCATCTTGTGCAACAGATGTCTGTGTCGCACCGGTGGGAGAAAACGCCCGAGATGATCCTACAGTACCTGAAACGAGCCTAGAAGGTCTTGGAGGGGGGATTGGAGGGTCATACGCATTAGAGGTTTTGGGACGATATGGCGCCGTAGTCTGAGAAGCAGGTAGTTTGTCCGTGGTACCCAATGTGTATGGTGACCTTGGGGGGCGGGGGAGGGGACTGGACCGAGCCGAATACGATTGGTATCCCGGCTGAGAACCGTATGATTATTGCTCGTCACTGACTGGTACGCTGAATACGTGGCAGTGCGATCGTAGGGAGATGACAAGGGGGGTTTCGGATACATAGAAGGTGCTGCTGTTGGATGATAGTTGCGTTGCAGGTCTATAAGGATCTGATGTCGCAGGCTGCACGTGGGCAGCACGCGCATGCAAGGCGGATGACGTGGGATCGCCCAACGAACCGTCATTCGATTGCGGAACAGAGGCCAGTTCGAATGATGACTGGTTGCCACTCGGCTCGTATTGCTGCTGCGTCCCATAGACATGACCAACTGATTTCAGGTTCATAAGTATGGTGTCTCTCTAATGCGGGGGCCACTCACCTTCGTGCGACGCCGCATACTGCAAATCATCACCGACATGGGGGTTCAACGGCTGGTGATAGATGAAGTTACTCGGTGTTGATCCCTCGTAATGTGGTTGAGAGTTGTAATGACCGCCAGCATCGTCACTGTTTGGCCAGTCGTATTCAGGATATAATGAACCTTCAGGTTGATAGTGACCCGACGAGCCATCAAACCAACCACTCCCAGTGTCGGCTTTCCGCGTCTCTGGGAGCGGAAGCTCGCTGGAACGTAAAGTCGAACTTGCAGCGAGGTCGTCACTACCGTTGGTTACGATGCCTCCGAATGGATCAGAAGCGCAGTCCGCGGGGCCAAATAGAGAGGCCGCTTCCTCCATGGCGGGGTGTTGAACAATGGATTGCTGACAGACGTGCAACAGGTGCAAGCGCGGCAATAAACAGAGACGACCACGAAACTGCGAACCCGGCGCTCTCGGCTCCACGTCAGTCCCCTGTGTTCCTTTTCCAGAAATTGTTTGTTCCAATTTGTCCGGCAATTTTGGGACCGAGCCCAGTGAACAAATGCTGTATTGTGATGCGCAACTGTGTGAGGCAAAGCAATGAAAGAGGCGTAGTGGGTAATTAGATCAGTACTTGGATATATAGTAGCAGGCTCCATGAAGGGCAACGGAACGAGATTTAGTAGCGCATGTAGTAAAGCTCAAGCTGCTAGAATCCGTTGAAATCAAGGTTGAAATATAGGAGATGAACAATATAGTCAAATATCCAACGAAAAGCTGATTAATATGCAAAGCAATGCGCGTGGGTGGTATAGAGTGAGTCGACAGGTGCGTTGCGAAATGAACTCAAACCGATGAAATAGAACAGTGATTGTTGATGAGAAAAATAGGCTTCAGGGCAGACTTTCGCCCGCTTGTGTCAACAGACGCTCGACTACGCACAGAGGAACGGAGAAGTCATGTCAGGTCTGAACTAGAAGGCAGCTCCTGAGTGTTTACTTACTAGAGAGTAGATGTTTGCTGTAGGCACTAGAGTACCTCCGCATGCTAACCAGCTGAGGTTTGATCCGGCTGATCAATTCGTGTTTCTGCTCCTGGTCTGCAACAGAAACCGCACGCTGCAAAACATAATCTCAGGGCAACGAGTAAGCGAACAGGGCAGTCAAAGGATAGTCAAAGATGGCTTACTCGCATACTGGTCCTTCATCATCGTAGCAATTGTGCTCACGCCATCTTGTTTGGATGTCATCATTTCTTGTATGAGAGCTCGACGGCTCTCAGAGTCAGCGGTGAGGAGAGCCTTCTCACAAACGTTCGAAGCAAATTTGTGACGAGACATATGAAGCATTTGACCTCGAAGCTTAGATATAACAAGCGCTCTATCATGCTGCTTGCCATATTCAAGAACATACTGTACGACATAGTTCTGCAAAGCAGGTTAGTTGCTAGGAAGAGCTGAGAAGCTCCGACGCACCCCAAACTGATCTTGCATAAGGTTGATAATGTACTTATGGAGTTCATCCATGAGCGGCCTAGTCTGTTCCTCACTCAGGTGTTCGAAACATCTTTGGAGAACGCGACACCCATAAGGATGGGTTGAAAGTTCAAAAACGCTGCCTTTGAAAGCTGGAATAAAACTCAGACGCTCAGCGGGTACACGCTCGATGAGTTTTTGCACAACCTGGATTCATGGTTAGATATAAATGATGACATCATATACATGCGAGACTAACGTGGTTGCCATTTGCGTCCTTGACACATTTGAGCACATGTGGCTCCAACTCTTTCACGATAGCGATTTGTTGCTCAGGAAGGATATATTCGATTGCCTGTAGCGCGATAAGGAACCGACATGGCACACTAGCTAATGATATTACCTTTTGGACGACGCGACATGCATACATCTGCACGGACAACTGCGCGATATGTGGTTCGATTGCGTTTGCCAATATCGTCTTGTGGACTTGAGTACCGTGCTCAAAGAGCTTTTGAATGACCTAATGGCCAAGTCAGAAAACCAATATAATGTGGGGGTGTGGTTAACTGACATAATTGCCGAATACGTCTTGAACAAGTTGCAATGTATTGTCTGGAACAATCTCATCGAAAATTATTTGTTTCTCGTCGCTTGAAGCTGTTTCAATCTTTTGTTGAATAAATCTTGAACCGTGCTGGTCACCGCTGAACTCCACGATATGCCCATAAATGTCCTATCAGATAGTAGGAAGATGAGATTCAATAGATGCGTGATGATAGAGGCACTGACGCAAAGTTCCCACTTGCGGGACCGATTAGTGCGGAATTCTTCTAATATCGGACTACGAAGCGCGATGGCGTCACCGTCCCGGCGGCGGGAAAATTGAGTGCCGTTATTATAAAAGTGCATCGCGTGTGGACTCAGACTGCCGTAAATGGCACCTGGTGTCCCAGGATGGACTCCGGGATGAGGGGTACCATAATCTACATGTGCTGCATATAGATGGGGAGAACCGGTATACTGGTGAGGAGATGGTGGCGACCTGATAGGACCATAGTTTAACCCATGGGGAGGAACCTGTCGGAAATAATGTGATTAACCATATGGAACAATTTGCAAGGGAGAACCAAACGCACCTGCATATCTCTTTTATGGTCACCTACTATCGGAGGCACGTGAACAGTGATGTGAGGAGAAAGCAACGGCGAGTGACTAGGATGATATAACGTTGGTTGTGAAGCATAATAGAACTGGGAACCGGGAGGTCTCGAAGGCCCCGCATAGTCATAGTACATGCCATGCTGCTATAACCATGTGGGTTTGTGTTTAAATAATGGCGATAATGAGCCTACCGGGGGATACACGCTTGCTGGCACAGCACTTGGGGTGACAGGTGACGGGGTGTACATGGATGGATCTGAAAGAGATCAACCAGAGTTAGTAGTACGACGAGCGAGGCATCAAGGACGCCGACCTGTGGGAGTACCTGGGTAAAATGGAGCATACTCGGGCGGCGGGAAGGTGGTGTAAGGTCCCCGATGCTGCAGTGCATGGACATGAGGTAAGGCATTTGGAACACCGGTAGAAGCATGGTTTCCATTACGGTAGGGAGAACCTTGCTGTGAAAGCGAGGCATCGTCCTCTACGGTGATACTACGAATACCCAAAGCCAAGTTATCCACCACAGACGGGCTACGATTTGAGTCATATCCCATGGGGTGGTTCTGGGCAACTTGCTGCGACGGAAATTGGGACGCGGAAAATGTGGGGGGTTGCGGAGAGGAATATCGTGGGGTGGTACCCGAGTCCTTATTTAAATGAACGTCAAAACGTTGAGGAGAGAAGCCAGGCTTAGATCCCCCAAGAGGTTGGTCGTCCTGAACACACGGGTAATATTATGTCATAGAACTCGTCGCATGTTTTGTTGACTCACGGTATGGGGAGAGAAGTTGACACCTTGCGCGACGCTGACCTGTCTTGGCCGGCCCTAGTAGAAGCGTCAGCATTACCCCGGAGAGTGGACATGAGGCCAGCAATTTCGGGCTTCTCGTCAAAAGACGTACCAATGCAAACTCGCCTGCACTATCATCCACCCATGTGCCGCTATTAGACCGCCATCCTTCGGTCATATTAGAGCGAAACGGCATCTCTCCCTGACTTGAGAGAGGGTCCGTGGTCGCGGGGGCTGAACTTGCCGAGACGTTACGCTGGGGAGACGGTGTAGCACCCCCCCACACCTGAAACCCGGTCAATAGACAAAAAGGGAGGCGGTGAACTTCACCTACTTGCCACCCAGTGCTGAGGGTTGAATTCGCTAAGGCCCCGGGTGTACCGACTCCAACTCCAAATGTACTGTTTGCTGTAGGGAGTGGCACTCTCCGCTGGGATTGAACCTGGGTAATGAAGCGGTGCATTCATGATTGGACAACTCCCAACATTAAGGGACGGCATACATTGCCTGGAGAGCCCAAGGGCGAGTGGGTACCGGACAGTGACGATGAGCCTGAAGGTTTTCTGGGGGCGTCATTGGTGTTTTGGGACATGAAACGGGTGAAAATCCTGCCACGGAAGAGCATAACGTTTCAGCAGAACGCGCATGTGAGAAGAAACACCATTGAAAGCCCACTGAGTGAAGAGGGAAAAGCAATATCACGATCTTACAAGCAACCTGAGCCCAAAGGAAGAAAGCTGCAGGTACTAAAGTTAGCGGCGTTCAAGTCTGAGTTCCTGCCAAGTACTCGCTGTAGCCCAAGCACGGTGAGAAAGGCACGAAAGAGCTAACTAGGTACGGACAGGGGGGAAAATACGAGGAGGATGATACTCACGTTGCCTGGATCGAGAGCGGGATGGTTTGCTGCGGCCAAGTTGACCAGCACAAGCGGGATGTTGAAGAGGTAAGGAGGAGAGACGCCCTCCTGGACGCGACGGCGCTATGGACGGGGAACGGGAATTGGTCCCGGCGCTCGAAGCAACGGATGAAATTGAATTTCGGGGACAAAATGACGGATGCAGGTGACGGTTTCGGCGACCAGTACTATTTGGTCCCGGCATGAAACTAAATGACGGAACAACGGGTCGAGAGGTGAAACGCACACGCACGGAGCGGAACGGTCTTTGCGGCGTCAATCGCACCAACTTGATGAGACTCTCACAGCCTTTGTGCATATTCCTGGGCCATCATATCAATATTGAGGACTCCCTGGTTGTAAACAGGGTCCAAATTTACCTTAATCTCACTCAAAAGAAGCAATGAACCCAAGTAACGGGTTCCTTCCCTATTTGGAAAAGCGCGTATCCGAATGGTCCAGAGCTTGTCAGAGCGGAAGGCCCGCCACTTTGCACCGTATATCTTAAGGCACCCGCTCAGGGCCTCTAAAGCTTAAAATATGGCTCTTATGCAAATATCCTGCTCCTGAACACTCCACCGGAAAGAAAAATGAGTGTCTGGTTATCCGGTCCCCACGGGCAAGAGACAACGGCCAAGCCCAACTCAATCCATTTGCCGCTGTCAGGATGCTCCCATATATCAGGGATCCATAACTTGGGCTCAGCCTAGCCGTTTGGGGTTGCGTGCTAAAAAAAAATTTAACCCCGCGGATTGTCCGAAAGTCGACGGCTCTCTTGATATCGCTTCAGATTCATTGTATGCACATGCATTGCGGGATGTGTGTGTACGTGTCTGTAGATATAATGTATGACGACTGATGGAGCGTACAACTAGCGTTGGGTATAATACTAAAACAGAAAGGGAGCAGATGATACAGCCATTCATCGAGACTGGAAAAACCATGATGCGCGCTTGCCTGTGGTCACAATGAGTCACTGAATAGCTGAGGGAGATACGGCACGTCCGGAACTTACCTGCACTGTAATGAGAACAACATTAATCAAGCGACGCCACGATAATAAAAGAAATAATAGCGTACCTTTCCTCGTTCTGGACCCTGGAAAGTGGGTTGGCGGGGACAGCTGTGGCAACCGGTGGTTCCGTCGCCGCACTCGGCACAACCCCACCACCTCCACCACGCAGAGGTTTCGCGATCCGACCAGCGAAACTGAGTGGGGAGGAAACTGCGACCTTTTGCGCTGGGAGAAAATCAGATTTCTGGAAAAGAGTCCCACCTGACTCATGGAAATACTGTACCTCTCGCTTGATCCAGTCGGTCCCTCACAGCCTGGAGCTGAGCTTCGAACTTCTGGTTCTGCAGGGCAAGCCGGCGGTCAGCATCTTGGAGTAGGGCTTCGAGATTTTGTATCCGCTCATTTCTTGCGAGCAGCTTTCGTTCGGCAATTCCAGCCTCCTTCTTGAGCGCAGAGTTCTGATCGACAAGCTGGAGAATATATCAGCGAAGAGCACCAGAAACCACGAGAAACACGGCTCTACCTGTTTCTGGACCAGCGTTAGTTGCTCAAGATTTCGCTCCAAGAAAGCCATCTTCTTCTGCTGTGCTTTCGAATTACTGTTTCTGATCACGTTATTGTATTGCTCCTTGATCTCGTCCAGCTGTATCTCGAGCTCAACAACCTTTTCGCAACGATTCTGCAAATCACGCATGAGAGATTTCTTGACACCATCAAATTCTGCAAGTTGGACATTGATAGCCTTGCGCGTCCGTTCAAGGTCTTGAGCACTCTCTGCCAAGTTCTTCCCACCTTCGATGCCATCGGATGTGACAGCAAAGGCGCGCTGACAAGGACTCAGTGGGGGTTCAAATACAGTGAAATTAAAGCCAACCTTGAGTTCTTCATTGAGGCTCTTCAGACTGTCTATAGATACGTTCAAACTCCGGACCTCGTTGTTCTTCATTTCTAGTTGCTGCCTAAGATCGGAGACCTCGCTTTGGTGAGCGTCACGCTTCGCAGCGTACTGGGCTTCCAGTTTGTTCTGCAAAGGTATACGATAAATTCGGGCCATAAAGATGGCCAGTACAGTACCCTCACCTTCAACTCGGCAGTCGACCGCGTAATGTCTGCATTGCTGGCCTCCTCATCGTGAATGGTTTTCTCTTTGTGATGGATCAGTCAATATGTATGGAGTGGAACCAGCAACGAGTACCTAGTAGTTCTTCATATTCCGTCTCCAGAGTACCGAGGCGGCTCTCTAACTCCTCCTTCCGTCGTGTGATGAGGTCACTCTCCTCCTGCTTTTGGCGAAGGCGATCTACTGTTTCTCGGACAAGAGACTGGCCCTCTGCTAGCTGCCGACGAAGTTGTGTAACGTCTTCGGTAGTTAGTGGTGGAGCTTCTGGGTCCGACTCAATTGCGTCGAGCTTAGCAATGATTTGGCGCATTTGTTCGTCCTTCTCAGAAAATGTCCCTTGCTACAAGCAGCGAAATATTGGGAGGGTTGTCAGCATGCCAAATGATGGATCAGGGGTGACATAATCCTTGCCATATCAAACTGCGCCATCATCAGAGCCATCTTCTCTTGCTTCTTTTTCTCCTTATCCTCAGCGGAGGGATCTTTCTGAGAAGACTTCAACTCTGCAATAGTGCGCTTGAATTCCTCGAGCTCGTTCCTGGCATCGGCATTCTGTTCTTTGAGGATATCAACAGTGATGACGCTCTCTTTGTTGTCGAACTCGAGTTTTTCGACCTGAAGGCGGAGCTCGTTTAGCTGGACAGACATTGCTTTGTTTTCCTGCGACACAACCCAGGTCAGTTAGCGCGTGGTATGGTGTTACTTATGAAATTTTACTTTTGAGGATGCTGCTTCCTGCTCTTTAAGGAAGGCCAACTCCTCCTTCAGTTCTTTGACAAGCTTCTCAGCGGCCACAAGTGCTCCCTCGCGCTCAGCCAGTTGATCACTGAGTTCGTTCTCGCGCTTCAGGAATTCTTCTCTCTCGTCCTTGTCTAGCCCAATCACGGTCGGAGTCTGTGGACGACTTTCCAAGTCCTTCAGGCCCTCCAGAGCAGGGTTGACGGGCGTAGCACTACGTGTTGTAGAAGGTGTTGGTGAGGTAGGCGTCTTCTTAGGCGTCCCGGTCGACCCTGCCTTGTCTCCAGTAGCTGGAACCCACTCTGACGGATCGACGGCTCCTCCAGCACGCCATATGGCAAGTTCCGCTTCGAGGGCGGCAATCTGCCTCTGATAAGATGTATTGGAAATTTGGGCCTTCTGAAGGAGGTTCTTGAGTTCGAGTGGTGAAAGCTCTGCGTTGACACGGGCCGTATTCTTGATCGACTTTGCGCGAATGCCGAAGCGAAGCGTGGATAAAGTCTCAGCCTCGTTGAAGGCGGCTGGTGAACAGTTGATGATTAATGTGGTACGCGAATTACCGCCAAGAGACTCTTGCAAGATGCGGGTAAGTTTAGAGTCACGGTAAGGTATATGTTTCGCCTTGCAGATCCCAAATATTCAACGAAAGCTTTGAAATCATAAGAAAGAGCTGACCTTTTCGGTAAGCGCATTTATTACCATCCCAAGTGCGGAAAGGGATTTGTTGATCTTCTTTGCTTCCTCAAGAGTCTGGCCGGAAGCACCAGTCTTGCCGACCTTCTCAGAGCCCGCTAGATCCACCAGGTACAGGTTACCAGTCTTCTGGGCACCAGTTTCGGTGTTTCTTTGACTGATCGTGATGAGGAAAATGGAATGAGAGCGAGAACTTTCAGCGTTCATGTCTAAGAGAGACGGCTCCTACAAATTCATGCAGAAAAGGGAGAGGCAGCAGCTTACTGGTAGAAGTCACAACACGAGCAGCCCCCCTTGCCGCATTATTTCGTAAACTTCGCGAGCACTACTAACGTAGTAGTCCGTCAGGTTTTTCACGTATACGCCCTTTGACTTCTCCTCGTGTACTTGAAGATTATCGTTTTGTGCTGAATCGAAGAAATTTAGTGGAGAAGGAAAGTAGGCCATTGTCAAACCCACGTTGAAGCAAATCTCTAACACGTTCCAGGTATATCTCCATGTATGATACCTTCACAAAATATTCTAGGTGCGCGTCTGACTCTACGATGGATTGGAATATCTGTTCGGTGATACGAGGAATTATTCCCTTGAGCTCTTCTGAATCTATGTCCGCTCCCTTGAAAGCTTTTGGTTACATACTCTAGGTCGAATGTAACAAGGAACGTACCATCATGGTGAAGGTCTTCCCACTACCCGTTTGACCGTAAGCAAAAACTGTTCCATTATAGCCATCAAGCACATCTAGCAGACCCGGTTAGCTGCGTGCGAGAAAGCGTGGACACCGCAAGACATATCAGGGAGCAGGGAGGACGGCCCGTCATACATACCTTTGACAATGCTAAACGCGGAGACGGTAACTATACGTGGCAAGTCAGAAGGGCAAAGACTTACTCTTTCACACCGTAATCAAACACTTCGTCCTGTTTCGTGCCCATAGGGAATACTCTGTCAAAAGAGAAACCATCCTTCTCAGGCCCTGAGCTGACTTGCGCAGACCGAAGCTGAACAGTCTGCAGGTTGTCATCGAAGGAGACAATAATGTCGCCGCCTTCTCTTAACTCCAAGCCGTTTGGCGGTCGAAATCTTTGACGGGTAGATCGGGTTCGAAGGTGGTGATTATAAGGAGATAGAGAGCGGAACGGATGTAGGATAACGTACCGACAGATGACCTTGATGTTGTTTGAGGACATGATCAAGGGCAAGATAGGGAATGAGGAAGAGGAATGCGTGAGCGAACGAGCCGATGTGATACACGAAATATAAAGCGTGCACGCGTTGCGCGCAGTGCGGTGCGGTCGCGACCACAATTGGCCATTTATGGATTGTGATCATCAATGCATCAATAGTACATCAATATGCAGGACAATCAGGACTGATACAATAAGTAGGTAGGTAATAGAGTACAGAAATTCTGTAGGGCAGCGACAAAGAGCTCATTAATGCCCTACTCTTCATCGCTGCCAACTGAAGGTGGACCAGCAGGCCTCGCTCGGCTTGATGATGCCGTAGGGCGCCGGTGTACTCGCCGCTCCTCTTCTTTCGCAGCATAATCCGCCGCATCTATCCATTCGGAGTATATATCTATTGGTTCTGTTAGGTCTGAAGTCGCGTCGCAATAAGTTTCTTATTAGCCTGGAAGGATATCACGACCTCGTGCAAGACGTACGGTTGACTTTACTCTGAAAACTTTGACCGCAGACTTTGCACACAAGCTGGGCAACTCCCTCCTTTCTGTCGAGTTTGACGGTCACTGAGTTATCGTGATGGCAGAAGAGGCAGGTAAAAGTGGTATCTGCGAATCATCCATGGGAACGTGAGACACGGAGAATAACCGATTAACACTACCTAGAGGTTGTTTCCTTTTTTTTGGACCGGGTTTCCTGGATGACTTTTTACGTTTCCCCATTGCTACCCTTGTGTGTCATGGGATGAAATCGATGAGAGGCTCGTCACGGCTCACGGCCCTCGATGCAAGTGCCGCACGGTCATGTGACATCGACTCAAATGTACACGTGATTTGACGCGTTGAACAGTGGCGAATCGGGAAAGTGCTCGATGCCTTTCTCCTCTATGGCTCCTCGTCGCATTGTACAAAGTCGCAGTCGCTCCCAGACGGGCGGCGAAAATCCCGCCCCTCAGCTCTTTTCTCGGCCAAAATCTGTCATGGCTAAGATTCAGCGTTCTGTACCCGCAACCACCACATTGCGAGAAGAAGTGTCCGAACCCCCATTGGCGACTCCTTCGACTTCCTCCCTCGCGCAGTCTAAGCCGGTTGCGAAGGCTCAAACACCCTTGCAATCCCAGGGAGAATTCGAGATAAATATACAAGTCGTGGTTCGCTGTAGGCGGCGCTCGGACAGAGAAGTCCAGGAGAGCTCCCCGATCATTGTCAGTACCGAAGGGGCCCGTAGCCATGCCGTGTCAATAGAAACGGCTGCTCCGGTATCGAGTTTAGGTGTTGTTACTCTTCCTCCAACGAGGACATATCCATTCGACCTTGTCTTTGGACCAGAGGCAGACCAGTCTATGATCTACCATGACGTCGTTCATCCAATGCTGGAGGAAGTCTTACTAGGATACAACTGCACGCTCTTTGCATATGGTCAAACTGGAACTGGGAAAACGTAGGTCTCACATATCGATCGCCCGAATGGAATGGTTATTGTTTGCTCAGGTATACCATGCAAGGTGATCTTGGAACTACTCCTCTAGGAAACCCTGTGGCTGGTGCGGGAATGATCCCTCGGGTCCTTTTCCGTCTCTTCAATCAGCTCGAAGAGTCTGGGGCCGATTACAGCGTCAAAATATCCTATATTGAACTCTACAACGAAGAGCTTCGTGACCTCCTCGCGCCAGATCTCTCGGCACCAATTGGGAACAGCCAGCCAATGAGCATGGGCTCGGGCAGCTCTCGAGATGCAGCAGCTGGCGGACTCAAAATATTTGATGACTCCAGCAAACGTGGCGTGTTGATTCAGGGACTAGAGGAGATTTCAGTCAAAAGCGCGCCTGATGCTCTGGCTCTCCTCGTCAAAGGCAGCGATCGCCGCCAGATCGCCGCGACCAAATTCAATGACCATTCGAGCCGCTCCCACTCTATTTTTTCTATTGCTGTACACATCAAGGAGGTTTCGGCGATGGGTGATGACCTGCTTCGAGTCGGGAAGCTTAACCTTGTCGACCTTGCGGGTTCTGAAAATATAGGTCGATCGGGTGCCGAGAACAAGAGGGCTCGTGAGGCTGGAATGATCAATCAAAGTTTGTTGACCCTCGGCCGCGTCATCAATGCCCTTGTGGAAAAGTCACCTCACATTCCATACCGGTGTGTACCTTTTCCCCATCTAATGCGTACAAGATGTTGATTTTTTTAGGGAGTCCAAACTAACCAGACTTTTGCAAGATTCTCTTGGAGGTCGAACAAAGACGTGCATCATTGCCACCATTTCACCCGCCCGTTCAAATATGGAAGAAACACTGTCGACCCTCGACTATGCTATTCGAGCAAAGTCCATCCGCAATCGTCCAGAAATAAACCAGCGTATGACACGAAACGCTTTGCTCAAAGAATATGTCGCGGAAATTGAGCGCCTAAAGGCGGATCTCCTTGCGGCGCGCGAGAAGAATGGCATTTTCTTCGCCGAGGACACGTGGAATCAGATGAACGTGGAACAAGAACTCGCACGGACAGCTCTGGAGGAGACCAAGCGCCAAGTTGATATTATCGCAAGACAGCTCAAGAACGTACAAGATGAGTACCAGGAGAGCATGAACCTACTTACGAAACGAGACGGCGAACTCCAAGAGGCAAAGGAGGAACTCTCGGAGACCATTCACGTCCTGACAGCGACGAGCGACGAGTTGCAAGCAACAAAGGGCGCACTAGAGGAGGAAGTCGTCGTCCGAGAGTCCTATCAAACTACCGAGGCCACCTTGGATGAGATCGCACGGGGACTGAAGTACACAACCCAAGAGAGTCTAGGAGACCTGAGCGCGATGTTTGCCAAGCTATGTACGAATGTTTCTATCTGTTCACTTTACAATGTCTCATGAGACTGTATAGCGCGGAAAACCTCGGTGCTTAGCGCGAATGTGGAAACAGTCCTCAACTTTGGAAAGGATCTAACGTCAGAAACGCAGAGATTCTCAGCCGAGTTGGACGTTTTCATCAAAAACACTACGCAAGGCTTGGCGAAGCTGCGCTCTGACGAAGACCAATACCAAGCTAAGGAACTTGAAAATCTTGCTGGCCTCAGGGGTCGAGTCAATGATCAAATTCAGCGTGTGCAAGATGTGATGACCTTAATACAAGCGAAAGACGAGATGTCCGCCGAAGCTTTAGGGAATGCGCAGACGGCGGTGAAGGAGGCCCACGACAGCATCCGCTCAGTGTTTTCTTCCTGGTCTGACAAGCTTGAGAAATCTGGCCTCTCCTTGCGCGTCGATTTAGAGAGAACTTCAACTAACGGCTTCCAAGCGGTGCGTATAATATCAACCGTCCCGGTAACACGCATGATGATGTGAATTCAGGTTGAAAAGGCCCTAAACTCGATAGCGGTCCTTATCCAGAGTGTAATCCACGACAGTCAGGAGTACATGACCATGGAACGCAAACACAGTACAGAAGTCAAATCACTTGCAGAGAGCCAGGCGGAGGAACAGATTCGTTACCTCACGGAGCAAAATGCCCAGCTGACTCGTCTTCTGCAATCTGAAAAGTCGAAATCAGAACGGATGAAGAATGACCTTGTTGAACGCGTCTCAGGTCTCCTTAATGAATTCGTGGCCGAAAGGAATAGGTCTTTGGAGGAGTCTTTTACAAAGATGAAGCAAGAGAATGGCCGAGCAGAAGGCACTTTGAATGGCTTTACCGAAGAGTATTCGCGGAAGGCTGACGTCGTAATGACGCGGAATCAAGAATTGAGTACGTTGCTCGAGAAAAAAGGTGAACAATGCAAACGTCTCCGAGATGGCGCAAATAAGGTGATTTTGGGTTATCTCACCTTTTTGCATAGCGATTGACAAGTTACACAGACCCTTGGCAGTGTCAGCGACACGGTCTTGGAAGGTCTATCGAATATGCAGAGCCTGGTCACAACATCCTTATCAACGTACTCCGCCGAGATTACACGGCAAACTCATGCGCTAAACTCAACAACTACAGATGGTAGGCGTCACTCATGGCATGAACTGTCACACTGACACCTCACCAGAATTTGAACGCATGCTCGCGCAAAGAGGGCTAGAATTGATGCCACCAATGGTCTTGGTGCAGACATTCAAGCTGACTCTCGGCATCTCCAACATGCCATCGGTGCCATGTCAAATTCCGTGGAGGCAAATGCTTCCAAGGTGACGACAGAGGTACGTTCCCCAATGAATCTATACTTTCAATTAATAAGCGTCGTAGACTTCGAAATTTGCTCGATCAGCTCAAGTCTATCAGAAATCTGCCTCCGAACACTTAGCTTCTATGCGAGAGAAGACCGACTCGCTGGTCAATAAAGGCGGTAGGGTGGACTCGCCCACTGGCAGCACACCTCGAAAGCGCGTTTGGCAATACACCGATGATTGGGAGCTGACCAAGGATCGTGAAACCATCATTCAAGTTGGAAGCGGAGGGATGTACAAATGCAAGAATGTGGATTCGACGCCGAGTCATCCACTGGTCGGCGATGTATTCCCCAACAATGCTCTCCAACCAGTTTGAAACATCCTCCCTTGCCAAGCGTTGCTGCCCAGCCCGAAGACATTTCAGAGCCACTGGACCCGTTGCCCCCACCTTACCTTGAAGCCGATCCCGGACAACCGCCCCCATCTAACCCTCCCCTGGCATTAGCTCCATCGATTATTCCGCCCATAGCACTGCCTTTGGCGGTTTCTAATACGGCTAAAAGGTCAAAGATTGGAAAAGCAGGTTCCGATGTTATCCCCGCTATGGGCACGCTGACAGAGCGCTCGACGAATTTAATATATGGTAGAGGGACTCGAAGAGCTCGATGATAGTTGTTTTGTCGTTGTCATTAGGCTTACATAGTGTGTGTACAGTCAGTCATTGTAAATTATCTGGTTTTGTATTTGACTCGAGTCCGTCCAGTTCGATGGATGGCCCAGATGATACGGACACGCTTCTTGCTTTGATATGCAGCCTTCTGCCAGATAATATCGCGCCTTCGCAGCAGAGCCTTCTTGATGCACTACTTCAGACAGAGGGGAACGTCGAAAAGCAGCTGAAATTATATCAAAGCAGTATTCAAATGGCAAGCGCAAGAGAAACGTCAGCTTGGATGGCTGGCTGATACGCGCCGCCTCTTCCAACGATGCCAACGGCGAACCCTCATCTCCGCAGAGTCGGCTGGGGTCCGAATCATTTAGCAAGAAGCCACGCTCTGCAAATGGTATATCCACCACAAAGATTGGCCCGTCGCTGCCCTTGTCGAGGCCAGTCAAGCCAGTGGAGAATCTGCTGGATGTCCTCCGCCAGCCCCTCAGCGTCGTCCCGGTCCCGAGTGTCCCCGTCTCCCTCCACTGACGCTCAGCAACCCTTCGCTAGTGGCGCAGCACACTCCATGCACACATCATCTGGGCATTCTGCCCCTGGAACTCGCATGCCGTCTTTTCTATACTATGCTCCATGAGGCACGAGATTGGTCGAGGAACAAGTGGTGGCTGGTTGACCGGTTGGTCGAAAGCCCGCATCGAGCCTCTCTGTATACTCGACATCCTGTCGAAGGGAACGACGAGGCCGCCTGGCAGGGGGTGACGCGTGCATGGTGAGTGAGGCATTGCGACACTGCTTCTCTTACGCTCACCCTTTTCCTAGGTATAACGGCAGACGGGGTGAGGTGTCGAAGCAGTTCCCCTCGCCCATGGAGGAGGCTTGTAGGATTGTTGAGAAGTTGTCAATGCGGAGATGTGCAAACGCAACGGTTTCCCTCGAGTGGGGCGGAGATCCTGACGATCCCGATGGTCAGGGTCTCACCTGGCGAGCCAACTTCGCCGCAGCGAATTGTTACGAGGGTGCCAAGGAAGGTGTTGGCTTCCATTCGGATCGCTTGACCAGCATAGGTCCCTACCCAACCATTGCGAGTCTGAGTCTAGGTACGCAAATGCTTTGATGATGCTTTTGATTGACAGTGCGATGACTGCTGTTGCAGGAACACGGAGGGTGTTTCGCCTTCGGGAGGTTATCGCCCTCGACGAGGTTGGGAAAAGAGCTGCTCAAACATTCGATATCCCTCTACCACACAACTCGGTCTGTGCCTGCGTTTGCATGGCTGAACTCTACCCGGTTAACAGTGGGGGTCCCTTACAGCTTTGTATAATGCACGCGTCCACACAGGAGCGATTCAAGCACTCAATACCCCCGCGTAGCACAATTGACCGTTTCCACCCTCCATACCCTCCGCCCCCCGAGCTGCCCGAACTCGCATCCGACCGGGAAACTGCAGGATAAACATCACTTTCCGATTCTTCCGCCCTGACTTTCACCCTGACACCATTCCGCGTTGCAAGTGCGGTGAGATGACGACACTGCGACCTGACATGAAGGGACGACAGCGTGAATCAGAATCAGAAGGGAGTGACAAGGGTAGGAGCCCTGGATCCGCTCCGGAGCGTGCCACAGGTTACTGGTGGACGTGCACGGCTGGAGATCAGAACGAGGGGAAGGGGTGTGGATTTTGGAAGGTGATGGATGTGAAAGCGGAAGGACGAGGGCCATTTGTGTCGCGGTAGTGTCGTAACTGCCGCTGTGTGGAATTTGAATTGACACTCTCTGCGACACCACAACACCACCATGAGTGATCGCACGGCAACGATCTCTCGCAAGACTAACGAGACAGAGATCGAAGTGTACATCAATCTTGACTGCCAGCCAGGTTCAGCATCCCCACAAGTCATCGATGTCTCAACCGGGATCGGTTTCCTAGATCACGTACGTACGTTCTCCACTAAAAACGTTGCATACACTCTCAAGAAGAGATCAAAACCGATCTTATGCATGTGATAGATGTACAATGCCCTTGCGAAACACAGCGGAATGTCTCTCACGCTCAAGGCCAAAGGCGATCTCTGGATCGATGACCACCATACAGCTGATAAGTCCACCCCACCCTCCCCATTCCTCGTTTCCATAGTCCCAGCACGAACGAGCGTCCTCATCCCACTCCGCGCTCACACAGGACACGGCGATTGCACTTGGCACCGCGTTCAAGGAGGCGCTTGGTGAAGTCAGAGGAATACGTCGATACGGTACGGGCTTCGCTCCGCTCGACGAGGCAAGTCTTATGGCCCTTATACGAATTACAATCCTCACGTCGTGATGCACTGATGACAGGCTCTTTCGCGCGCAGTCATCGACATCTGCTCACGTCCCTATTGTGTGACCGATTTGGGTATCAAGCGCGAAAAGATCGGTGATCTCTCGACGGAGATGTTCCCTCACATATTTTATTCCTTTGCCATGGCATCCGGATGTACGCTGCATGTGGACGTCTTACGCGGCCAGAACGACCACCACAGGTATGCTAAACTGCTCGCTCGTTGGGTGCAGGAGGTCACCTATTGCCGTTCACAGAGCAGAATCTGCTTTCAAGGCCCTCGCTCTAGCCATTCGCCAGGCCATTGAGCGGACGGGAGGGAATGATGTACCCAGTACTAAGGGTGTACTATAGCGTTGAACGGTGTTACCAAAACATTGGATTTGCAGGGCACTCGTGGTCCGACACATTCCGCGTATGCCAATCGCGGGATAAATAATATATTATTGGACTACACGTTATTCATATCATTCTAACATCATGACCAGAGAAGGCATCGTTTCTCTGGAGGAGGGTTAAGCTGAAAAGCTGATATGAGGGACATCCAGTAGGATCAACTAGGCAACGAACCTTCGCCTTCGGAGAGCAGTTGAAAGCCTTTGCAAATTCTGGGACGTTGTGCAAAGTCCCATCCACGCGGAATTGAGCGGGAGAGTGTGGATCCGTGCGAACCCGTTGGACCAAAGCCTCGGGTTTGATGTTTTCCGCCCAAATACGACCGAAAGCGATGAAGAACAGTTGATCCCTGCGCACGGTTATATGAGTTGACGCATAACACGAGGTCAGCTATGTCGCACCTCGTGTGGTTAAGACCAGGTAGCAGATATTCGTTCCCTGCCTGTAACGAATCGTTAAAATGTGCTTTCCACGCACGGTATGCTTGGATAATGCCCGAATCGCCGATATTCTCCCCCGATGTCCTGAGAATCGGTTAAGCACGGCCCATTACTGTTCAAGATTTGCATACAGGTTACCCTGCGAGGTACGTCTCAGCTGAGATGTACTGAGATGAGAAGCGAGAAGCCTACGTTTACGTGCACCTTGCCACCGTGTCCGTCATCAATGGTATAAGCTAGGGTATAGCCCGTCGAGGTAAGCGGCGGATGTAACAATGAAGCGGATTCTGCGCACAGGAGTATTGTTTCTCAAGGCAGGTCTGTTTCTCCTTGAACCTCTCGCTTGTTGCATTAGTCCACCACTCTTCTAGCTTGCCTTCCTGATTGTACAAGCGCCCGGCTGAATCGAAAGCATGCTTATGATATTGAACGAAATGAGCATATTTTCGACTAAGAGTGCAAGTTGGACACACAGTAAGCTCGTGGGAGGCCACTTGACCGAACGCCCCGTAAGCGAGGTAGGCGGGCCAATCTTTGTTGAAGAATGGCGGACGTAGAATGCCCGCAGGGAACACGATCTGGAAGATTGCTGTAAATAGATATAAAAGTGCACGTACTAGTGAAACCTACTTCATTCGCTGGGGGATTGAAATATGCATTTACAGTTGCTGGTGTCATCTCCCACGCGTCAAGGTCACGGCGTTTTCCAAGCTGCTGCCACTGCTTGTAAGTATCGCTTGAACTGGATCATGTTATTTAGTCACGTATAGTGGCATGATGTTAATGCCACACCTCGCACTAAGCATATTCTTGAAGTAGTCAAACTTGCTTATGTCGACGCGAGAATAGTATCGCAGGAGGGACTCGGCATTCTGCGTGTTAGGGGAAGTAGGGTAGCCAACTTTCACGCGGATTGCATCGGCCTAGAAACTGCGGTCACAAAGATGCATGCTACATCAAAAGTGGGATTGGTGACCTTTTCAGCGGCAGCGGCAGCAGACTCCTTATCCATCCAAGATATGGATGGTAGTGACTTCTTGAAGGCATCCACAATATCTGCGCAAAATAAATTCGATACCCGCAACTGGAGGTCAACGACTCACCAGTGATCACTTTGGTGCCCTTCTCCTTAGAGTCACCCGCAAAAGTCACATTCACAAAGTATCTCCCAGTTGCGAACCCGAGAGCCTGGTCCACACTATCGACACAGTACTCCGCGCGATCGCCGACGGAACCGGGCTTTATACCTTGCAGAACCTCTTGTAAATGTCTTACAGCCTTCCACGATTCTGTGGAGGTTCCAAGCCGGGGTGCTAACACCAGGGCGGCGCGAGTGACGAGATACGCCTCGAGAACATCTGTATCAGTTTGATTGAGAATGGAGGTAAGCGAGCGAGTATATGCTGGATAGGTCACGACGACTTCAGCAGGGTAATTGCGAGGCGTAAATGTTGCGAAGTAATTCGGGAAATTGACTTGAGTTATCGTCTCAGTGATGTTGGACACAGGGACCTTATTGTATGTGAATAGAGGATCCTGGTATAAAATGTCTCTGCGCAATGATCAGTATCTGGTTTGTTGCATTTTTCGAAACTGTTCTGACAAGTCTAGGCTGGCCTGTGCAAGCTTCCTTTCGAGTTTGACCACTTCTTCAGCAAGCGTTGTCGCATTTTTGGACGGTCCTTCGGGCCATCGTCATCGCCGCCGTCGCCGTCATCATCCCATGGGGGCCAAGGCCAAGGAGGCCAAGTGTTCTCAGAATCCTGGTTATTTACCAAAGTCCGAGAAACGTTCTCCTTCTGCGCCTCATAATGGATAAGAAGAAGACGCTCCAAAACGCTTGAGTAGAGCTCTCGCATGGTCTCGTCTTCAAAGTACTCCTAAATTCTGCTTAAATGCAGGCCTTAAATTGACGGGCATGCACCGACCTTTGAGGGAAGCCCAAGGTTGGGTTGTTGGAACCAAAGAATCATGAGATTAGGATCAAAGGCAGAATCACCCTCGACACCGAATTCAAAGAGTGCGGGGATACCTGTGTGGAATGTGAGTGGACGCGGTGACATTAATTCTCGCAAGTGAATGTCAACCTTTCGAGTGCAAGAATGCCAGGGAGGCTGTCAACCCCTCTCGCTCTTTGTCGTCATCGTTCATGCCAGCAATCCCAGTAGATTCGCCGCGGTAAAGCTTTTTAACGTTGGCTACAAAATCCTTGAGGGCCCCTCGCCCAACTGATCCAGGGTGCTTTCATCCATGCAAGAGTAGTATAGGTTGCGTAACTTATCAAGGAGTTGCTGATCAGCGGGTTCCATCAGGGAAGCGATGGGACCGCTATCGAGGATGTCCTTGACAATCTGCTGATTTTCTTGGAAAAGAAGATTGAAACTACCGAACCGACCCTTGTCTGAGGGAAGAGGATGGGCCTTACGCCAACCTCCAGCTAGTGGGCATGAGCTAAGTAGGCCATAGATTATAACGCTAAATAAAACCCACTGGCATATTCGTAGAAATTCTCACAGGGGTCCTGTGTAATGTCCAAGGAAGAGAGGATGGCTGCAGAAAGCACAACGCAGTCCGAGGAGAAGCATTCTTCCTCTTCTGCAAGCATGTCAATAAAATGGGGGGTAAATATATAGTGTGGGGATATACCCTCTCCGGAGGGGGATTGAGGGGACAGGTGGAGGCGCGCCTATGACAGTAGTCGTAACTATAGCTGTGGCAGTAGCTGTGGTAGTCGAGGGGACAGTGACGACGCTCGTGAATGTGATGGGGGGTTTTTCTCCTCCTGGAGAATCCGGCAAATTGTTAAGCTTATGCTGGGAGCCGAGAAATAGGCCGATGAAGATTGAACACAGTAAAAGGAAGACCAGGAGGAGAATGAGTAATATTTTGTTGAAGGGAGTGAGTGGATCTTGAAGAATCGAACCGAGTCTGTCGGCTACGGATGGAGTAGGAGCAAGTTGAGGACCATCATTCCCGGGGTCGTCTTGAAGGAGCGGGCAGACTCTGGATGACAAGAGTGCTCAGCTCGATACAGGAAACAGATGAAGGTGTGTGCATACCTTCATCTGTGGATACCCTTGCCTGCCTCTCACGCATGGCGAAAGCCCTGCTTCAACGAATGAGACAAGGTGTGTGAGGAAGTGATTAGTGAGCAGCGTGTCGTGTGTACACTGCGCCTTGCGGAGGACGCGCGACCTAGATTCGGTTCGCGGCTGGATCTGCCGAGGCACAGACGCGTGTCAGTTCTAACCAGGATGCTGCGCTGTCTCGACTCTCCTCTCCGTGCTGTAGTGGGCCGCATCCACTTGCAGTACTCTGCTCGTCACACGATACCCTTGCTTCCCACTAGATCATTATTTAATATTTTAAAAAGGCGCCGTCGAAGCCAGAATTCACACCCATTCTCTCACAAGATAACCTTTTCCATCCCTTCTCAGTGTCTCCTTTTCCTGCAATAGTTGCTCGAGGAGAGGCCATCAAGTCGTTGGCACCATGTCCTGTTTGTGTTCCCATGACCAGATACACGATCACACGAAGCCCAAGCTCGAGCGATCGCTTTCGAATGTCCGGATTGCGGGTGGCCTACTCACTGCACGAGGATCACTGGCGTGCTGACAAGGATCATGCAAAATACTGTCGCGTCTTCGTGAGGTGAATGAAGATGAACACGATCTCCGCAGTGGGCGGAGACTGCGAGAGTTTGAGTTACCAGGTGCGTTCGCCTTGCATCTCAGAACTTTGTCGAATACATTTGTTCCGCAAGTCCAGGTCCACAGGATACGGAAGCTGCCATATCTTTTTCGAACTGGGACGTGTTCTGGTATACACGTAACTTCCCGTCGATGGATACAGAACGGTCACGGAGACACGCTAGCAAATTACTCACATATCCCATAACCATCGGGTCTGTCATACACCAATACAGCGCCTTGACTCTTGGGAATCAAAGGCTTACTCCAGAAGGCAGTCGATCATTGGCTGGTGTGTATCTAATGCTTTAAACTCGTCTATAATTTACAAGCACGCCCTAGCTCTGCGATTGACCCTACACGGACCTACGGGAACGCCTGAGACCGAAGAAGCCTCAATCGATAAACCTCAAATGCGAATCTTCATCCTTGGTGCACGAGCGGAATCCTCCTTGCCTCCCCACGTTTGGGAACAGCTCACGCTTTTGTTCCCGGCAGCACTGTTTCATCTCTACTTTATCGGACCGCAGGTTTCTCTGCCAAAGCCTCCAGCTACCGTGTCCAGTCATTCGACTTCAGCAGGGTCGCACTCAGCTGGCACTCCCCTGCCCGAGGCGGAAGCTTCGGCCTCGCCGCACCTGCCAAGTCTGACGAGGAAAAGCCAGTCTATCTGCCAATGTGTATGAGCCTCCTACTCCTGCTCCGATTTCGCGACATAGGCGTACTCGGTCCTCAATCGAACGCTATGGCATACCGTCCTACACGGTGCCATACACCCCACAATTGACGATCACCGGCATGCAGTGCAATTATCACGAAGTGCATGCGCAATTCCAGGAGACATTTGATCCCTATACCGACCTCTTCTTTATGTTCTCTCCGGGCTTTGGGTTTCCGTCACCGACCTCGATGTCCGATGTTACTGGAGAACCTCTTCTACAGATCGAGTCTCCCACTGAATGGGGACCAGTCCTCCCGCTTCTGTTGGCTACAAAATGCCCTATTTTCGTGACTGGGTTCTCACCCACCGATGTTGAGCGCGATATCAAGTCAATGTCACTTGCGCCAGGAGTAGCAGGTGAATTTGATTGGGTGATCACGCCAGGGGAGAATGCGTTCGGAAGTGAAAAATGGGAGGTTGCTGATTTTGACCCGAGGGTAATGGTGAAGACGAACTGGGGAATATGGGGCATTCGCGGTAAACGGAGGGATGTGCGTGAGCGGAGTGTTTTTGGGCAATGATTACGTGAGATACGCGTCGCGTCGCCCAGCTACTTTGCATTTGAGCTATCAATGGTTTTCATCCCACCGCCTCACCTGGCATCCGCTTCTCGTCCATCATATGCAGAAACATACAAAATATCCTCACAGCGCATAGGAGATCTCCGCTTTCTGCGGCTTCCTCGGTCATAATCCTCGTCGCGCCAGATGTCGACGCGCTTTGTGCTGCTAAGATGTTTGCAGAGCTATTTAAGCAGGACGATGTTATGCATCGTATCACACCCTTGTCTGGAATTGCAGATCTGGAACGCATGCGTGATGAGCTTATAGCATATTCAGAAGTGTGTCACCTCGTTATCTTCATCATTTGCCTCGGTTGATCGATGAATGACCAGCTCCATACCCTTATTCTTTTAAATATCGGCTCTATCCTTGACTTGCCTTCATCGGAGTGGTTTGGTGACTTCCCTCCCAGGGTTCATGTACACGTCATCGACTCAGGCCGGCCGCAGAACTTGTCCAGTCTGTTTGGCGAGGGCGGGGGTGCAGAGCGGGTTATCGTGTGGGATGATGGAGGAGCAGAACGCCTTGACGGAGAGAGAAAAGCGTGGGAGACGCTTAATGTGAGTGTTCTGTGGCATAGCCAGCTCTGCGTGTGTTAATTGTGTTTCTTCCGAAGAATGCACCGGAGCCCGACTCAGACGCGAGCTCCGATGACGACTCGTCTGAAAACTTGCCTGAGGACTCCGAAGAAGAAGGCATACGGAGCCCTTCTCATAAGCGAAGATCCCTCAGCGACGGTAGTAGGTCACCGAGGAAGCGCAAACGCTTGGATGACGACGTAAGGCCTTCTCTCTGGCGTCTTCAAATCTTTATAAACAATGGTTTCAGCGGCCTCCTCGCGTGTCGAGGGAACAGCGCGACCAATACTATGTTTTGCTGGACAAGTACTATATGTCCGGGACATGGTACGGACAGAGCGCTGCAGGCATTGTCTACATTCTCGCCACTGCACTGGAGCGCGTCGACAACGATCTCCTCTGGTACGCTCGATATGTCCTTTCCATTTCTTCGCGATACTCACTAACCAAGGCTCGCAATCCTTGGCCTTACCAATCAGTATGCCCGTTGTCGAATATCACGTTCTGAGTACGAGAAATATCATTCCATCTATTACGACGAGGTTTCTCGTCTTAACCCTCCCCCGCCCACGAACGATGCCATGGCTAGCCGCGTTGAGCGCAGACGATATGTCATTGCGCACAACAGATGAGCTCCGTTTTGAGCTTTTTCGGCATTGGACGCTCTACGATGCAATGTTCCACTCCGAGTATGTCGCAGGAAAACTGGGGCTCTGGAAGGAACAGGGTCGGAAACGACTAGCGGGCTTCTTGCAAAGATGGGGTAGGCGACGTGCATGATTGTCAACGCTTCCCCGCATCACTGACGATGGTCATAGATTCTCTGTCCCCAAACTCAACAACTATACGCACACATGGACATGGACTTGAAGCGCCAGCTCCGTGACAAGCTTGACGAGATTGCCCCGGAGTACGGCATGATCGAACTCACCTACCCTTCTTTGTGCGCTGCTACGGCTATCACATGCAGCCGCTATCTGCCGCTGATGCCGTGGACTCGCTTAACGCACTCCTGGATGCTGCTACGGGTGTGACGATCGAAATTGAAGCCGATGGCGCGCGAAATGGTGGGGAATGGTTTGGAGGTGGGCGCGTGTGGCGTGCCGCCGGGCGCTGGGGGGTTCCAGAAGCGAAGGAGAAAGCAAGCATGCTCACTCTTGGTCAGGAAGAAGAGCAAGCGGCGGGAGAGACAGAGGAGGCGCGGGGTCTTGGCTGTGAGGAATTTTTGGAACGCATTTGATGCTCTCGAGGAGTGAGTGCCGTGTCTTATGTGGTAGCGCTCTATAAAGCTGATGACTGGAATTTGCAGTGTCACTCATTTGCGCGAGGCAATCGGTCTGGCAAAGTCCGTCCACCAAGCGATCATTCGAACGGGTTCCTCCATCATCAATAAGAATGACATTCGCATGATTCGTGGTCATCGCATCGTGCAACTTAAGCAGGGACCCGACCTCGCCCTATTCACGCAACCAGGTGTCCTATTCCGTCTTGGCCTTTGGCTTACGGAAGTGCTGCGCGACCGCATCACGGGAGTCAATATCAGCAGGCGAAGCAAGAAGAAGAGCTTGCCTTTGATCCTCGCGTGCTTAGATGAGCAAGATCGGACGTATCTTGTGATTGGCTTGAACGAAAGTATTGATTTTGGCGATGTCAGGAAAAAGTAAGTGTCTCGCGTGGGCGCAAGAGTGTGAAGTGCTGACCGTAGCCCAGCGAGTTTGGCCTGACTTTCCTGACGCGAAGGAGGACTCTGGTGCACGGACTCGACATGGCTCGTTCGACACGAATGTATTGGAAGTCAACGAGGCTGATTTCGACAAGTTCATCGCAGAGGTCTACAACGCAAAGGACAAGTACTAATAATAATATATCACCCACGGGATTTCTGTTGTTTCTGTAGTTGTATACTTAGCACGTGGAGGAGATTCGACGAACAGGATAGATTACCAGTGAGCCCTCCATTGTAGATCACGAGCTAACAAGTTACGGAAACAGTAGGGAATGTAGTTCAATGTGCATATGACTATGCACGACAAGTAGCTCCCACCGCAGCCTGACCTGGCGTAATTCGACTGCTGACCAACTAAGTTGTGTGTAGGCAAGCATCCGTATGAGAACGAAGGTGCTAGATGTACCCCGGAGAATTGAATGGACAAAAAAGATCACAGGTTGCAGACGAAGACTACATGTCAAATATTGAACAAAGGTTCAAGGAGAACAAGAGACGACGAAGGCAGAATGATTTTGTGCTCACGCTCAGCGAGTCCCGAGCTCTGACAGTGACGCATACAGCGGATGCGCACGCACTCGCATTTACCTCTGCACACGGAATCTGCCACATTTATCGATCGCACGGACATCCGAAGAGATGTGTTTTTTAGTCTGACGAACTCCACCCGAAGTGCCAAATGCCCAATCCGGGTCTGGTCGCAGGTGAAACTGGGACCTAAATTGCAGTAAACAAGGAGGCACGCACCCCCCTTGAGAATGCCTGGAGAAATAGTCGAAGTCCACATTCACCGCCATCGTCAATACGAGCTGCAACGATGTAAACAACAAATACAGAACGGGATGCGGGTTATCTTACTGCTCGTTCTTGAAGCGACAACTCCCGCATCACAATTGGCTCTCTTGGCGTGTTGTCCTCCGCAGATGGTGGCAAAGGAGAGAAGCTCACCGAGTATTGTCCTACACATGATTAGACAGTCTCTTCTCGCCTTCACAAGACGTGGGTAACTTACCTGTATCGGTAAAAATCTCACGCCCAAAGCCACGAAATGCGCGATTTATACTCGCCAATTCTTCACCACGAGAACCGCGAAGCGTGAAGTGCCATGCCCAAAAGCCCTCGTCGATCTTGGCAAACTGCGAAAAACGATCTGGTTCTGGTTCTGGCTCAGGCTGAGGTTCGCTAGCTTTCGATAGTATAAGTTCCGGTGCAACTCTATCGGTGGCCTCAGTTCTGGAGGTGCAGAAAATAGGCTAAAAGCTCCCCACCGAAGAAAAAGGTCATATCGCCGCCTCCATAAATGCCAGCGTTGCTGTGCCTCAGAAAAGGTATCCAGGACGGGTTCTCCGGTGGGGGCGTACTCATGCCAGTCCTTGAGCCTTTGAACGTACATGCGAGAGTTTATCCAAGCGAAAGGCCTCCGGATCTGGGACGCTGAAATGAGCTGACGTGCAGCGACTGAACCAATTAATCCATACCCAAAGTACTGGGGTGCCGTCGCGGTCCATGATCACGGCACGAAATGGCCGGTGTGTCCTAAGAAGTTGGCGAGATAAAGATGCCAAAAAACCACGAGGTTCCTCAGCAATAAATCCCAGTGTCTCTCCGGCGTCGTTCGCTATCTCTAACGGTCATTGACTGAGCAAGAAATTTGCGGATTTAACACTGACAAATGACGTATTTGTTCGTTTGCTCAAACCCTACGAAAATGTTGAGCATTTCGACTTGTCTGTACAGAGTGACATATTGATCCAGTAGATTACAAGAGCAACAGCTTCAAGTTACTGACCGGGTTACAACCAGCGCGTTGTTCTGCAAGAGTCTCTTGAGGCCGTCCTCTGGATCTGAAGAAGGGTGCCTCTGGCCTTCTTCCCACAGTGGCGATTCCGAAGTGTTAACGGTGCTTTCATCTTGCGCCAGATGTTTCTGGGAGTTAATTTGTGTTCCCAGAGTTGGACGGACGCGCGGTGTGAGTGTACGTGGCCTAGTCCTTCCGCCGGACGGAGCACCTTTGTCAGGAAACCTGGACAAAGCAAAGGACCTTCGAAGAAGGGTAGGCTGACATCTGAGGGAGCCTCCCAAAATCCCGAGGTTGTTCAGCTTGAGCATGAGCGTTGACCCGGCCCGCGTTGTCCGTGCAGCAAATCTCGTCCTCCGCGTCTCCGCGTGTACACGGTCACCGGTCATCACCGACAGTTTCATGCACAGTCGTTCGCGCCATGTCCTCCCGCGCCTGAGGGAGTCCATACGAACTAGGGCCGCTACAATCGCCACCAAACCTGCAGTACGTTCTTGCGTTGTACTCGTACTCGGCTAATCTAAGTCATAGCCGCTGCCCACGCGTAACACTGCAACCCCACCATCGACGCTCTCTTCTAACAGGCCTCCTCCCAACCTAAGCAAATGGGAACGACCGGAAGTTCTCCCTCAGCGCTTCCCTGGCTTTGGCTCTTCATCTTCTAGAACAGCCCCTTCCACTCGCAACCTCAGGGAGAGACGCAGTCGGGGTCCGGCCGGTGAAGATCAGCAGGGTAGGTACAATCATCGCCCAGACCGTTCGCGGACAGCATTCTCCGGTCAGTCAAAATGGAAGAGGGACATTCCATTCCCCATGCCCGCCGCCGCAGGGTCAGACCGATTTTCTCGTGACTCTGCTCCACACCAGTCCAAATCTGTCGCCCCTCCCTTCCCTTCACCAAGAACCGCAGCGCGCACAGGACGGGTGACTCATGACCCACCTGTTCTCACCGAGAATGTCCGTTTCACCTCGGAGGAACTGTTCGATGACGGGCGGAATTTCGAGAGTGATGTGTCTATCTCTGGCTATGCTCGCGAATCGCTAAGAGAGAGCAAGGGAAGGCGCCTTAAGATCGGGCACAAGGAGCGCGGGTCCCTCAAGCGAGCTTTCTGGGACGATGGTTTACCTTCTCGGAATCACGATCGCGACACGCCTGCGACACAGATTTCGAAGCCGAAGGGTAAACTGAAGACTCTGAACAAGACACAAGTTGAAGTCTTTATTCCCAGCACCGTGTCTGTGGGAAACCTTGCTAGAATTCTCAAAGTTCCACTAGGTGGGCCCCATTTTGTATGACAACACTGTGGATTTTCATTGCCTTTATGTTTCAGGTAGGCTTCAGCGGAGGATGCGGGAGGCTGGAATGGCGGATGAGGCTTCGTATGACCACGGTATTCTAGTCTGTATAGCCTGCGTTCGTGGCTCTTACGTTCATTCCTAGTCCTGACCTCGGAGTATGCTGTCCTTCTGGCCCATGAATTCAACCGTAACCCAGTCATCAATGACGAAGCAGCGTTTGACATTTACCCTCCGTGAGTCCTTCGTAATGGGTGCATGGGTTTGCGTACCTGACCACATTACTCACTATTTAGACCGCCTCCTGTGGATGCCTCGACGCTGCCCCTGAGGCCACCTATCGTAACTATTATGGGACATGTTGACCACGGCAAAACAACGTTACTGGATACCCTTCGCTCTGCATCTGTGGCCAAGGGAGAGGCAGGAGGTATTACCCAGCACATCGGCGCCTTCTCAGTTTCTGTCCCCAACACCGTTGGGGTGGTCTTCAGAATATCACCTTCTTAGATACTCCTGGCCATGCAGCATTCTCCGCAATGCGCGCCCGCGGGGCAGATGTGACCGATATTGTCGTTTTGGTTGTGGCTGCAGACGATGGCGTCCGCCCTCAGACTAAGGAAGTCATTCAACTGGTCCAGAAGGATCCGAACGTACAGCTTATAGTAGCTATTAACAAGATAGACAAGCCTGGAATTAAAATCGTGCGTCCTGGTCTACATGCATGTAGATTCCCCATTGACACTCTGCAGAGCAACGTTCACAATGCCCTTTTGGTAGAGGGCGTTCAACTGGAAGCATTGGGTGGCGACATACCTTCAGTAGAAATTTCCGGTTTGACTGGTCAAGGCCTTGATCAACTTATGGAGACCATAACCGCTGTTGCAGAGATGCAGGACCTACGCGCGGCCCACGAGGGCCCGGCCTGCGGACGCATCATCGAGTCGAAGTTGCAAAAGGGTCTTGGGTGAGTTCTTGTCTACTGTACCTACCGTTTCCGTTCCGATAGGTCCTACGTGCAGGCATGTCGCCACCGTCCTTTTACTTCGTGGTTCCCTCAAACTCGGTGCTCATTTGATTGCTGGCACGACGCAAGCTAAGGTGCGCGTCATGACCGACTCAACGGGTTCGCCCGTCAAGGTCGCGATCCCTGGCATGGCAGTCACCGTGTCGGGATGGAAGGAGCTCCCAGGTGCTGGTGATGAAGTTCTCGAAGGCTCGGAACACGACGTAAGAAGGCAGTGGCTAACCGATTGCGCAAAGCGGAAGAGCAGGCCATGATGATAGACATTGATGCGATCAACACCCAGCGGCGGCTCGAACGCGAACAGAAGGAGCGCGAGGAAGCTGATCAGCCTGGGATGACCCCCGAGGCGGAGGAAGAGGCTATGAAGCCGCGTGAGCTTCGATTGATCATTAAAGGAGACGTAGCGGGAGCGTCGAGGCACTGGTGGCGCAGTACAGTACATCGGAAACGAGAAGGCGCGGGTAAAGATCGTCTGCACAGGCGTTGGCGAGATAACGGAGAGTGACATCACGCTCGCAAAGACCTCAGGAAGTGAGCTTCCGTCATCCAGCGACTCTTATTTCAATAAATCACTCCTCATCTCTTTTGCTTGAATTTCTAGGCATGATCGTTGCGTTCTCTGTTCCCGTCCCCCGCAGCGCCACCCTTGCCGCTGGCATGCACAGCATCCCTATATTCTCGTCAAAAGTTATTTATCAAGTCGTAGAGGACATCAGGGAACGCGCCACGAACTTACTCCCGGCAGTTTACGAGAAACGTATCTCTGGCGAGGCCGATGTCCTTCAAATTTTCGATATAAAGCTCTCTGGTCGACGTACTAAAGCTATTGCTGGATGCCGTGTCACGAAAGGTATCATTGAGAAGAATAAAAAGGTCCAAGTCGTTCGGGATGGAGAGGTCATCCACGAAGGTAAGGGCACTACACACATGGCTAAGCAGACCCGGTTACTTAATTGCTGTTATCAGGTCGATTAGACACCTTCAAACATATGAAAACCGACATCACCAATGCTTCGAAGGGAACTGAATGTGGTGTTAGCCTGGAGTCATTCGTTGATCTCAGGAAAGACGATGTCATTCAGGTATATAGTGACATAGAGCTTCCTAAAGTATTGTAGACAGTAACCTTAGAGATGTATACGCACGTCATTCTTCTACTACATTGCAGCACCCTTTCTTAGACGTATCCCCGGACAATTCAAGGTATTGCTCTAGGACGTATAGTTGTGACTATTTTGCTCATCTAGGGTGAGCTCCTTTGCGCCGACCGTCCCAGTACGCCCGGTCACTCCGAATGTAAAGCTAACTGGACCTAGATCACGATCAGTTTTTCTAGTAACGTCCAGCTCCTTCCGTCACGCTTCTTTAACCGGATCTCAACCTGCAAACTTCTGAGAAAAGACAAAATTTCAGATGATCGAGAAATTTTTTACAGTACCTTCGTGCCGAAGACTGTGAAGGATGACGCAGAAGAGTCGACCGGTCCGAAGAGCTGCACGGAACGCGTGAATCGCTTCGGCCCAGCCAGATAAAGATCAAAGTGTATCTGCACAGGTGAGCTTGATGTTTGAAGAATGACGGATTGCCGTGCGGTTTGTTACCTCATTTTCCTCAATTTTTATGATGCTCCTCTCCCTGTCGGTCTGTTTAGCGAACACGGTGACATAAACCGTGCTCGGCGTCTGATAGTGATCGATTCGACAGTTCACGGCTTCCTGTGCATGCTGTCAAGCGTTGGTACTCCATGGTCAGCGGACCAAAATTTCGTCAACTTGTCTCGTGTGTGTATCACGTACATCTCCTTTCGACTTGCGGACAAAAAGATGACGCCCTTCCGCACACCCTTCGATCTTGAGGAATTCTTCGAATTCCAGCACACGACGTTTGCAACAGAAGTAACCCTGGGCAAAGGTTCGGCGTGGCGTCAGTGATTTCACATATTGTGAGATAAGAGCACGGAGACAACCTTGCTCCCCTCATGGAAAATCGGCTGTCGTGCGCCATGTCTTTCAGTGTATTATAGTATGCATGGAGAAGGCATTCTCACCGCTCCAGGATGATAGACACACTTTGTCCCTGGTCCATCGCCGATCCGATTCTCCTCATCACTCACGAAAGCTACTTTACAACCCGCCCGCTGACACGAGGTGCCCTCTGGGACGATGGCCTCTAAATCATCCTCTTCTTCGACCTTCTTGGTTGGCACCGGCGGAGCAATGGGCGTGGCTGCCGAGGTCTTTGCAGGCTGTTGAGGTCGACTGCGAACGGAGGACGACGTGTATACTTCCTTCCCATCGGCAGACTCTGTCATCGTAAGAGATCTATTTGGAGTCGAGGATGTCCCTGAAGGCTCGACTTTAATTGCTTCTGCAGAGTGCACACCGCGCGTACACCCCTGTATGAAATGGTTGTGGAAGTCTAAATTTGCCAAAAACGCGAATCGTAACTGTCTACTTACCGCGATGGCCATAAATTCGTCAAAATCTAAAACAGGCTTATTGACCGTGTTGCAACAAGACCAAGACTTGAGGCCTTCATGGAATACCTATCATCTAAGGTGGTCAGGTGAGGAGGTAACGATACAGGAGACTTTACCGGAGCACCAGGGTGGTGTATACAAAGTTCCTCTGTATTATCTGCAACATCGAACTCTTTTCCACACCCCTTGTGCGTACAACGAGGCATTACTGTCTCCTAAACGTGATAGATAGTCAGGTGGATGTTGTGAGTTGATAACGAGGGAAAAATGCGCTGGACAGACCGGGCATGAGCGGACCGGGGGTCATTGCACCCGTAAATGATACAACCTTCTAGTTACCCTGTATAGTATGGACGATATGGGTATATTGAAAAAAGGTATCTGGTATCATGATATTCCCGGTCCAAATGTCTCCCAAACCAAGAATGCCACTCCCCAGGGGCCCACACGCCCAAGGGTCCGCCCGGCCACCAACAACCTCTGATTCCTGGGACTATTTAGAGTCCCCTCTTCCTTCCCCGCAGCGCCCCGAAAGAAGGAGAGTAAGCCATCGTCCTGTATCTTGCGTGCTATGCTATCAATAAGATAACGTCTTGGTCTATGAGTGGTGGAAGGAACCCGCTCCATTTGTGCCAGCATTCGAGTAATATCCCAAGGTCGACAAACAACCTCGTACGCTAGTCCTGCCGTGACCCCTCCCGCTACTAGTGTAAAGCCATGCACTACACGGGGCAAGTGTCGTTCTATGGTAGTTGGTCGGCCAGCATGGGCCAGCTTGAGAGGTTGCACGAGTCCCAGCGAGAGAAGTTTCATCTCTGTGGCTACATGACGAGTGATTTCAAAGATCGTGAAAAACACAGAAAATCCTTTCGAGACACAATTATTAAATGGCAATGCCCACTATGAAATAACTCCATGCTCACCACAGACGTCCTTCGCTAGACCCCACCCCCACCCGTTCCATCCGCGCCCAGCCATGTCACGAACATCCAACATCCAACTTCGGACCTGCCTCAGCTCGCGAAGACCTGTAGCAGTGGGCTGATCTGGTGCCGCTGTCCCTCGAGCACTTCCTTCCACGCATGAGACCACCTCTTCCGTGCCACGCTCGATGGCCAAACGAACGTTTTCGGCTGGGGCAGCCACCACGGCTTGGGCACCACCAGCGACAGCACCTGAGATTGCGGCGGTCATGATCGGATGAGTTTGTAAATCGTCCCAACTACCCAAGGCCGAGGAGCTCTCCGAGTAAGTCGCCCATAGGACCGTACCCAATGATGCGTTCACTATAAGTGGCGGAAGAAAGTGCTTTGCGATGACTAGTACCTGAGGGAGGGAAAGGCGATGAGTAAACTTAGGACGGGGGGTACGAGGCACTCTCCAGACGCACTCCCTGCGCTTTCACGAGCCGCGAGACAAAATCGATATTCAACGACCCCCCACCGCTAGCAGCGAGACTCCTGAGAGACTGCCAACCGCTGACTTCGCTTGCAAAGTCGGACCACTGAGCAAAAAAAAATAATACCGATTGGTTGAACGTGAGGATGCTTACTTTTGGAAGGTCTGAACAGCCGTATGGGTCTGGAAAAATATAACACGGCGCCATGCGTCAACGATCGTGCAACTGCGGCATATACTGGATTGGTCGTTCCTGGTCCGTCATAAGGCTGGTCATCGTCGCACGGCTCATTTGACATCTTGGCTCATGCGAAAAGGTTCCTTGTGCATTTCATGCGCGCCAGGGGTACCAACACCACGAAGTGTTGCCCGCGGTCCGGCTCTGCGTACCGTACCTCCGACTCGACGCGTCCGTTCGGCCCTTCCACCGACATCGGTGCACAACACCCCCACCCCAGTTCTGCATCGTGTCACCTCAGATGCAATGCAGCCATCTCCGCGTCATCCGTCTTTGCACTACGGCCTTGCGACGGTATAGTAGTAGTACTACTACGCGCCCAACCCTGCCAGCCGACGACTTTCTGTGCTTTCCTCGCTTCTTTGACCTGGTGGAGCAGCACGCGTTACTCTCTGCAGCCCTCCGAAAACTCGACGCCGCAGAGCCGAGGGCTTCGCGTAGACGACGCCGAGATTTCCTCGCGTCTCATCGACAAGAGTCACAAGACCACCACCAATGGAAAGACATTATCGGAGATCTAGTGGTAGAAAATGCCTTTCTCCCTGATGAATTGTACCATTTTGAAGAGGTTCGTTCCTGGCGACTGCGATCGACTGTGAGGAGACCCACCTCACCGCTGACGGCAGGGCCATTATGATGGTGTCATTCGACGCTTCCGAGAAATGCGTGTATCCACCTGGGATGACGAAAGACATCCCGTCTTGAAATCAGCCCTTAATCGCCTGGAGGCACTTTACCCAGATGCGAGCCCCACACAAACGCATTTACTGCATTTGGCCTCCGACGGGGAAATACATCCACATGTTGACAACGTTGGCGCAAGCGGGTCTTGGATATTGGGCGTTAGTCTAGGTTCTGAGAGAACGTTACGTATGGAGTCTGTGGAAGACGTCGTCGACGGAATTCCGAAACAGACTTTCGATGTGTCGCTATCATCTGGGAGCGTGTATATTCAAAAGTGAGGTCAATTCTCTGCTCGGAGTCTTGTTGCTTGAGAATCGTAGGAATTCTGTTCGCTACAATTACAAGCACTCGATACTTCACGCAAACTCGACTCTGGGGGGGAAAGTGTCTCGTGGCCAGCGCATGAGCATCATGATCAGGGTGCGCTTCCGACCATGATTTTATGTATTCAACGGGATTGGTGATTTACGATTCCTCCGAAGGACTGTCCCCTTCCCACTGTGTCGCAAAAGGAGGCATCTCACCTTGTCCCTGGGTATGAAAATACACTAGAGTAATACAGATCCTTATGCTACCCTTTCCAACGACTTTGCCCAACGCATGAGACTCTTCACGGCTATTCTTGCGCTGATAGGTGTTGACCCAAGTACGAGGCGTAAAACTGGGTATACACCGACAGTATAGGTGAATTTCGGGTGCCTAAAGATGAAATTACGGCCGTGTGTCGAATCACGTGGAGGACTCGGAGACGTACCGTGATTGCACAATGCGGTGTAGGACGGTGAGTAGGAGGTTGTCCTGCACTATGAGTTGCCTGGATATCTTCTGCGTTAACACCTTGAATGATCCCTGCCAATCTTTTGGCAGATCATTAGAAGATATCAAATAGTTGTAGCCCGGCGCATGTACCAAAAGGTCGCGAGAAATGCCTGTTGCTGTGTACGCAACCGATTGAAGGGATAAGCGAGGCAAAAAAGCCTCCACATACCTCTTGATACTGTGGCTCTCTGGCGAGCATCTTGTAGAATACTGCGCCAATGGCCCAAAGTGAATTGAAGAGACGCGAATCCCTTCAGATTCCAACATTTCGGCTAGGGTTTCAGCTGCAGCTGTACGAGTGATCAGGGACAGGAATGCAAGGGGAGACCCTATTTTCAAACAAATTAGACCTTGGCCTGAAGGATGGGTCCACTATACACCGACTCTCAGAAAAGTTGGATAATATGATTACTCGCCCTGATGCTTCTGCGAGCAGGGACTTGTAGTCGCATGCCATGATGGCCGGTTCTGTGACTTCATCAAGAACAGTGGTTCTCCATGTGTCTTCATCGGCGTGGTTTCCAGAAGGTACATCGGAGCGCTCTGTCGAATCCAACGCGTTCTCGAACAGGGGGGTCGGGCCGTGCAGCGATTTGGAATGAGGTGAAATGACCAATGCTACGAGGTGGAGGCCGTAAGCGGTACAGTGCGCGCGGACCGTCTCGTGTACTGCTTCTCGTTGGGATCGAGACCATAGATTCAGTTGCATTGGCGCCACTAGGCCCCAGGGAATCGATCGCGACCTCTCCTTCCTGTTGTGCCAGATGTAAAGAAGCTTCGGACGAGCGGGGTTTTCGTCGGTGAGATAAGCCGCTGCCAAGAAAAGACCGATCTTACCGAGGCGACGTCCCTTGACCTGGCAGACGTTAGAGGGGGCCCAGACTCGTCTTGTCGATTTGGACACAAAGCAAAGACGGTATAGCCAAGCTCAGAAAACGACAACGCCGCGTTTCTTCCCACACCTGGGTGAAATGCTGGTTGGTTAATTCCCGTGGAAGGAGTAATTGAATGGGAGGACCTTCGTGGGCCCCTAGGATGAGAATGGCACATTTTTCCGTTGGAAAGGAGGCGCGAGGGGGTACCCCATAGAAGTCGGAGACGAGCTCGAAGAGAAGTGCAGAGACATGTTCGAAGACGGAAAGGAGGACGGAGATCGCGGCGATGAAAGCGGATATCGACGAGTGGATTGCCCAGAAAGTGATATGAAGGAGGCAGCAGTTGATCATCATGGCACGGGAGATGATTGACGCGCGGAAGTCGAATTGCCAAATCTGTCGGATTGGCCAATCTAGATTCCCAACCCAATTTACACTCCTCCTCCAAGCCGCAGCCTCAACTCATGCCGTATGTCGAGATTAACACGCATATCACCATCTACACGCACTCGCACGTCAATCGTTACGTGTTTCCGAGTTCCCTCCCACGCCTTGATGAAATGGCCAAAGAAAACGCGGGTGAGATCATCTCACTGATCTCAACTTGACCCCGCCCGTCCTGATTTCGTCCCATCGTAGTGCACTCTCCTGCTCTCCTAGCCGACCTGATGATCGCTCGGTAGTCCTGATATCATAAATGATCTCTCTCCCGAGCTCAACTGCCGTATTGCGATGCTTGCTTTCCGAATTTCAAAAGCCGGAAAGGCGATTCGTGGCTGTACCGCATTGGTGTCGTTGCCAGTCATTGGAGCTGCGTCGCGCCGCCGTGTCCGCCGTATGGACGAGACCGACCCCAATTCTGCCATGTCCTTGTTAAGAAAAAAAGTCTAGACGGGCCTCTGGGCAAATCATACAATCACTCATGAGAAATCATATTGCTTTTTCAGTCCCTGGAGTGACGTTGGGTGAATGCCCCCAGTACTCTTGCTGCATTATCTTGACGTCACCCTCCCACCGTCAGCGCCACCGCGCGTCATTCAAACAGAACTCTCCCATCTCACAATGGAATCTGCGAATAGAGACAATAAATTATATCTAAGAATGCGTACCGAAACTGTCTGTCCGCGATGTGAGTATGATACATACTGGTCTATCCAACTACTAGATACAATCAGGTAAGGAAGTCACTCCACGCTGTCCTCGCAATAGAACACCATGGGCTTCATCACTGCTATCCCGCTAGCTGTACGTGATCGATACTGCGATTGTAAACTTGAGATCGCGTGGTCAGAAATGCTATCACGTACGGAAGCGTTACAGTGGGTGGTGATCCTCCATCCACTTGAATTACAACAACTTGAGAACTCTGAACGCAAAACCAAAGTCAGGATCGGGGTAGCAGATCTGTCCGACAACGCACGTCGGTCAGGATGTTAATTGCCTTTACAGTTCCATTCTTCAGCTCCCCCCAAGTGTCCCACCACCTGACTCTACTGCCAATCTACATTGCCCTTGTCAGGGCCACGTGACGCGTCAAGAAAAAAATCAGGCTCGCCTGGAGCGGCGGGTTCATAGCCGAAACAGAAGGAAGCAAGTGTTGAGTGAGGAGGAGGAGTGGCTCTAAGGCCTGAAGACTGATCCAGCTCGAGAGTGTTGTTTATAAGGAGTCGCCAAAGAAGACAGAGTACGAACGATCGAGTGTCACTCCCACACAGAGCGCCACGCTCTGCATTCGGATGGGGGATGAAGGGGGATGAATGGAGGCCAGAAGAACGCGTGAATGAAAAGTCCTCGCGCCTGATCAATGGAGAAAGTTGATGAATTCATCACAATTAGGTGAGGGGGTTGTGTCAATGGAGGACCGCCGCTTATTGGAAACTGTGATCATTAGAAAAACTTGGGATTTCCAGGAGGGCGAAATATCGGAAGCGGTTACGCTAAGGTCTCGACCATAGAAGCGTGGTCTGAGAACCAGGTCCAAATGTAATACTGCATGGTGCGCTGCGTGGCTGGAATGAGTCTTTTGCCGAAAGCGAAAAGGGTTTCCGGCGGACCATAATGAGAACATTCTCGGAAGGAAGAGAAGCAGGCACCCTTACACGTAACCGAAACGCGCCAGCCGACAAAAAAGACCAAGGGTGGCCGTACGAGGTAGAGACAGTCGGGCAGTGTACGGCGGTGGAAGGTCGGCAGTGGAAGGTCCAGGGAGAGTTTGCGGGGCGTCCATCCCCGGCGCGTGGAACCAGCATGATAATCATAGCAAACAAAGTGAATAATAACAGGAGCTCTCGTACATTCCGACGCCCATTTACGGTCGTCCTGTCAAACAACCTTTACCTCCCTCTCTCCTCAGAGAGCAACCCCAGAAGAAGGTCTCGATCGGACGACGGCACCAACTCGCGAGGCAAAACTGGTTCTATATTCTACTCTCCTGCTTGCCCCCCTATTCAACAACGGCATCCCATATCCCTATCATGCCAAACCTGCCCGCAGCCCCTGCCCCTGCCCGGCATGACATGTCGGTCATTCTTGTCACCGGTTCTTACGACCACGAAATTCGATTTTGGGAGGCATGGAGTGGCATATGCTCTAGAACAATCGCTCGTTCCGGAGAGTCTGGAGTGAGGCATGCTCTCCTATCCAGCCTTCCACTCTCACCTCCAAGTTACGCAGCAAGTAAATCGTCTTGCAATATCTCCAGAGTGCGTCCGCGTGTATCCCGCTCTCCATCCGGTGCCCTGATCCGATCCCCTGCAGCAAGCGTTTGTTGGCTGCCGCAATTCATAAGAAAGTTAACATATACGAGATAGCCAGCTCCTCGTCTACTCCCGTAATTGGGTCCGATTGTTTTTCACTCGCCCTCTCTTCTCAAGCGAAGAACATAGGTCACCACGTTCGAAGGCCACACCTCTAATGTCACTTCGGTATCTTTTCATAGCCAGGGAAAATGGTTGGTGACGGGAAGTGAGGATGGAACTATAAAGATATGGGATCTTAGGTGAGCCTATTGGCTATATGCACCTTCGTACGTTAGGGTAAATTTTTTTTCTCGCAGGAATACACACTTACATCGCAATTATAACAACGAGGCCCCAGGTCGCTTTACGTCTTTTACTCGTTGCCATGATCGTGACTCAACTTGCCTGTTTACAGTCAACGATGTTTGTGTTCATCCAAACCAAGGTGAACTGATATCATGCGACCAAGCGGGCCGAATCAAGCAGTGGGATTTGTCTGAGAACATCTGCACGCATGAACTAGTATGGATTATCGTTCGCCTCGTTAATCTGATCAGCTAACTGTTAGCGTACAAGACGCCTGCAGGAGACGTCCCGATACGGTCTGTTACGCTAGCCGCTGATGGATCATGCTTGGTTGCTGGCAACAACAAGGTGGCAAACACGTGATACAGACCCTACTTTTCGTTTCATTGATCAAATTTCCAGGGTAAATGCTACGTGTGGAAGATTAACGAAGAGGGCTCGGGTCTACCGCGATTCCAAGCTGTCACAAAATTTCAGGCGCACAACAAGTATCTCACGCGCTGTCTTCTCAGCCCTGATGTCAAGTGGGAATATACTTCAGTTCTTCCTGGTACCTATCTGAGATAAGGCAGATATCTCGCCACTTGCTCGGCTGACACAACAGTGAAGATCTGGTCGATCTCTTCCAATTATGAATTCAAACTCGAGAAAGTGTTGCAGGGGCACCAGCGATGGGTATGGGATTGTGCATTTAGCGCCGACTCGGCATATCTGGTGACAGGTGAGGCAGGCCCTGGACCACCATTAGTCGCAATCTTCTGATACGCCACCACCAGCATCGTCTGATCATACAGCACGCCTATGGGAGATGACATCCGGAGAAACTGTCAGGCAATACAATGGGCATCATAAAGGTCCGTTCCGCGTGTTCTCCGAGGATATTTGCCTCATCATGAAACCCAAAAACTTAATAGCCGCGGTCTGCTGTGCGTTGCACGACGGAGCTGGTTGAAAAGGGGGAGTTGAGGGTAGATGGAAGCAACGTAAGTGATGTCGTACGCTTATCCGTGGCGTCACGAGTGTGAGTACCGCGCCCGCTCGTTGGCCCCGAGCATACGTATGCAATGAGGCGGGTGACCTGACTAGATCATATTGAGGATATGAGCGAGAGTACAGATAAAGTCGCTGAGATGGAAAATTTGAATGACGTGGACGATGATTGGTTCAGGGGCATATTCGGCCGACTGACTCGGCAGGGCGGGTCATGATAACGGATACCGTCTCCGCTCCGGGAAGTGTCAAATACCGTGAGCTCTTCCGTAAAAGATTTTCCCGCCAGCTGAGAGCCCCCTTTCGCTGAGAGGTTACAGCTCTTCTATGTCTCGTACTCCTCCCTCCGACATCCTCCCTGACCCCTCCATCCCTCTTGTTGAGGAATTCGCCTCCCAGTCTTCTATCGACAGCTTTCATGCCGTACTACGCGATCCCGATTCCTGGGCTGGCGCAATGCCTGCCAGCCAGGGCCTTTATATGAATGAGCTCGAAAAAGATTCCTGTGGTGTCGGTTTCATTTGCCATATCAAAGGCGAACAGGCCCACAAAATTGTCTCAGATGCCAGGCAGTTGCTTTGCGCCATGACCCATCGAGGTGCCACCGGCGCCGACAGCCGGGACGGTGACGGTGCTGGTGTGATGACCGGTATCCCTCATACGTTTTTTAAGCGTGAAGCAGAGAGCGACCTTGGCTTGACCTTACCCGAGCCAGGCGAGTACGCCGTCGGCAACGTCTTCTTCAAAACCCACGATGCAGCGTTGTTGCACAAGCATCAGTCTACCTTTTCCGAAATCGCCAATGACCTCGGCCTCAGAGTCCTTGGTTGGCGTGAGGTGCCTACTGATGGCACTATCCTTGGTCCGGCCGCCAGCCACACCGAGCCCATCATTCGTCAGCCTTTTGTTGTTCTCCATTCTCACTACGGAGACGGCAACGCCAGCCTTGGCGGGCGCTTTGACGAGAAACAGTTCGAGAGGCAGCTTTATGTCCTCCGAAAACGCGCAACGCATAGCATGTTTGTGATTCCTTATCTCTGTGCAACCGCTCTCAGCTCAATATATCGGACTTGTCCCGTATAAAGTAAACTCGCCAATGGTTTTACGTCTGCTCCTTGTCGTCCAAGAACATTGTCTACAAGGGACAGCTAGCGCCTGTTCAGGTGTACAATTACTATCATGACCTGAACCATTACCTGTATTGTTCCCACTTCGCCTTGGTACATTCCCGGTTCTCGACGAATACGTTCCCTAGCTGGGATCGTGCCCAACCTATGAGATGGGCAGCTCACAACGGTAAGTATAAGTTGTGTTTGCTTTCGGAAAAGGTCTGAATTGATCCGTTTGTTAAAGGCGAGATCAACACGGTCCGCGGGAATAGAAACTGGATGCGTGCCCGGGAAGGCGTTCTAACCTCTACACTCTTCGGGGATCAACTCGACCATCTCTATCCCATCATCGAAGAGCGTGGTTCAGACTCGGCTGCTTTTGACAATGTTCTGGAGCTGCTTGTAGTCAACGGCGTCGTCACTCTCCCTGAGGCTGTGATGATGCTCGTCCCCGAAGCTTGGCAAGGCAACGACAACATGGAGCCGGAGAAGCGTGCATTTTACAATTGGGCGGCCTGTGTTCAAGAACCATGGGATGGTCCAGCGCTCTTTGCCTTTTCGGATGGTCGCTACTGTGGCGCGAACTTAGACCGCAATGGCCTGCGCCCATGCCGATCTGTCGTCACAAGCGATGACATCATAATCTGCGCTTCCGAAGTTGGGGCCTTGGTCGTTCCCCCAGAAAAAGTCGTTTCGAAGGGTCGCCTGAAACCGGGACGAATGCTTCTGGTCGACACCGTTGAAGGCCGCATTGTTGATGACAAGGAGCTGAAGAGCAACACCGCAAAAAAGCAGAACTTCGCCTCGTGGATTGAACAGAATGTGCTTCATGTTCCCGTCATTGTCAGACGTGTCATGCGCACCCAGTCGGTTGATGTGATTGTTGATGGTACACCGCTGAGCACCGATCCTCGACTTGTAGCTTTTGGATTCACGGTGGAACAACTCAACCTTCTTATGCTTCCCATGATCACCACCGGAAAGGAAGCGCTTGGTTCGATGGGAAACGATGCACCTCTTGCAGCCATGGCCAGTCAACCTCGTATCATCTATGATTACTTCCGTCAGCTGTTTGCGCAAGTCACCAACCCTCCCATCGACCCACTCAGAGAGAGTATCGTCATGTCTTTGGAGACTTACGTCGGACCCGAAGGAAATCTCCTGGAAATGAGACCACAACAGTGTCATCGCATCCTTCTACCCTCTCCCATACTTTCGATAGAAGAGATGAATGCTATGAAGAACCTCAAGGCCGCGTACCCCGACTGGCCGTCCCGTACTATTGACGTTACTTTTTCGAAGGATGAGGGCCTTGCCGGTTACAAGAAAGCGCTAGACCGGGTGTGTTACGAGGCCACACAGGCTATCGAAGATGGAATGAAGGTCATCATCCTTTCGGATCGAGCGACTTCTCCTACTCGCGTGCCCGTCTCCACTCTCGTTGCCTGCGGAGGAGTACACCACCACCTCGTTCTCCAGAAGAAGCGAGCGAAGATTGCTCTTATGGTGGAGACGGCGGAGGCTAGAGAGGTCCACCACATGTGCGTCCTCGTCGGATATGGTGCGGATGCCATTTGTCCATGGCTCACAATGGAAGTCATACACAAGGTTGAACGTGAAGATCTGTGAGATTGCATTTATGGATTTGTGCGCGATTCGGCAGGTCCCTAACCTCTCTCTAACCAACAGGGTGAAGAACGATATGACACTGAGCGAGCTCATGACAAAGTACCGGTCCTCACTAGACAACGGTGTCCTCAAGGTCATGTCGAAGATGGGCATCTCCACGCTCCAATCGTACAAGGGGGCTCAGATTTTCGAGGCGCTAGGGCTACACAAGGATGTTATCAACCGGTGCTTCGTCGGCACGGCTAGTCGCGTTCAGGGTGCAAACTTTGATATCCTCGCTATGGATGCGTTCGAACTCCATGAGCGCGGCTGGCCTTCTCGTGAAACTTTTATCGCTCCAGGGATGCCAGAATCCGGGGAGTATCACTGGCGCGACGGTGGGGAGCCGCACATCAACGACCCAGAGGGCATTGCCAATCTTCAAGATGCCGTCCACGAGAAAAATCGGAAGGCTTACGACACTTACGCGCGGAACGCGAACAACCAGACGAAGAGTGTTCATCTTCGCGGGCTGCTCGAGTTTTGCTATGAAGAAGCGACGCCCATTCCAATTGAGCAGGTGGAGCCTTGGAACGAAATCGTTCGCCGTTTCGTCACCGGGGCCATGTCGTATGGCTCAATCTCGATGGAGGCTCACTCCACCCTCGCAATTGCCATGAATCGACTTCGCGGCAAGTCGAATACTGGCGAGGGCGGCGAGGATGCCGAGCGATCACTGAAATCAGGCAATGGAGATACCATGCGCTCTGCAATTAAGCAAGTGGCGTCTGGTCGTTTCGGAGTCACCTCGAACTATCTTGCGGATGCCGATGAACTACAGATCAAAATGGCGCAAGGCGCGAAACCCGGCGAAGGTGGAGAACTTCCCGGCCACAAAGTATCGAACTCTATTGCCCGCACGCGTCATTCCACTGCTGGTGTTGGTCTCATCTCCCCACCACCTCACCACGACATCTACTCTATTGAGGACCTCAAGCAGCTCATCTACGACTTGAAGTGTTCCAACCCTCGCGGTCGCGTGTCTGTGAAGCTGGTTTCCGAAGTTGGCGTGGGCATTGTCGCAAGTGGTGTTGCAAAAGCAAAGGCAAATCACATCCTCATTTCGGGACACGATGGAGGACTGGTGCATCACGTTGGACGGGCATAAAAAACGCAGGGCTCCCTTGGGAGCTTGGTCTTGCTGAATCCCATCAAACTCTCGTTTTGAACGATCTCCGGGGTCGAGTGACCGTGCAAACTGATGGGCAATTACGGACGGGCCGCGACATTGCGATCGCGTGCCTTCTTGGAGCGGAGGAATGGGGATTTGCAACTGCGCCGCTGATTGCAATGGGATGTATTATGATGAGAAAGTGTCACCGTAAGTCTGGTACTCCCTCTTCCATTCGTGATAATACCTTCTAACGCTACTATTGGTGTAGTCAACACCTGCCCAGTTGGCATCGCCACACAGGATCCACAGTTGCGCGCGAAGTTTGGCGGTCAGCCGGAGCATGTCATCAACTTTTTCTATTACCTCGCCGAAGAACTTCGCGGATACATGGCAAAGCTCGGGTTCCGAACAATCAATGAAATGGTTGGGCGGTCTGATATGCTCAAAGTTAATGACAGCCTTCGCACGCGGAAGACTGAGCATCTCGACTTGTCGGAGGTCCTGAGACCTGCATGGAAAATGCGTCCGGGCGCTGCTACTTATTCCGTTCGGCAACAGGACCACAGACTTTATATTCGCCTCGACAACAAGTTCATCGACGAGTCGGAACCCGCCCTTACCAAAGGATTACCCGTTCACATCGAATGCAACGTGAGCAACATTGATCGCGCCCTCGGAACCACACTCTCCTATCGCGTGTCCAAGCTATACGGAGAAGAAGGACTGCCAAAGGATACCATTCATATCAGCATGAAAGGATCGGCAGGACAATCTTGCGGGGCTTTCCTCGCCTCGGGCATAACAATCGAACTCGAAGGCGATGCTAATGATTACGTTGGCAAGGGTCTCTCAGGCGGCCGACTCATCGTTTATCCTCCGCGAAATTCACCGTTCAAGGCGGAAGAGAACGTCATCGTCGGCAATGTCTGCCTCTATGGTGCCACCTCTGGTGAAGCATTCATCCGTGGCATCGCCGCGGAGCGGTTCGCTGTTCGGAATTCTGGGGCTAATGCCGTTGTTGAGGGTACGGGCGACCACGGATGCGAGTACATGACAGGCGGGAGGATCGTCGTTCTCGGCATTACAGGACGCAACTTTGCCGCAGGAATGAGTGGCGGCATTGCATATGTGCTAGATACTGCTCACACCTTCTCGTCAAAGGTCAACCAAGAAATGGTCGAGCTCGGGTCGGTAACAGAGCCACGCGAAATCGCCGAACTCCGTAGCCTCATCGAGGAGCATCGTCATTACACGCGCTCTGAGGTTGCTGATCGTGTTCTACGTGACTTCCACCACCTCCTACCTTATTTCGTTCGCGTAATGCCCTTCGACTACAAGCGAGTATTAGAAGAACAAGCAGCAAAGGCCAAGGAAGACAAGTTGCGTCAAAACGTTATTGATCTTGTACCGTCACGGACTGCGAGCCAAGTCGATCTCGCTTCAGAAGGTCTTGAGGAGATCCTTACTCCGAAGGAGCCACAAGTTGTTATCAAACGTCATGAACCGTCCATCGTCGATGTTGAAGATTCGATGGCTGATGAAGCCTCAACAAAACAACGCTTGAACAAGTTGGACAAGATGCGCGGATTCATGAAGTACACGCGCCTTGGAGAGGCTTACAGGCCCCCCCGAAAACGTACAAAAGACTGGAAGGAGATTACGAGTCGCCTAACCGAAAGCGAATTGAAGTACCAATCTGCGCGTTGCATGGACTGCGGTGTCCCCTTCTGCCAGTCAGATACTGGCTGTCCGATCTCAAACGTCATTCCAAAATGGAACGATCTCGTTTTCAAGGGGCAATGGGAGGATGCGTTGAATCGGCTGTTGCTGACAAATAACTTCCCTGAGTTCACTGGTAGGGTGTGCCCTGCACCGTGCGAGGGTGCTTGTGTGTTGGGAATCAACGAGCAACCTGTCGGCATCAAGTCCATCGAATGTGCAATCATCGACAAGGTCGGTAAATCATCTCCTTCACATGTTCCGCCTCCCTTATTTCATTTGCGCAGGGATTCGAAATGGGCTGGATGGCCCCAAATCCGCCGACGTTCTCCACGGGAAAGAGGATTGCCATTATCGGCTCGGGTCCTGCGGGGCTTGCATGTGCCGACCAATTGAATAAAGCAGGGCACAAGGTCACAGTGTTTGATCGCAATGATCGCATGGGTGGGCTCCTCATGTATGGAATTCCTAAGTACGTGACTGTGTATCAGAGAGGGGTCAGATGCTGAAAATCTCTCACGCCTAGCATGAAACTTGACAAGTCCATCGTGCAACGCCGCCTAGACTTGATGGCCGATGAGGGCGTGGTATGGCTCGTGCATCCCATGCTTTAGGGTACACTAAAGCCTCCGTCTTGCAGGTATTTGTGCCGAACGCACATGTTGGAGTAGACACGGATGTTCACGACATCCGTGCCGATAATGACGCGGTGGTTTTATGTACTGGTGCGACCTGGCCTCGGGATTTGAAAATAAAGGGCCGTGATGCGAACGGCATCCACTTCGCGATGGACTATTTACAGGTAAGCCAATCTCCGCTCTGCTCACGGGCTTCTCTCGGCGTTGCGGCGTTGATCGAGATATTATCTTGTTGTGATTAGCTGAACACTGCATCACTTTTGGACTCTGAGCTCGAAAATGGCAACTACATAAATGCAAAGGGCAAGGATGTTATCGTCATCGGCGGTGGTGACACAGGAAATGATTGTATAGGCACGGCCATGCGTCATGGCGCAAAGTCTGTGACCAACTTTGAGTTGCTCCCACAACCGCCCACGTTGCGCGGGCGTGACAACCCTTGGCCCCAATGGCCCCGGTGTGTCTGGACGTTTTCCCTATTAGCCATCGCGAAGCTTAACCCTATCTAGCATTTTCCGCACGGATTACGGGCATACAGAAGTTGCAGCACACTTCGGAAATGGTGATTGTCTTTCTGATATGTGTATTCGATCGTTGCTGACTCAGGCTGCGCACAGACCCCCGCGAGTACAGCATTTCGACCAAAGAGTTTATTGTAGACGGAGACGGAAACCTGGAAGGCCTCACAACAAGTAAGTGGCTGCCGTGCTGGGTTCCTTTTCGGTCACTCAGCCTCACGTTGTATGCAGTTCGCGTCGAGTGGACAAAGGACAGCACTGGCCGCTGGACGCCAGAAGAAATGCCTGGAACAGAGAAGTACTACTCAGCACAGCTTGTGTTCCTTGCTCTTGGTTTCTTGGGCCCACAGCCAGAGGTGGTTGAGGCACTGGGTGTCATCCAGGACGCACGCTCGAACATCAAAACACCGGCCAAGAAATACTCAACCAATGTAGATGGGGTCTTTGCAGCAGGCGATTGTCGTCGTGGCCAGTCATTGATTGTCTGGGGTATAAAGTGAGCACGGTTGACTCGCTCAGCACAAGTTTACTCATTGCGTTGATACCTCCATCACAGCGAGGGGCGTGCGGCTGCAGCAGAGGTTGATTTGTGGCTGATGGGCAACACCCGGCTTCCGGCTGCGGGAGGCATCAAACCTAGAGTGAGTACCCTCAACTAGTAGCTCCTCGCAAGATGAATGCAGCCTGACTTTCATCTTTTTGCAGCATTTCGTTACGCCGCCCACCAAGGTTCCCAACGGAGGCCCAGCTGTAATAGCTGTTGCCGCATAGATTCAACGAGGCCTAACCTTTTCCCGACATATGCAGCTTCTTTCTATCTGTCAACTTGGAATATGGAATACTCCCTTGTAGTCATTTAATAAGGCCAATGTTGTACCAAGTATCTATCAGTGATCAATAATGATTAAAGTTGCGCCATTTCGGGCACGTCAAAGTTATTTGATAGGGAATTTTTAATCATAACCATAGATGGACACAAAGTTTTCATCAAGAACAACAAAGGTGGCTTTAATTTATGATCGTGGATTTTCGCAACAGAAACAGAATTAGCGTCTTACTTGTTCCTTTGGAAAAAAAAAAACTTCAGCTATAAGGCAACTACAGTAATACAGTGAAACGGGGTCGTAAATTCGGAAAAGTAGATTGGATATACTTCTATTCTTGATATATTCGAACACCACCACCACCCCACTTCTCCATCAGAGCCTTGCCCGAGGCAGTGGGTTGGGTGAACGCGACCTCACCACGACAAGGTTTCAGAGGGCAACCATGCACAAAGGTTGCAGCTGCAGCATCAAGCAGGCGAAGAGCTATGCCGCGTCTTTGGTACGCTGAAGGCACAAATACACGCGGGATGCCCATCGGCGTCGAAAGAGGCTCTGGTCTGCAAAATAGGCTAGAATTGGTGTCCACAGAGACCAGGCGAGCTGTGGCGGGTTGTACAGGTTTCGCATCTGACGGCGTTTCGGCAGCTGGGCCTTGGACTTCGGCCGGAGAAGCGATCGCCATAGCGGTAGAGATGTGGGTGGCAATCACACAGCCCGCAATGGTTTCGCCGGGAAGCGACTTCTCGGGTGGAAGGAGGAAAAGGTAGACCTTTGAGACGCGAAGTACATCACGGGTGAGTGGTGGTGAAGAAAGGTGCAAGGATATCGTTTGTAGGAGTGTGGCCAGCTTAACAAGGCGATCGCTCAGTTGCTATCAGAGAATCATCACGACCTGTTGAAACATACCTTTGAGCCTATCTTTCCTCCAGCATCGGCGTTGATGGATATAATCCTGCCTGACTTGCCATCTTTGAGCTTTACGCCGGTAGCGATCTCGGAGACCTGGGCATCAGGTGATGACCTTTCTTCGTCGCGACGCCACTGCATACCCCTCTGAACCCTTGAGCAATGAGAAGTATGCAATGTCTCATCCTCTGGCGCGCCCTTGGTGTAAGTAAGATCGCAGAGAGGACAAGTGCGTAGGATGGAGGAGTCGATGGTGAAATGGAGTTGGGTGAGACCCTTCGGCGGGCGATCCTCTTTACTCTTGTACTTGTGCTTAGGCTTTGGCTTGTGTTTGGAGACTGGAGTTGAATTAGAGGCGGTCGTACGAGCGCGTTTGAGAGGCTGGGGGGTGTTGTGGAAAGCGAGGCGTTCGAGAGGGGACGCTTTCTTGAGTGCTCTTGAGAAGATAGGTCAGAAGGGGATGATGAGCGGAGAGGCACGCGAGAAGAACGCGAGGCGGTATAGGTCCGCATGGCGGTAGCAAGCTTAAAGCTGGATCGACGCGAACTTTTGCGGTAAACGAGATTGGCCACGTGACTGCGATTGCGCAACGTGATCTCTATCACCACTCACAGCCTCCTCTCGGCGCTCTCTCACGTCAATCAAACTAAGGACAGATGTCCCTGCTAAGGTCTTCCCTTACTTGTCTTTCAATTGCCGCCAATGCGTATGTCTTCCGTTTCCATCTTAAGCATCTCATTGGTCTTCTAACTACTCGTAGTCTCCTTGCTGGCGGAATCTTCACTTTTCCTTTGCTGTCGCCTGTCCTTGCTCATCATTGCAAACTTACACAACCACAGCTAACTACCATTGCACTTCTGTAAGACTCTTAGCTTACCACTACACGCCTTCCTTATAAATTGTTCTAGTGGGATGACAGGCCAATATCCATTCGCTGCGCTTGTTGGCAAAGTAATCGATGAATACGGTCCCTGGGCATGCTCCTTGATCGCCTCCGCCCTCTTTTCTATCGGATTTGGTCTCTTGCTGCTGAGGTTGCAAACACTCCAGATGACATCGTGGAACCATCCAAGTCGTCCTTTAGGATACTGCCGCTTGTTTCTTTCTGACGGGACTCGGGACGGTTTCCTCGTACGTGTCGAACATTGCCGATGTCTACTCCTCCTCACGCACACAAGTTATTTTTCATCTATCTTTGCTGCATCTAAGACTTTTCCTCAATATCCTGGTGCGGCATCAGGGACGAGCATGGCATTCTTTGGTTTGTCTCCGCTTTTCCTTTCTCTCTTAGCATCCAGTACTTCACCGAACCGACCACGGGCTTGAATGTTATCCGTTTCTTGACGTTCTTGGCCATCGCTTCTGGAATCACCCATCTTATCGGCGCTTTTACCTTGCGCATACCCAGCAGAGTTGCATCACAGTCCGACAGCGTTCCTTCTGGTGGTGATGAGGAAAGTTCAATAGACGAGCGTCAGCCTCTTTTGCCCCAAAAACATCTCAGTCGGGTGTACAGGCCGTACGCGCTGATGAAGTCTCTGTCCTGCATTTGTTGAGAGATCCTTACTTCTGGTCCCTGGCATTCATAATGCTCGTTATACTTGGTTCCGTGCGTTTCAGCTTTGCTACGCAAATTCTGTATTTTTGATCAAACACACGCAGTGCGAAATGATCATTTCGAATATAGGGACCATTGTGCTTTCTCTGTACCCTAACCCCGTGGCTGGCATCAGGTCCCTCTCCTCTTCAGCAGAAACCGTGACCACAACTCAAGTCCGGCTTATTTCCATTTCCAACACATTGTCACGTCTTGTTTCCGGCCCCCTTGCGGATATCGTATCTCCTCTCATTTCCCATATACCTGACGATGGGCCATCACCCCCACGGAAGTATCGGATTAGTAGAGTTGTGCTCTTATCTGGCACATCTCTTCTCTTGGCAGGCGCATTCGTATATCTTGAACTAGCTATTAGATCCCCAGATGACCTTTGGATACTCAGGTATGCTGCTCTGATCCTTTCCTGTTTACAGTTTGGTCAATGACTTATCCAGTGTTGCCACTGGTGCCGTTTACGGTATCACATTCACGATTCTGTATGTCACAGTTTCTACTTGCTCTTCCCCATCGCTTATGGCCCTCGCTCTGGCACAGACCCAGTGTTGTATCCTGCGTCTGGGGAAAAGAGGACTCTGGACGCAACTTTGGTCTAATAACTTACGCACCCCTTTTCGGGACACCCCTCTTTTCATACCTCTACGCATTCGTCTCCGCGCACAACAGCGTTGGTGGTGGTATCTGTATTGGCGTCACATGCTGGAGCCTCACGTTTTGGGTGTGCACTGGCACGTCCCTTCTGTCTTTTGTCACAAGCATCCTCCTGTGGCAGCGATGGAAGGGGCTAGTCTAAGTGATTCTGCCCATGGGACCCTCTCCCAGTTCAACTAATATCGATCTGATAAGTCATGTTCATACTGCAGTTCTTTACGCACTAGACCTAAACCATATATCTTGTACCCTCCATTCGTTTCGTTCGTACGTTAGCTTTCATTCCTATTTTGGGTTACGCTTGTGTGGTGCGTCGATCATCGAACGGCGCAATACCCTGTGATCTCAGAATTAGAGGAAATGTAAGTATTAATTTGATCTCGGACCCATTGGAAGCATGTTGAGTGCATGGTCTCGGCACCAGTGACAGGGGATAAGTTCGTCAAATTGAGTTGCTATTTGTCGGGGGAGCGTCGCTTTTCTCTGCACATTGCAACCCTGGGTAGGGTGAAGACATCAAACACTACACACGGTGCATCCTTCCTCGACTCTCCCAGGCCTGTCTGCTGCGCATCTGTTGATCACCCCATCACAAGGCCATCAAGAGATTGAGGGCCGTTCTCATCGGCTTGTCTCCAGCATACATCCTCATTCCTCCATCAGCGGTTTGATCGAGTAGCGATATTTCGCATATTTGTCATCATCAAAATGGGTTACTGTAAACGGTTGCCATTCTCGGAGACTCGGGGCGATTTTCTTCCAGACTCTCATCTAGATACTGTACAATGGCAGGCAACCCAGCCCAGAAACTATGGGGTGGCCGCTTCACTGGGAAGACGGATCCACTGTGATTTGCCTTCATATCACACCGTGCCCGGTTCCGTAACTAACCTGCTCAAAAAGGATGCACGAATTCAATCAATCACTGAAATACGACCAGAGGATGCATGCTGCAGATATTCGTGGCTCGATCGCATATGCCAGGGCATTGACTCTCGTTGGCATCCTGACCAAGGAAGAGGAGTCAAAAATCGTGCAAGGTCTCACGGCTGTGGGCAAGGAGTGGGAAAGTGGCCAGGTTTATTTCACATCTTCTCATGACGACTCCTCGTTGTTCAATCCACGCAGTTTCAGATTCAGCCGGACGATGAGGATATTCACACCGCGAACGAGCGGCGCTTGAGCGAACTGATAGGGCCATTAGGAGGGAAATTGCACACCGGCCGATCAAGGAATGATCAGGTTGCGACGGATCTACGCCTTTGGCTCCTTGAACGAGTCTGCGAGATAGATGCAGCCTTGGTCTTACTTATCCGGGTCATGGTTGACCGTGCTGACAAGGAGAGGGATCACCTCATGCCAGGGTACACCCACCTCCAGGTTTATTTTTTACTTAACATACGCCTAAGCGAATAACTAATGGACGATACCGTTCCATAGCGTGGGCAACCCATTCGTTGGTCCCACCTTCTCTTGTCCCATGCCTTCTCGTTCACCACAGATCTCGAACGTCTTCGCCAGCTCATCCCACGAATATCGGTTCTTCCTCTGGGCTCTGGCGCGCTTGCCGGCAACCCCTTTGCTGTTGACCGCCACTTCCTCGCAAAGGAACTCGGATTCCAGTCTCTTGCGGAGAACAGTTTGTGGGGGTAGGCGATCGCGACTTCGTTATAGAATTCATGATGTGGGCCAGCCTGACAACAACCCACTTGAGTCGCATTTCGGAAGACTTTATCATTTATTCATCAGCTGAGTTTGGCTTCATCACTCTGAGCGACGCGTATAGGTCTGCTACCGTTGTTTCACCTATGAAGAAGCCATGGCTGACGAACCATTCTCAGTACTGGCTCGAGTATGATGCCTCAAAAGAAAAATCCTGACTCGCTAGAATTACTTCGTGGGAAGTCTGGCCGCGTATTCGGACACGTCAGTCTCTGGTTGATCCTTTTCGTGCCTGTATCTTAAGCGCAGGACAGATGGCTGGATTCCTTATGAGCTACAAGGGCCTCCCGTCCACTTACAACAAGGATCTACAAGAGGACAAGGAATCGCTGTTCGACACGGTCGACACTATCTCGGCATGTCTTCCAATCGCTGAAGGTGTCATAGGTACACTAGACGTAAGTTGTCCAGATGGAGCCGATGTCACCACACGTTGATGAAATTTTCAGGTGCACCCCGAGAAGATGAGACAGGCCCTTACAATGGACGTCTTGGCGACTGACTTGGCTGACTATCTCGTACGCAAAGGAGTGGGTGAACTCGTTCATACATTCACAGCCCGTTGTGATGCTCTTCGCAGGTTCCATTTAGAGAGACACACCACATATCTGGGCGTGCTGTGGCCCTCGCAGAGTCCCGAAGGTGCCAACTAAATGAGCTCACGGTGACTGATTACAAAAATCTTCATCCGGATTTCGGTGATGATGTCCATGATGTATTCGACTTCGAAGCAAGCGTGGAGAGGCGGCAAGCAGTTGGGGGCCAAGTCGTGCAATGATAGATAGGCAGGTTGCAGTATTACGAGAAAAACTTGAATGACGGAATGTAAGAATGGAGCGGTAAATTCGAGAATACGAGGCCTACATGTAAGGTGCGGATGCACTCCCCGCTGCGGCCGTTGGACGACGCATTGCGGTCAATTGTCAAATTCGGGTTGCGGCTTTGTCCGGCTGTGCTTTGCTGTGTTACTGCGAATCAGGATCCATTACTCTCACACCGTTCCCCTCTCTTCCTCCTATATTGATACTGGCTCCAGGCCTTCCATTCTTCTACGCTTCCTCCTATCCCTCTCCGTATTGATTGTGGCCAACCAACTCAAGGCTCTTCACTCTTCTACACTTTTTTTGACACTTCACACCACTTCACACCATGGCAAGGGACAGACTTGCAGCAATGAGGGTCAGTCTTACGATGTTCGACCCACCGTAGTTGTGTTGATCGGTGGCTCTTCAGGCTCAGCAGACCGCGGGCAACTATTCCAACAAGTATGTCACCATTGGCTTCCATCGTTAGTCGTCCACCTGAACTCGTACTGTAGCAGTTCGTATCCAACGCAACGCTCTGGTAATGATGGAGGGTACCCTCGCCGCCAAAACCCCTATGCCCAACAAGATGACAATACCAGCTACGAGATGTCTGACGTGGTGAATCCTAGCACGGCGCATCTAACTTCAAACATGGCCGGGGATTCCATGGCCGCCTTCTATGATGAGGTAGAACACCAAGGGATGTGCAACTCTCTTAGCTGACTCTACTGTCCTGCCTCATAGATTTCGTCTATCCAAGAGAGTATCAGGCTCTTTAATGAAAATATTACGAGAATATCAGACCTACATGCGCGGTCACTTAACAACACGGACGACGCTGCGGCAGCGCGCAATACTCAACAGCTGGAAGAACTCGTCAGCGAAACAAGTGCTCTCAGTACAACTCTCAAGCGAAGGATTCAGGCTCTGGAGCGCCAGGGCGGTTCTGCGCGAGAAGCGCAAATCAAGAAGCAACAGGTTGCGTTGCATCATTTTTCGGGGTGGCATTGTTTTCCAACCTTTGTGGCTTGACAATAGAGCGCGTTAGTCAAGTCGAAATTCGTCGAGGCCATTCAAAACTACCAACAGGTAGAGCAGCAATACAGGCAGAAGTACAAACAGAGGATGGAACGCCAGTTCAAGATTGGTGCGTCGCCATCTGATAGACCTGTATTTGTACATCTCAGACAATGGTTACGTTCCCAGTCAAGCCCGACGCGACACCAGAAGAAGTGCGTGCTGTTGTCGACGATGACCAAGGCGGACAAATATTTTCTCAAGCCGTGCGTTTCATTCCCGTTATTTGTCAAGTGTCTCTGAACCCTTTATTAGCTCATGAACTCGAACCGATACGGCGAGTCTCGTGCGGCTTATCGTGAGGTGCAAGAACGTCATGAAGATATCAAGCGTATTGAACGGACTATCGCCGAACTCGCACAACTTTTCAACGACGTCTGTTTCTCTGCCTATTATGTGATTGGTTATCTGACTATACCTTAAATTGCTTAGATGAGCATCCTTGTTGAACAACAAGATGAAACCATCAATATTATCGAGGCTCAGGCTACTGAAGTTGAGAAGGATGTCGAAACTGGGTGAGTACGAGTCTTCAACTCAGGAGCTATTGTGCCTCATCGCGTCAATAGTCTTGGCTATACGGACAAGGCTGTCACCTCTGCACGATCTGCACGCAAAAAACGCTGGATTTGCTTCTTCATATTCCTCATTATCCTCGCTATCATTGCCGTAGTCGTGGCCATTGAAGTCCTGAAGACCAAGAAATAGTATAATATTGCAAGTTATGCCCGCTCTTTCGTACTTTGATTATCTCTATGGCGCAACATCTGAGCTCTCGATGTATTTATTGCACCTACCCACACGTCATTCCTTTTGCCCCTTTCGCGTCTCCGTAGTATTTAACGTATATTCACGCCTCCTCGGACATGTGGCTACTCACTCTCGGACGGCTAGTACATTGGGTAATCTAGATTTGCTGGATTCTCCTGAATATGATACCCATTATAAGTTAGCATCGTGTGCGTCTACAGGCAGACTGCCACCTGGGGGGAGCCATCAAATAGGCTTTCTATGACTGACTCGACGCCGAGTTTTAGATACTCTACTGTAGTTGGTGGCACCGACGTCACAAGACTAACAATTTTTCGTCTTGATGTGGTTTCGAAAAAACGCCGACACCTGATCGTGAAACCGCATGGGTGTTTACAACGGAGTCGGAAGCTCGCCTGGTTACCGGGAGAAAGCGAGGGAAAGGACCGGGCAGATAGAGAGGAGCGACAACATAGACCCGGGCCCTTTCCGAGGCGGCTCAATGCTGGGCAGAGAATAAAAATACAGGCTAAAAGACAAGAATTGTCTAGAATGAGGCGCAGTGCGACTGCGGCGTGTTGACAGATTGTCGTCTAATTTTTCCGCATTATACTTAGGGCCGCACCGCCAACACGAGGATGTGCGAGCAAGCGAGTGCGATGCCCGTTGTTGCTCGCTCGGAAACTCCCATGTATCCGTCGATCTCAGATCCACATGCTGACGCGTCCCCGTCCTGACTGATATAAATCAAGGCCACTCCTCTCTTGTTCCCTCGTAAACTGCCACCCGCTTCCCGCCCTCTTCCCACCGTCGTACGTTATCTACCGCACCGTCTTTTCCCTCAGTCTGGAATCTCACCACGTCTCTCCCAGGTCTTTTGAAACAACTCACCTCCGTCGTCAATATAAAACGCCATGCCAGCTAAGAAGCGTTGTCAATTCCACGCCGAGCAACAATGCAATCAGGCTGCTTTGCGCATTATTGGAAACTGCCCCCATTGTCGCTCTGACTTTTGTGGAACTGTACGTCTCGAGCTCCGATGCATTCGTTGTGTGTGTGTTCTAACGTGGCCCCGGCTTTGCAGCACCGGTTACCGGAACACCATGCGTGCAATAACCTGGAGGATTGTCGGCAACAAGCCTTCAACCGAAACAAGCTGAAATTAGAGAGCGAGAGGACCGTAGCACCCAAGATGGCAACCGCATGATCACGTTCTGCGTCGGATCCTCGAGATCTTGACGTTGCTCCCGCTGCTCATCCCCATCTAACCATGCGGCATTAACAGCCGTCTCTATACACGTCCCCCTCGATGGATTCGACGTCATCTGTTATCGACATAACGCTTTTTTTTTTTGGTGCATATCAGTCATGGACATCTTGGATACTATCTATCCCCTTAATTCTGCCCTACCAATTTTTTTTTACCTCGGGCATTCTTCCTCGTTGTAGATTACTACCGTCGATTTGTATCGAACCCCAATGACGAATTCTTGTGAGACGCAGATGCAGAAATGAGATGGGGGAAGAGTGACGTTGGTCGGAACTATGTAGAGGCGACGTAACGGCCTCGGGGCAGCGCGAAAACGTTGGCACCTACGTGTCGCCATTTGCATTTGCGATGACTCGGGACGGAGTCTCCAGACGGCCGGGCGCTACGGCATATGATAAAACAGTCGAGGTATCGTCGGCAGGCACTCTGCTCTCTCTTATCACGTGTGAGCACCTCTCCATGGCCAGCCAGGCCAACCTACCTCCTTTACTTTCTAATGTCTAGTAGATTGCAGCAGATCGCACGGCATATCGCCATGGCCGCAGGTGTGTTACATCGAGGTATCAGGCCAACCGACCCCCTCATGATCTACAGAGACGTGGGATGTTGTACCACTGGCTCCCCCGGATAGGTGGGCCTGCACCTACACCACACCAAGCGAAACAACCTCACCCGTGACGATAGCATTTTCAAGCTCACCGCAGCCTACCAAGCAGATACCTTCCCACAGAAAATCAATCTCGGCGTCGGCGCCTACCGTGACGATGATAGCAAGCCGTGGGTACTCCCTGTCGTCAAAAAGGTGTGCCAATTTCCGGATATTACTTGGCGATTATTTCTCATGCAAGCACGCGACAGGCTTCATACATCCTCCTGAGCGACCCTACGCTGAATCACGAGTACCTCCCCATCACGGGCCTTCCTGAATTCGTATCTGCCGCGGCGCGCTTGATATTAGGACATGATTCCCCTGCTATTGCAGACGGTCGTGTCGTCAGCGTGCAAACAATCTCCGGGACCGGCGCGAACCACCTGGCTGCGCTCTTTTTGAGCAGATATTATCCGTACAACGGCGATAAAGTAATCTATCTCAGCGACCCGACCTGGGGTACGTGTGTCGCCGGTTTTTGTAGATGGCCAACTTATGAAGATGTGGCGTCGCACAGCCAATCACTTGCCATTTCAAAAATGTCGGTATCGAACAGCGCTTGTATCCTATACGACCCGAAGACGATTGGGCTTGACTTTGATGGATTTATTGCCACGCTCCAGAGCGCTCCGGAGCGCTCAGTTTTCCTATTACATGCTTGCGCGCACAATCCCACGGGTGTCGATCCCACGGAAGAACAGTGGAAAACCATTGCGGGTGTCTTCCTTGAGAAAAAGCACTATGCCTTTTTCGACTCGGCCTATCAAGGCTTCGCGAGTGGCGATCTAGACCGAGACGCCACCGCCGTAAGGTATTTTGTTTCAAAGGGTGTGCCTTTGCTTGTCTGCCAGGTACGCTCCGGCACGCCATGTTTGGGCTGAAGGGATTTCAAATGGGCTTATCGCAGAGCTTTGCCAAAAATGCTGGACTGTACGGTGAACGGGTCGGGGCGCTTCATATCATAGCACCCAATACAGAGACTGCGGGCCGCATTCGCAGTCAACTGTCCGTGCTACAGAGGAGCGAGATATCGAACCCTCCGTCGTACGGTGCACGCGTGGTGAGCAGCGTCACCAGCGGCTCACCTTGTTTTGTACTGATCTGATATTGATGCCATCAAGGTCGCATTGATTTTGAACAATGCAGAACTCTTCGAGGAGTGGAAACGGATATCCGCACGATGGCTGGCCGCATCATCGACATGCGCAAACAACTGCATGGCGTGTTGACCAATGAGCTTAGGACGCCGGGCAACTGGGACCATATAATCAACCAGATTGGGATGTTCAGGTGCGTGGGAGACTGAACCGAATTCTAGAGTGTGCCGTTTTAGCTGACGTTGTTGGCTGTCTGGTGCTAACTAGTTTCACTGGAATCTCTACGGCACAATCTAAGTCCTTGGTCGAGGAGGCACATGTGTATATGACCGCAAATGGTCGGATTTCGATGGCTGGGCTGAACAGTAAGAATCTTCGGTACTTTGCGGAAGCACTAGACCGAGTTGTACGGACGGTTTGAGGGGTTTGTGTTAAATGGCGACCGTAGTAAGAAGAATAAAGTTAGCCGTGCGTGTGTGACGACGGTCTTGATTCATGTACGCGACCCCGGTCCAATCCGAGGCGTAACCTCTGCGCTTATGCGAAAGTTACAAAGTTATAACGGTATAACCTTGCGGCGCTGCTGTGCATTAGGATCGGCAGAAGGTAGTCATCACTGGGGCAAGGCTGTCATAACCTACAGGGACACGTAAGCACGGTCAACCACAAGCACCGAACGTCCATATCCCGACATTACGCGGGCGAGTCGGAGGTAACAGTGATAATCGCACCCTGCACGCTGTACTGTAATCCTTAAACCGTGCTGTGCGCGTATCCCGACTCATTTAGTAGCCTCCGACGCCTCCGAATATTTCCGCCGCGTGGCCCTCGGGCACACTGATACCTGTCAATTCCGGACTCGGAGCAAACGCGCCACATTGACCGTAAAACATAACACCTCAAGATAGATTGACAACCGTCACCTGTTCCGGCGCCGCGTCCTATTACTACGTGTCTGCCCCGTGAACCGTCCACTCGATCGATCGGACAAGTGATGTCTCTTTCTGACCTCCTTGTGCCGCGGGCCCGAGCGTAGCCTTTTAAGTTGACCAGATCCGGTAGTGCCAATGGCCCCTTGAAGGACGAAGGGCCCAGAGGGCTGTTGAGCGCGCGCTCTGCAGTGCGCTCTGCCGTGACGATTTGCAACGTTGAGGACTTGGAGGCTAACTCGTGCTCGTGCGCGCCGTTGCAATGCCGTGCGACGTTTCTGTCATGTCTGGGGAGCATGCAACTGGGAGGTCAGGAAAGAGGATGGCGCTCGATAGCGTTGTCACCCGGAGCATACCGGCATATATAGCGATGAGGGAATGCTGTCATGTACCCGACGCAATTCCGTTAGAGGCAGATTGAGTAGTATTGTAGAGGGCCGGGGAAAGGTAGGGCATTCCCCGATCATTCTTGAATAGATACACAGGCGCACGAAGAACTGTGTTCGTCGTTGGATACGCATCGAACAAGCTAGGAAGAAAAAAACTTGCTTATCGTATTAGATGGTGAAGGTGCAGCGCAGCCCGCAGTGGTCGCTCCAGGGCCTATCGGGCTCAATGAGACCAGGCTGAAGGACTTCGATCTCACCAGGCTTCAAGCCCAACATTGCGACGTTGTCTAACCTGCCTGCCTTCAATCTGCCCTTTAGTCCGACGCCGACACCCCACGTAGCTCCTCCATCAGGCCTCGTACTCCCATGTAGCGCGACCCAGGCATCGAGCAGCTCGTATTTGTCGACGAGCCTATGATCCTCGGGCAGGATTGCGTAGAAGTCGCCTGCGATGATCTCACCGCTGCATCTGGGCTCGCGCAGGACGCCAACCAGTTCCCGCATCTGTAGGGCACGCCTGAAATGCGAGTCGAGGGAGTCAAGGTGAACGTTCAGGAGACGTAACACTGCGCCAGGCGCAGCTGGGGTGGTGATACCCACGCAGAGCGCATCCCTCCCACACCTGCTTGGCAGCTCCATGCGGAAGACGCTGTCGAGCATCAGCCTCCCCCCTCCCTCGCCCTCCTCAGCGAGCAACGGAGAGCCAAAACACTTGCTGGAGAGCAACGTCATGGTCGCGAATGGTAGGCCCTTGAAAGACGTGTCGTCCTCAGCATCGGTCGTCAGAAAACCAGAACGTACTCTGGGATCGTCGAGGAGAGATTGGCGGGCGCTAGAAGTGACTTCTTGGAGAAGAATAATGTCGGAAAACTTCGGTCCCTTCAAGATGTGATCGAGGATGAGCTTGGAGTGCCAGAGCGTGCGACGGGCCTGACTGGGAGGCCTGGATATTCCAAGATGTGAGGGAGAGGCTCTGCTTGCCGATGGCTTCTGCTGGGTGAGAAGAAGGCCTCATCTGGGTGATTGTGTCATGCGGGTCGCGCAGAGGTATGGCTGCCCAGCGATGGGTGGCGTGGTCAAAGGCAGAAAGAGCACGGTGGAGTCTGTTCAAGTTGAGGAGCATCGGGGTGCAGCGCTGGGATTGCGTGGGAGAGCTCTGAGCGGGAGGCTTGTAACTGGGGTTTATATCTGTCGGAATCCCACACAACAACCTGTGCCAGGCGGTTCGGTGTTACTGAGGGCTCCTGGAGCACGCACATATCTTATCTAAGCGCGCTCGGATCAGCCCACACTTCATCGACGCTTCATTTCTTGACACCAATTCAAAGCTAAAATCACACCAACACTCCCCTTAGCAATGCCCCCCAGGAAAGCCTCCTCTCAAGGAAAACAAAAGGTTCAGTGACAGATGACTCTGAGATGAGGCCGGGATATCGGTTTCTGGAACCAGCAAATCCATAGTCAACAACTTGAGTATCGGTTCTCGCGCACTATACACCAGGTTCTGCACTCAGCCGCTTGAGAAACACCAATGGTAACAGCGGGGAGTGGGAAAAAAAGAGCGCACACTCTGTAATCCTAAAGCCATGCTTCGTGCATATCCCGACTCATTTGGGAGCCTCCAGCGCCTGGCACTCCGTCACACGCTCGACCGTTTCCCGAGTAACAAAGAACTGGAGATAGTCAAATATTCGCGGTGTCTCGGGCATGCTGATACCTACCACATCGTGCGGGAGAATGTCGAGGACAGTGCACCCCAACGACCTTCCGCGGCTTACGCAACGCACAACATCAGCGTCGTAACACATGGACAGCAGTGCGCACCAAGGTACCTCAGGATACCTCGGTTCGACGCTGTGTCATACATGTCAGCTCTAGACCCGGTAGTGCCACTTTGACGGACGAAGCGAGGCCAGGAAGGGCATAGCGCTCTATGTCTCGTAACCGTCTACAGAAGTATCGCCGCTGACTAATTATGCGCTCCAGTCATACTACTCGTGACACTGCCGCAAGCACTTCGCCCACCTCCGCGTTTGAAAGTTGAATCAGGGCGCGCGCTCCAAAACAGCAATGATCCTCGCCGCCGCAAACGCGAATTTGGAATCATGGTCACAGAGAGACGCTGGACTTTGTAGCCTACGGCCTCTGGCGGGTCCAGGGTCAAGCATTTCTCCATCACAATTGACGCAGGATGAAGAGGAGCACCATCCGCTGGCCAAGCGGCAGATCACTTCCTTCGGATTCAGAAGTGATCATTACGAGCGCCAACATTACCGCCGATATGAGGATAACCGGGGACAGCATCCAGAAAGACCCCTACTTCGCTATGACATATGCTAAAAGTCACCCGGACAGTTTATTTGTTGAGGGGTTTTTTTTGCGTCATGTACCACAAAACCGGGGTTCCGAGGTCTGGAAGGGACGTTGTTGGAATTTACGGGGAGACCGGTGAGGGCGGTGTAAAAATCGCAATGAAATGACTGTAGGACAACCTGCACGACTTCGCCGCGAGTAGCAGGAGGGAGACACGCGATAGGTTAGCGTCTCTGAATGTCGAGTGAATTTGAGATATCTGCGGACCCGCGTTTGCGCAAGCGTAGCACTGAGGTCGCACGAGAGACTGACGCAGAGACTGAGGAACCAAAATACATGTTCATGCGAATGACATAATGTCGAAATTTGAATGAGTCAAGGAAGTGTCAAGGACCGGAAGGTCCATTTGAGATCCCAACAAGTCGCTGGGATCGGACTTCAGGACCTTGTAACTCTCAATGAGGAGAGCAGCAACCGTCTCAGAGAATACACCTGTCTGGAGACCGTATTTCAAAGGTAAACAGGATGCGAACACTAACCAGCAGTTTATAAACGCATATAAATGAGGATTCCGTCCATGTCATCTTCCAACGTTCAACCATTTCAGGGTAATCTTATCGGCATGTGATATAGACAGAACCACATCTTTGGGAAAGGGTCATCGCCAGTCTGAATAGCTGAAGGCAGGAATACGATGTTACAGAACAAGAGGCGTGGCAGACTCTATGTGAACACGGACCTTTGTCACCATACCCTTTTCCTCGTCATGTACGGCACCACAATGAAATATTTGCGGCAGAAGGGCGAACCAAGTTGATTAGGAATTGGAGATGCAATTCTTATAGAGAGATTGTCGAGGCACTTTGGAGCGATGTCAGTTCCATGAAAATTCCGATGTGCATTGGTGCAAAGCAAGGTACGGGAGGAGTCACGAGACCGTGCTGCGGCTCCTCTTGACGATCATCGATCAACCGTCGATCAACGTTCAACGCTCAACGTCTACGCCTCCTTACCTCAGACCTCAGATCAGGCCTCAGACGTGGAAGTAGGCATGGGTTCAGTTACGTGGCTGCGGCTTAACTAGAGCATCTCCTCTTTAACTTGATTGCTGCCTCCCAGTCCATCTCCCTGCCGTGCACCCGCCAAGCCTCTTGAGAGTACTAGAGGCACTGTAATAGACGTAACTTTCCGGAATTACTCTGCCTTTCGTACGGAGAGCAGGCTGTCGGAAATGCGGGTTTCCATATCCTCGCTTAGACGACTGTCATATGCCACAACGACTACGGTAGTGTCTCCGCCACAGTGGTCAGGAATCGCATTTGCTCAAATTCATTCTTCTCTGAAACACTCTTGGATTCCGCCCATAGAATATCTCGTTGTGTTTTACTTTCATTCCCGCCTCAAGTCCTTGACATTCTTGTGTCGTTGTGTCTGCTTAACTGGAGTGAAGGTGTGTCCGGCATTGTGGCATTGTCTCGGTTCTCATTGTTCACGCTCGGTGTCAGTGGCATCATTATTCTACCGCACCAGACGCAAAGATCAACATGTCTACCTTTCTTTCCGGACTCCATAAGGAGCCACTCTTTGTCTCCTCGGATCGTTCTCTCCCCACTCATTCCCTGCGGTCTGTCCTGGCGCCAGACCACCTCGGCCGTTAACTGATACACTGGAATAACAAGAATGTCAACACCAGTGTGGGATCCACCCTCCAGCCTTCTGCTGATCAAAAGCCCGTTCCTTCTTTCCCGATTTGTCGTTTTTTGTCAGTCGAACAGCCTACCTGGATCGTCGCGCTTTCGAAGACTTATCTAGGTTTGGTTCATTCTAGCTCTACAGATTTATCTCAACTTGAATGCGCTGGTATTCGCAATCTGGAACGTGGGTGCGAGTAGGGCAGCTGGAGCTCATGGTGGGTCTTAAACTCCAATTTGCTTCGCTCTCGTTGACTCTGACACGGGATTGGCAGTCGGCGGAGCGCCTGCGTTCGTAATCTTCAATAGTATTGCAACAACCCTTTGTATTGCCTCGTGCGTGCCCCCTTGGCTCCGCAAATAAGTGCTTGTTCATGTCAGGCCTACAGGGCTTTGATGGACATGAGATTTTCGTTCATCTCGACGTCGATGATAGGGTTCGAGTGCATATGGACTAGTATCTCCATGACGTTACAGATAGGTACGCTCATCTACCTTGGCTCTTCTCTGGTGTCGCTGATGTTAGAATCAATAGCGGCTAGTATTTTTGTCACGTTGAGCGGACCTCCCGAGTTCTGCGAGACGAAGGCACCTATTTCGGTTTGTGCTTCGACTACCATCTTGGTTCCAATCTCCTGGTTGGCCGCGACCCTGTGTGCGTACAACTTTCTCCTACCACGTCTTAGACCTTCTCTTCCTAATTCCGTGTGCGTCTAGTGCTAGGTTATTTCGTAGCAATATCGACATTGTGTATCACGCACCTGCGCGTATATCCTGCAATATGGTTTACCTCAGTCTATACCATCGTCTGGTTCGTGATGACGGTGCAGCCGACAAACGCAGTGCAGCTCCTCAGATCCCCCCACTCGATGCCGCTGGTCCGACACGTCTATCCGTCTTCTCCCGTCGCCATTCAACCTCCTCGATCCCTCAAGACGTGGAGGACAAACTCCCAGGCAATCCTAATCTTGACAAGCCACTGCCATCACCCGCGCCGTCGAACGTTAACGTTTGGTGGGGACGCCTCCTCCCTGGTCGGCCTGGTAGGGATCACCCTTTCAGTTTCCGTCGCGCAAGAGGTCCGGAGTTGAGGTGGTGGACAAATAGGGACGATGATGAACAGGAAGCTAACGACAATGACCCACCCAAGTACCCCGGATCGCAGCCACAAACACCAGCTGAATCGCGATTCCTACCGCATCCACCAGCATCATTGAACGAAAACGAGCCTATTCCGGTGGATAACCGGTCTGAGTGGGTGCGTGCCGAGCAGGCCCTTAGAGTCTAAAAGCGCGATTGCGAGACGGAACATAGCGTGGCCGATTGGTGTATCTGGTATCTGGAAGCTCGTGTCTGTGTATTCTTAATTCTTAAAACGGTTCGATAGTCCGGCGAAGAACTCATGTAGCAACATATAGTATTATACACACAAAGATAACAAAGATAACAAGGTCCAAACCTTACATAAGTCCGGGAGGAAACAAGAACGTAGTCAAGATATGGAAAATGGACAGACGACCTTATTAGACGGTCGAGGCTTGAGACTCTAGATATGTAAGCCTTGCGCGGAGTTCCTGATTCTCATCCTGGGCCCGAATGACCGCGGAACGAGAGTCTTCCAGTTCGCGCTTTACCCGGGCCAGTTCCTTGTAAGTCTCTTCCTCAATCTCTCCGGCCCCGACAGCGACGCCTGTTAAAGTGTAAGCAACGGGACCGTCTCGACCAAGTAGGTAGTTACTCACCTCCTACCAACTTTAAAAGACGCCAGAGACGCAGAATAATAAGCAAACCGGCTAGTTCGCGTTCTTTGCCCTTAAGAACGACCTCCAGCACGAACGTCGTTACGATAATGACAGAATCGAAGATGTGGAGACTGGCATGCGGATATCGACCGCGAGGATCGTAGAATTCGAACCCGAGTGACCAGACAGTGAGAGGGATTTCGATGAGGAAGAGTGTAGTGATCACGGTCGAAACCAGGGCAAGCACTTCCAGCCAGTCGGGGGCGTTGTCAGCCCCAGGGGTCTCGCACTCGGAGTTTAATAGGGTATATCCAAGGTCCACCAGGACGCATATGGCATCTATGACGATCTGCAGAAGTGTTGGTCAACGGGAAACACGTAATGCGGGGGTGGGAAGACGGACGAGAGTGATGACGAGTTTGTGAACGTAAGCGGATTCCAGGGCTTCAGCGACTCGAATGCGCCAGGTGGCGAACAGCCCTCTCTCAGACTGATCCACTTGTTCTGGCCATTCTTGAGTTCCGTCGACGGAAGAAGTGGCTCCTGCTCTGATGACATCCTGATCGCTGTTTTTCGCTCTCGTTCTCGCTCTGCAAGCGAGCTTCATCATCAACACGTGCAACTGATAACGGCATTCTCCCACAGGAATCAAACCTAGATTCGCTCCTCATGTTTTTCCTAACGTGCTAGAGTACTTCCCACAGCGACCTTTCTTCAGATCCGGCTCCTCGCCAGGGGCCACGGCTAGCGTGGTCACTCTCCGAAATGAATTAATGAATCCCACCTTTTGTGTGTACATGCTTGGCCTTTTGCGCGAGTCACAGACTCAGGCCTCAGCGCTCAGCCTTTCACCCAAAGGCCGAGGTTTGCTCTCATCCAAGTACATTATTAACTGTATCTGGTTAGTTCCTCCTACAGATCTTTTATCTCTTCAATGAGTCTGAGAGGCCGCGCCCTGTCACGAAGCAGAGTGATGTAGATCAGAATTAAGCTGTTCACTGCACTGATCTCACAGTCCATTTGTATCAAGAAAGGAAAATGATGTGCCCAGTCAACACTAGTCACCCTGGCCTCCACGCGGCGCCGAGTACTGACTGTATCGCGCCCGAGTTCTGTGTCTGACATATCCAAGACTGATGTGTCGGTCAAAGCTAGTTCCTCTTCGTCCTCTTCAACACTGCCATGCAGCCATGCGTTACACTCCTGTAGCAACTCTCATCAGAGACGGTCCATCTGTCAAGTGTTCATCTATCACTGACTTCTCATTGCCGCCGGCGATGATTGGGACGCCCAAAAGGACTCTGCCAGATGCCCCAAACACGAAACACCTTCTTTCGCTCCTTTACTGACTGGCTCAGTTTCCGCTCACTTGGTATCCGAACGGACGTCGTACTGGGTCAAGGCGCGTGGTGTCGGGTTACGGTTTTCTTTTCCACACGCTCGTTTCGTTTTGTCATGAATACTTGGGTCTTTTTTCGCAGGGCGAGGATTGCATTGTTTTGTGGGTGTCGGTCTTCTTTACCACTCGTATCTCATCAATCCATCTCTTCCCATAGCTTTCTTGGTTTTGATTTGCCTCACATGGGCAATCCTCTTCGCCGTCTTCCTATCACATGAGTGGTCATATTTCTCTCCATTCCAGAGTGCGTCTGTCTTGAATATGAGCATGCCTGACTCTCCTGATTGTACGAGGCAGAAATCATAGTTGTCAGCTTGCTGTCACTTTATGGTTCCACCGCGATCCTCCTGTATTTGATGTGAGATACCTAAATCTTTGTGATGACTACCCCGTTTAAACACCACATGCAGGGCTGTTGTACACTTTCGTCTTTGGTGGGATGTTGCACGAGTGTTTGGGCTTCTCGTTGTCCATACAGGTAGGCCGCCAACCACAGTCGAGAACACGTTTAACTGGTCAAGTAGGAAGCTGTGTGTTATTCACTCTGCACAGGCCTAGCTTTCCATGTCGTAGCTTCAGTGAGTGGACTCTCTTTTCATTCAATTGCGTTTCTGAATTCGGCTGGAGGCACGGAGAAGGTGTGTAGAGCATTTATCTACACGATCTTCATCGGTTGCTGGATCTTATCGGGGATCAGTAAGCAGTCTTGAATACATACGTGACCGACGGTACTGAAGTTTTTTGTGTTATAGTTCTGTGTTTTGCAATTGCTCTGGGAGTCATGGCTTTCATTCCTCAGCCAGTCGAGTCTTTACCAGAGAATGAAGAGGATGACGGACCCTTGTCCCCTGCTTCATTTAAGGCTGGCAGCCCCTCGGACGAACAGCGAACTATATCTTTCTATTCCATCGACTCGCGCACTGGGCTGGTTACTTATAACAATACGGGTGAACTTCCAGAGGCATCACTGTCTCCGGACTGGGACTCCAACGACGCTCACAGGGAGACTATTACCGTGGGACCGCCTCTCCTTTACCAGGGCTTTCAGCGCCCAAATCTGAGGCACAGCAATGACATTTCTACGTATGGCGGAGTCATGTCAATGAGGAATGTACCGAGAGAAGGCACCGGCGTCGTTTCTGGACCACAGCGTGGTCACTCGATTTATCGTAACCCTTTCAGCGATCCCTCACCTCCCCCAGTCCCTACTTCGCGAGCATCAAAGATTAGACCTGGCGTGGGAGAGAACTCTTCTATTGCTGATAGGCCAAATCTATCTACTACCTTCACCGAACTAGAGCACGATGCTTTATCGCCAGTCTCTCTCCCTGACACACCTCTCCCTGTGACAACACCACGCGACCGCGCTACTGAATACACGCCAACGCTCTATTCCACTCTTAGCCAATGCTCAGTTCGCGCGTCTTTCGGTTCCGATTACGGTTCACAGCGGGAACGGACATACCCAGACAGTGCGCGAACGGCAACGCCTCGCGTTCATTCATTCCACTCCTCCGCTGCCAGTGTCCACTCCATGTGGGTAGAATCCCCACTCGTACTCCCCCCTGTGGTCTTCACCCCGGATATTGCACGTTTCCGAGGGATCAGTTCACTTTTGGGTCCGAAAGATTCCCCGTCAGGGAAAAATGCATCGTTCGCTGCTAGGGGATCAATTGCCCCACTTAACCTCAAGGTCTCAGAACCCAGCAGAACTGTGCAACATCATGGCGAGCTTTCGGGACATCAGCATTACATTTCTCCCTTAGAAGAAACCCCCTTTGCGCGGAGAGGCAGTGATGGGCAGGTGTTAGATCAAACGCAGTGGTGGCGGCTCGTATTGAATGCGGCAGCGAAACCTTGAAGGTGTATATTTTGTTCGATGTATGATTATTCGATGTCTTATCTCAAACGTGGATGAACGGGTGGCTGTCGGTTGGCATGTGTAATCCTGCTGCAGGACCATTCGTTTACTCAATTGTTTCTACGGCCGCATGGCTTCAATAACAAATAACCAGCATGTCCATCCAGTATATTATTCTTATGCGTCACCCTCATATTTCTTTCTTGTACAACTGTGGTCACTTTGTGCATACTTTTCCTCGGCAGACTGTATAAACACCCTTTGTTTATAGCGACTCAGATGGTCCGATCCAGCAAGCCACCTCTTTGTGGAAGCCTGTGCCATCTTCATGAATGCAGGAACCCAACCTCCTATCGATAAGGTTACTTATCGGGGAAGGTTGTTGCTCTCAATGGATGTCGGCCAGTCCATATAATTGGTCGACGGCGCCAATTTCGAAGAGATCCGTAAGGTGTCGCCAATAGCATCAATATCTCGCAGTGGAGAGTCAGGCGAGGCAATAGTCTGGGTTTCATATAGAATTGCCACTCAAGACGAGTTATCAATGGAATCTGTTACTGTAATGCGGTTTATTGTTCCCGGGCTATACACTGTTTGGCGCTCACATTGCGTACATTTGGACCACATTAGTTTATCGAGCTTGTCAACGTGGGCTGCTGTGTGGAGTGCACACACTGGTAACCGGTGTCTGACTGGTGATGCATGCGGTGTCCTGTCCACTGGCATTCTGAACACATGCAATGCGCAAGGCTGTACAGTATTGTGCTTGTACAACTTGGAAGTAGAGCACAGCGGACTGAAAGCTTAACACGGCCCCGCTCCCTTCAGATTGCGCTTTGATAATGGTGAAGAATGGAAGTGAAAATACGATTGTAGAAGGAGACCACAGCACGCCGGCATAACTTACTCGATAACGCTATAGTGGGTAGCCCGATTCAATATTCAATACAGAAGTCTGATGAGGAGGGCATGATTGTCACCGGTCTCATAGCCCCGACTGTTGAACAATGTAGTACTGACGATGTTTTCCGCATGGTATACGGGACCCTTGTATCGAGATTGGGTACCGCTATATGATAGTAACATCCTGACTGACGAGCTGTGCAATCTTGCTTCAGTCAGATCAGTTCCTGTGGTAAGGGGTTTTCAAGTCGACATCCGTCCAGCGGGACTCGGAGGCGTCATGGTTAGACCAGTTCCTATGGTAGTAAGGTTTCAAGCGGACATCCAGCGGGAGGCAATGATAAGGCCAAAGTCGGTTGTGAGTTACTGCCAGCGATAGCCCCTGAATCAGCAGCCTGACAACTGACAGCACGGACAGCGCATGTGGCAATTACCAATGAGATTAATAAAAAGACAAGAGCTAGCCAAACGCGCTAAAAGACTGATGTCAGCCGCCGCACGCCGCCACACAACTCTCTCATGTCATCTCTGTACACGCATATATTCTCGCGCCAGGCAGCCCTTCGTCGCACGACCTTTCAACACGGCTTAAAGCATGCAACACACGCCTTACGGAGGACTACAATTGTATCCCCGGTTCGGGTCCGCCCATTCAGTAGCCATGTACCGCCGAACAGAGTGGTAGCTGGTGTGGGCACTGGCTTTGCCGGTGCCGGTCTTGGACTTTTATACTATGCAAACTTCCAGAAACTGAACTGCGAGTGTGAGTCTATTGTTGTACCCGGTAAGGAATCTTGGCTGAGAACTGGCAAAGCCAAGGCCACGTCTCCACAACCCCGTTCAACAGCGGCACTGGGATCATCCGAATTAGCGCCTCTCCCTCCTGACCCACAGTCCACAGTCAACATGTATGAGCTCACTTTTGGGACTGTCTGCGGTGTTTGTGCAGGTGTTTTCGTCAAGAAGGGTGCAAAGGCCCTCGCGTTCGTTTTCGGTGGTATTTTCGTATTGTTGCAAGTGAGCCCTGCATATCTCATGCGATGCTATTTCTGACGTGCGCTCACAAAACTCTATAAATTAAATAGTATCTCGGCAGCGTATCAATAATCAAAATAGATTGGTCCAGGGCTACAGCTGGCTTCGAAGGATTGTTTTATACTTTGGAAGCTAATGGAACCAGACGGCCACCAACTGTCTACTCAGTGTGGAGACGACTAATTGACTTCCTGACAGCTGATTTCCAACCACGGGCCTCTTTCATTGCAGGGTTTGCCTTGGGCATGAGAATTGGCTAGAGGTTGTCACATCACCTGAATTTAGATGCTACTGTAGTCTCATGTCACATTAATGAGTGTCATCTTTCGACGCGGCGCACAAGCAGGCAACCCATGTTCTGTAATACAGTTTCTGCCCAGTCGATGTTGTAGCTTCGGGGTTGCCTATCATCGATCATCAGCGAGGGTCCATACATGCCGGTGTTCACCAATCACAATTGGAATGACCAGTTCTGAGCTTGCAATAGAGAAAGGCGGTCCAGAAATTAGCTAGTTGGTTGAGTCACCAGTCCGCGGGTCGGCCTTGTGAGGGGCTGTGCTGGAAGGGGGTGACCCAAGAAGATTTCTAGATGCGTGACGTAAGCAAGGCGTGGAGGGATGATGTGGGCATTGCGGGACATGTCCTCGTTGCTCGTGTATGCAGTCGTCTGGAAGGAGGCCAGCGTGGTACCTTTTATCGTTGTCGTGGAGTCACGAGCCGTCATATGGCAGAAAATCCAGTCGTCGACCCATTTGACTAAAGGCCCGATGCCTTCTGATCTAGTGGTCTCGGCGCAGACTCCATAGATGCCACCGGATGGGGTAAAACCGAAGGCGATGCAGTATCAGTGTCCTTCCTAATCATTACGATCAAGCCTTTCCACCAGGAGGTATAACGAGGTGATGGTAAGCTCCGGGGCCTCGTCTCTGATGGCTCTTGACGCGGGTGGGAGCCTGGAGATACAAGAAATGACAGTGGAGCCGAGAGGGCTCCACTTGTAGGGGCTTCATGTGTGTGGAGCTTGAAGAGGCGTGATTGACTAGAACCCCATCCGCGTGAGCACCTGCCCTTGAGCAGCAGAGAAGAGCCAGCATCATGGGCGGGCGAGGCGAGCGGGACAGCAGCCTGCGGTGTATGAGGTGTGGTGATGACACGCCGAGGAGGCAGGAGCATGGGAGAGGGCCAGAGCAGGGTCACACCAGACGTTTTGCCCGGGTGATCACAAGTCCCCACTTCGCAAAGATCGCAGAGCGCGCTTGCCCCTGCGCACGCGGCGGTGCTCGTCAAGGAGGAGCTGCGACTCCACGTGTTCCGTCGAGAGTTCCGAGTCTTCCGACGGCTTGGTGGTGGTGGAAGCGATGAGATTATGGCAAACGCGACGAGTTTACCGTCGAGCGTCAGCCCGAGATTCGTAATGGTGTGCGCCGCCCGCACTAGAGTGTTGATCTGAAGTTCGAGCGTCTCGCTGTCGAAGCGTCTCCGGAACACCTCGTTGATTAGCTATTCCCCTTGCTTTTATACCAGACCGACAGTTTGTCCCAGCATTCTTTAGCAGTTGTAGCATCAATGACAGTATTTAGTGGCTTGCCTTCAATGTGAGCATGATTCCAGCACACGCTTCCTGATCTTTGTACGGCCACTCAGCGCGGTCATTTGTTGGGTGTCACAGATGGACCAGGCATTGTTAGATCGCCGTTGACGATGTCCCAGAGGTATTGACCTTCTGGGGAAAGAGTATGGCAACACTCGAAACTCGAAGAAATAAATGGTCACGTGCTTTGCGCCGTTTTCATTTGCACTTGCACAGTGACATCTCCCCCACCATGGGTAGACGCGCTAAAAACAAGCAAGGTGACCCTGAATCTCTTCAAGAGCCTTCAGAGCATGCCTCTCTAAAGAGGTTAGGGAAGCGTAAGGCAGGAACGGGTATCGACCTGCCACAACCCGCAAAGAAGTCTAAACACAAGGAAAGTCTGCAAAGCGATGATTCCTGGAATAGCGATGAGGAGGATGAAAGTGAAGGTTGGGAGGGTATCCAAGACGATGACACTCTACCAGCCCAGACCCGGTGCGTAACTACATGCGCAGGCAGAAAAGTAATCTCCTCTCACAAATTCAAACATTATAGATCATTATTTCAGGACAGCGACACTTCTACAGGTGATACCTCAGACGCAGACACGGATGAAAATGAGGACGAGGATGCGCCTATCACTGCATCGAACTTTGCAGCCCGGTCTCGTGCACTCGACGCCAGGACCGCTCGCGAAGCCCAGCTTGACGTGGAAGAACTTCAAATAGCAGCGCAGGTCGACGCGGATGAGTTCGACGGTGTTGAGGATATGGACGACGACGACGACGAGGTGGACGTGCCTGGGACAGAAGACGTCATTTTACCAACCGCGGAAGAACGCGCGGAAGAAAAGAGGTCTGGCGGCCCAGAGGTGCACGTCGTTCAAAAACGGATGCGTGAATGCGTCAGGATATTGAAAAGGTGGAAAGTATCGGGAATAAAGACAGGCAGGTTCGTGATCACATATATTTGAGGCGTTTTTAGTGATGGTAGGAGTAATCTGCACAGGGCCCGCTCAGAATTTGTCGAACAGCTCGTGTCAGATATCGCTAGCTATTACGGATATAACGACTTCCTGACTGAGAAGTTATTCCAGCTTTTTCCTGTAGCAGAGGCAAGTTTATTGGACTTCTCGATACTGCGTACGTATGTTGACGACTGGACCAGGCCCTTGAGTTTTTCGATGCAAACGAGGTTCCTCGTCCCGTTACCATTCGGACAAATACCCTCCGCACCAGACGTCGAGATTTGGCGCAGGCGCTCATAAATCGTGGTGTAATTTGGAGCCAATAGGCAAGTGGACCAACGTAGGGCTCCAGGTGTTTGAGAGCAGCATACCAATCGGTAAAGCACCACATCTACGCCTCCACGCCTTTGCTCATGGATCCATTTCATAGGAGCAACGCCGGAGTACCTCTCAGGTCATTACATGCTACAAGCCGCGTCATCATTTCTACCCGTGATCGCCCTATCGCCGCAACCTCACGAGCGTGTGCTTGACATGGCATCTGCACCTGGGGGGAAAACAACACATATGGCTGCGCTCATGCAAAATACTGGGATTATCTTTGCTAATGATGCCAACAAAGCTCGGACCAAGAGTCTAACAGCCAATGTACACCGGCTCGGGTGCAAAAACGTCATAGTGTGTTCTTACGACGGACGTGAATTTCCCAAAGTCATGGGGGGCTTTGATCGTGTGTTGCTCGATGCGCCATGTAGCGGGACGGGGGTGATTAGCAAAGACGCAGGCGTCAAAATCAACAAGGTGCGTCATCGGGCGCTGACTTGACTTGCTACTACGTCATGTCGCTAATTGTTTCCTTGCGGTGGCGTTGCGAAAAATCAGACGGAAAGGGATTTCACACTGTTATCGCATTTGCAGAAGCAACTCATTCTGTGTGCCATTGACAGCGTCAATCCAGCCTCGAAAACGGGCGGATATTTGGTTTATTCGACTTGTTCCGTTTCTGTCGACGAGAACGAAGCTGTTGTCGACTATGCGCTTCGAAAGCGGCCCAACGTCCATCTGGTGGATGCTGGCCTTGAATTCGGGCGCCCGGGCTTTCCTAGCTATCGTGGCAAATCCTTCCATGCAAGCATAAAATTGACGCGACGATTCTATCCCCATGTGCACAACATGGATGGATTTTTCGTGGCAAAATTCAAGGTCACGAAGCGTGCGAAGCAAGCAAAACAGGACAGCGAGGGGGGAACTGACATATTAATGGACGAGGACGTGGCACCGGAGAATGTACAGTTTGATGAAAGGGAAGACGAAGAATACATTCAAGGTAAGTCCACGCGAGTGGACAGCTCTAGTGTGTGACTCACCGCGTTCGACAGAGGCCAAACGGAGGCGATTAAAGGCGAAAGGTCTCCGCGTGCAGCCTCGGAATCACGCCTAGGAGTATGCAGAAATGATCCTGTGACCTACCAAATACAGCCGTCCCTCGGAAACCTCCATTGCGAAGTTTGCGGCTGCGAGACTGTGAACCAAATCGGAAAGGGCGTTAATTGCCATAAATGATTGTGATTTGAAACCATTCGAGTCAGGTGTGAAATAGCACCGGAATCAGTTCAGCCAGCACCACAACTCAAAGATACACAGTTGGTAGGAGGTATGATGGACTGTGAAGGTGACGTCGGCAAGCCAACTGCTTCCAAGTGGGTCATCGACAAAGGGGACACAACTGCGACAGGTCGAGTATGCTTGAATGGAGATATCTGAAATTTATAATCATCCTCTTTGCACTTGCAGAAGGGCCGAGGGATACATATTCAGATAGATGGATCTCCTCGGCGGAAGGCAGTACAGTATGGGCGTGAGAATGAAGGATAGCGTGATTGCCGGATAGCGAGGCGTAACAGGCACAGGAGGCTCAACGCCCGAATGCCCCTTCACGGGAGGGTAAGGGGGGCCAGTGCGGTCCGAATCTTAAACAACGAACAGGATTTGACAGATGCAATGCGTTGTATTATCTGGGACAGGCAAACTCGTTGCATTTCGAGCAGGTTGCGAGGGTCCTCGAGTCGGACGAGTGATCGGGCGTTCTTTTCCCGAAAATATTCGTAATGGTTGTCGTGCTCATTTGGTTCTATTTTTTATTTTCACTCTTTTATTTTCCATGGTTCTCCGTCCACCCGCACACATTACACTGCGCAGCGTGTGCGTTTGGGGGCTCTGTCCGCGGGTAGGGGAAAGAATAATTTGTCAAGGAGGAGTGGAGGTTAGCCAAAAAAGGGATATGGGCAAGGAATAGAGTTCGGGTCACCCGTTGTTTGGTTGGCGCGGGCGGAGCCAAACACGAATAAGAGGGGGCGGAACTTGCTCTCACCGTATCTCTCTCTTCCTCCTCTCTCCCCCTCTTCTTCTACAGGCCAACCCTCCCCTTCTCTCTCTCGTCTTTAATACCTCCCTGTTCGTCCTCGCTTCTATCCCTTCTTCATCTTTTTTTATATTCCTCACACCCTACTCGTTTAGTTCCCCTTTATCTCTATTATTGTAATGTCTGCCGCTGAAGCTGTCACCACCCCTGCCCCCGTCGAGGAGGTCAAGCCTACCGAGACTGCCCCAGTTACCGAGTCGTCTGCTCCTGCTGCGGAGGCTCCTAAGGTTGAGGAGGTCGCAGCTCCTGTAAGTTTTCTTTTTTCTTTGTTGCATTTCTTTGTTTCTTATCTCTACAAGGAGGCCACGAAAGCAGAGGCGACTCAGGTATATTTGTTTCTTTCATTGCTGTTTTCTCGCTCACACTTTTTTTTCTATCAAAGGACAGTGCCGAGCCCGCTGCAGGCGCTGAACCTGCCTCTGAGGATGCCAAGCCCGTATGTGTTTATCATCTTTTGAATAGGTGTTGGTGTCACACCCGACCATCAGGCTGAGGCTGCCCCTGCGGATGCCAAGAAGGAGGATCCTCCGAAGAGCCCGTCTCTCCTTGCTAAGCTTCTAGCCCCTTTCAATCGTGGAGAGAAGAGGGCAAAGTCCCCGAAGAGTCCCAAGAAGGAGAAGAAAGAAGAGTCCAAGGTGAGGAAAAGTCCACTCCATATCACGTCGTTTCTGGATTAACATGGTCTCCTTCCAGCAGGAAGCTGGCTCCGGCGATGAGCAACCTAAGACTGAGGAGCTCCTGCCACTGAGGAGGCTCCCGCTACTAAGGAAGCGTAGGTTTATGTGATTACTATCCTCCGTCTTTGTGTTGATTGATGTGTCAGGGGACCGTCCACGGAGGCACCCGCTGAGACACCGCGGAGCCTGCCGCTGCAGAAGCGGAGCCACCCAAGGAAGAAGCCGTAAGTGTATAAATTTTTAGGTCGCGTGCAGTTTGGGTCTTACAGCTTCGCAGAAGGAGCAGAAGGAGGAGAAAAAGCCTGTTGAGAGGAAAGACGTCAGGCAGACCGCTGTGAAGGTTGGGCGCAGGTTGTCTTCTCGTGTTGGCGATCTGTTCAAACCTAAGAAAGTCGAGACTGCTACTCCGGCTAAGGTGGATGAGAACCCCCCGAAGATCGATGAGCCTGCTCCAGTTGCCCCTCTGGAAAACCCTGCCACCGCCACTACGGCGGATGCCCCTGAGGCCACTCCCGCCATTGCCGAAGAACCAAAGGTGGAAGCTCCTCCCGCTGCTCCTGTAGTTGCTGCTGCGGCGTGAGGAAGGTTTATTTATCACTGAATGACTATCATGATTGTGGCAGGATTCGGCCTACGCCTTCTCATCTTTTGACCATCTTTATGCCTTCTGATATCCACGTCTGCTCTCTTCTGATTCACTCCGCTCAAATATTGCATAGTTTACGTTCGGATCTCGTTTGTCTCGGCCCATGCGTTGATGCCATTTTCGACTTGATCCACCGCAACACCTTGGCTAATAGCGATCCTACTTCTATTTGATACCCTCTATTCCTCCTTTTACCCTTTGGGTCGTGCTGTTTCGTGCATTTTCTTTGTAAACTAGTCACTCAGACTCGTGTTTCAAGGAAGTCCACTTTTGTTTTTCAACCATGCACGTGATGTGTGTAAGGACGAGGACAGTCCAGAAAGTTGTGACTCGACGTCTTCGCTTGTGTACACCATGCCGTCTGTAGACGAGGAGACAGACCAAGTCTTCAGGCTATCATCCTTGCTGATAGTTTCAATACGCGATTCAAGCCTTTGACTACTGATCGCCCCAAGGTTTACGCCTCCAGTCTGTTTTCTTTGTGCCGTCTGAACGTGCTGGCCAGTGTCTTCTTCCTGTCTGTAATGCCCCACTGCTGGACTGGACCCTAGAGGGCCTTGCCCTCGCAGGCGTACAGGAGGTGTTCGTCATATGCCGCTCGCATGCTGAACAAGTGAAGGCGGCCATTCAGTGAGTCAGCGGCCAAGGCTCTCTTACTCTTGCCAACAACTCGATGCACAGAAATTCCAGATGGTCACATCCATCGACGGGGCTAAAGATTGTGCCCGTCATGACAACCAAGGAAACCTTTTCCGCAGGAGATGCAATGCGCGACATCTATACCCACGGGATCATCACCAGTGACTTTGTCCTTGTCTCTGGTGATTTGGTCAGCAACATTCGCATAGATGAAGTCGTCCGGTCACACAAGGACCGGCGAAAAACCAACAAAGATGCCATCATGACCATGGTTGTTAAAGAGAGTGGGACGAGACACAGGACGAGGTGAGTGGTCGCTATCTTGTAATATCAGACGAGATCGTGGTGTTGAAGAGCGGATCGCATCGAGGTCCAAAGGCGATTCTGCGGTGTTCGTGCTCGATCCAGATACCTCGGAATGTCTGCACTATGAATCAGTCACGGGTTACCCCCCTAAATGCATCGCAAAAATTCCTCGGGACATCTTGGAGAGCCATCCGAATATTGAAATTCACAATGACTTTATCGATTGCTCAATAGATGTCTGCGCTTTGGAGGCAAGCCGCTGTCGTTCCTCGTGTTTTTTCCAGAGTTCCAAGCAGCTAGCTAACCCGACGCTCCTCCAGGTACTGTCTCTGTTCCAAGACAACTTTGATTACGGTGATATTAGGCGGGACTTTGTACATGGCGTGCTCACCTCGGATCTACTCATGAAGAACATATATTGTTATATTGCAAAAGAAGGTTATGCGGCGCGCGTCCAGGATACACGCAGTTATGACGCCATTAGGTTTGTTTTCACGACATTTTTAGCCATTTAGCTGACATTGTCGCACACGTGTAGCAAAGACATTCTCTCTCGGTGGACATTCCCGCTGGTGCCTGATGATAATTACCCAGGCGGACAAACATACGATCATCTACGTGGTAACAAATATGTTCCAATGGACAACTCCGTCGTGCTCTCCCGGTCAGTACCTGAACCTTGTCGCAAATTCTTTTTAGCCTATCTGACAAGGCTTGTAGGACATGTAAGATCGGCAACAACACACTATTAGGGCCTTCAACTCAAGTACGCGATGAGGTACAGGTCATCGCATCCACCATTGGCGCCCGCTGCTCAATCGGCACCGGGACTGTCTTGCGTAATGCGTACCTTTTCGACGACGTAACAATAGGCCCTGACTGCGTCCTCGAGAGCTGCATCGTCGGTGCTGGGGTGCAAGTTGGTGAGGGCAGCAGGATAGCCCGGGGCTCACTCGTGGCGGACGGTGTCAAGCTCGGACCGGGCACGATTCTCAGACCGTTTGATAGGATATCAAAGCAAAGGCAAAAGTCCAACTTGACGACGATTGAAGATGAGAGCGATGAAGGCGACGATGACTCTGAACTCGAAGAGGCCGAGCAAAGTACGCACTCAGCACCTTGCGTGCCCCGCTCCTAACGCTTATCGGGCCGCTTTGATGATGCAGATCAACCCTTGCTTTCGCAGAGCCTGGGTACTGGCTCGGAGGCCTTCGTGTGGCCCCGGAGGACTGCAGAGAAGAACGATGAAGGTGTATACGAGAACGAATTGGAGAGTTTCAATAACAGGCGACTGATGCGTTTAGGTGCGTTTTCAGTTTAGATTTTTTAAACGACGTTCGGTCTGCACATCAGCTTTGTTGCTTCGTAGGAGATGACTTTGCCGACCTTGTCCCATCTGACCCTGGTTCCATCACCTCGGAGGAAGAGAGGTCGGACGAGTCAGACGACGAATCGGTCTCGCAACCTGTCTCCGTATCGTCGTCAGTCACGTCCGCACCCTCGGTTCCAAATGCTTCGGCCAGCGAGCACGAGTTCCAGACAGAAGTCCGGTTGTCGCTCGATCGGGCCTTTTCTGAAGGTCATTCTCTCGAGAATGCCAGCGTCGAACTCAAGACTCTACGTATGGCGAGCAACGTACCCCTGCGCCGCGTGCGTGAGGCCGTCGTTGCCAGCATCGTGGAACGAATTCCTCTTGTTGAGGGAGCCGTGCCGCAACGTGTGGAGATTAAGAAATGGGTTGATCGATGGGGAGACTTGATCAACCTCATCGGCGGCGTGGACGGCGTTGAGACAGTCTCGATCTTACAAGTGAACTCACCTTTCTTCTGGACGTCTTCGACCAGCGCTCATATCTACCCCTCAGTACCACTGCGCCACCTCGACGCGCGTTCACCTGTTTGGTCAGATACTCGCAGCACTTTACCAAAACGACATTGTCGAGGAAGAGGATATCCGAAATTGGCACGCTCACCCGGGTGCCAAGGGCGAAGATGTCAACGATAGGAGACTATTAGAGAACCTGAAGAAGACTTGGATTATTGGAGCACGCATGATCCACCAATTTAATGAACAAGAGAGCGATGACGATGAAAGTCAAAAGGGTCATCGGAAGGCGAAGATGACGACGCAGAGTGAAATAAATCACTCCTGTAGTGTTGTATGATTGTGGCAGTGCGTCGACAGCCGGAAATTCAAATAATGACTGATGGACCCTCCAGCAGGTAGTACATGATAAATTGGCAATTATGAAAGCGACTAAGCATCTACGGGCCAAAACAGATCAAACAGGAAGTGATGCGCGCTCCTTCAGCGTTAATACTTGAGGATAATATATAGCGCTGTATGGTGGAGTGAGTGGAGTGAGGTGGACACGAATTGTTGCGCACCATGAATGATGCCTGGACTAAAAATACGCGTCAGCATCAGGAGAAAATGATATGAATGAACGCATACATGTAACCTAAGATCGTCTGCACGCGGATGAAGCCGGAAAAGGTTAGAAATCCGATATGTCCCGAAGTACGAAAACTGAAACACATACGAGGAGGATATTAATGAACTGTGCACGAGATGAGATTCACGACAAGGCTGCTGGAAAAAAGGAGGAAAACATACGAAGTCGGCATGACAGCCACGCTCCAAAAAGACTCCCAGGGGCGGGATAAAGATGGCAAGTCTAGCAACGGCATGAAGGTTAATAATAAAAATAAACAGAAAGGGGCAAGGGACAACGAACAAGATCTAAGGAGAAATTGTAAGCGCGGAAGCAAGCATATAGAATGCAATATCTACCTTGCAGATGTCAGAACCGGTGAAAGGCATTGGAGGAACAAGTGGGTTGGGAAAGCTTTGGAATCGGGAGGTCGGGGGTTACCGTAGTGCTTTATAAAGTACACCCGGTGACATGACGTCAGAGCTTGGCAAGTCCATACCTCGCCCCACCCAAGCCAAGCCAGCCTCGCCATCCATGGAAGTTTTTTCGGATATTCCTTACACCTTTGCTCCCGTCACTCCACACCCTTTACGCACCTTCGACTTGTGTGTTCCTCCTCGAAATAGCCCAAGCCCGGAACCAGCTCCACTCATATGTTTCGTACACGGTGGCGCTTGGCGCTCGTGAGTTACTGCGCACCATATGGAAACCGATTATCATATGACGATACCCAACGTGCGACGTCTCAGTGAAGATAAGAAGGATTATGGCATCCTTGCGCACAACCTCGCAGCGTACACGTCTTTTCCGGTGGCCGTGCCAAACTATCGTTTAACACAGCCAGACAACGGGCTGCAGCACCCCGCACACGCGCAGGACGTTCTCCAGCTACTTACTTTCCTCCTTTCCTGGTCCGGACCCCAGGGATGCCAATGCCCGCCGTATGACCCGAACCGAATATTCCTGATAGGTCACAGCTGTAGCGCGCACATGCTGGCATGCATATTACTCGACTCGTCAGAACCGGCTCTTGTGCCCTCTGCGGCGCTTTTACGGGCTGTTCAAGGTGTCGTCCTTTCGGAGGGTATCTATGATATCGATACCTTGATAAAGTCCTTTCCAATTTACCGCGAGTGGTTCATATCCGGAACATTCGGCAATTTGCCTACTTACGATCGTTATTCCGCTGTAAAGATGGTCCTCCGTGAAGGGGCAAAGCATATTTCTTGGATCATTCTTCACTCCAAAGGAGATACCCTGGTGGATACCGTTCAAAGCCAGGCCATCTACAATCACTTGCAATCCCTTTATGATGGGAGCCTCCAGGAGGGTGGTCAAATTGTGAAAAATTGGGATGATTTGGAAGATGGCCACAACGCGATTCTTCAGTCGGGGAAATACATCCAAATTGTGGGGGACTTTATATGTCGCGTACACCCAATGCTTGAGATATAGTGCGCTGTCGATTTGTCCTAAATCCTTTTTTAAATGTCCAGCGCCTTGAGAACCTCCTCCAAAAATTTCGCCGCGCCCTCGCAATCCTGAATCGTGTTGTACAAGGCTGTGGGAGTAGCCTGATGACGTTAGGGTGCCTCTCATCCCCTATGACACCATAGCTGCCGAGGCCCTCCGCAACTTTGTGCATAAGTTCCGTGTCTGACGAAAAAAACAGGAGGGAGAGCTGTGAACCGCGAGTGTCCACGTCAGATGGTGTAATAATGGTAAAGGCAGGACGGCGCTGTTGAGCGCCGTCCGTCGAACCGTTGCATAAGGGTAATCTCATGGCGGCCTCGTGTGGGGGGACAAAATATGCCGACTGGACCAGGAGTTCTTCGAGGTGTGCCGTCAACTCGATGGAACGCACCCGTAAACGTCCCACCATGCCGGCTTCCTTAAACACCTGGAGGGAACCGAGCAGAGAGGCCACAGCGAGGACAGACGGGTTAGACATTTGCAGTCCTTGTGCTCCTCGAATAGGGGAGAAAACGGGTGGCATGAGGAAACGTGTGGAAGGATCGTGACCCCACCAGCCCGCGTATCTTCAGATTGACAAACGTCAGCATTCAAACCCAGACAGCACGTCAACCAGGTAATACGTGATAAAAGCAACGATGTTGTGGCAGGGCAAGGGAATCGGTGGAATGAGGCAGAAAAGGTATGGGATCTACTGTACCTTGGCTTTTCCTGGTCCCACCTCTCGTGAACGTACAGGCCGGCGATACCCCCAGGACCTGAATTTAGGTATTTGTAGCTGCACCATACCGCCCAGTCGACGTCCCAATCGTGAAGAGACAGAGGGACATTTCCGATCGCGTGGGCAAGGTCCCACCCACATATGCAACCCTGTGTGGTGCCGATCAGCAGCAGAACTAGAGACGTAAAAGGCGCCGATGTGCAAAGGGACTATGGAAAAGAGTCCTTCCTGGGCACCGACTCTTATTAAAAGACTGTGGATACGCCTCGGGGATATTCCGACGGGAACGGGAAAACGCTCACCTGGGCCTTAGCTGCCTTAGTGATCGATTGCATCGGGAACCATTGACCCGTGTAGTACTGCACACCGCTGAAAATGACGAGAGCGATAGAAGACCCTTGTTTTTTTATGACTTCCAGAATATCCTCTTCTCGAAGGGAGAACTCCCCTTTACGGGGAAACATCTCGATGATGGCATCATTGGGGTTGACCCATGTAATTGCACCTGGGAAGCAAAAGCGTACTTTTGACAGGTGTGGTGTCAAATCCGAGAGGAGACGAGATAGTGATCGGCACGGGTGACCTACTTGGTCAGACGGGAAGGCCATGCCCTCGAAAAGTAACTTATACCGTTCGGGTGTAGGTTTGTAGAATGTATTCATCATAAGATGTAGATTGGCCGTCAGACTGCCCATGCAAGCGACCTCAGTTTCGCGCGCACCTTCGGCCAAGACCAGAGTAAATGCACAAGCGCGGGAACGCAGAGTGTTAAAAATTTTGCACCTATGAGCTCAGCGAGAAGGGGATTAACGTGATCAGTGATGTTCATCCATTCCCTTCCATGTGGATGATCATGATGGCCCTGGACAGCTCTGCGAAGGTGAAAAAACGGGGGGGTGAGACAACCAAGGGCCATAATCACCTAGAGCCCCAGACACGGAATTCCTGATGAACAAGTGCCTCTGCAGATTTTGGAAGAAGGCCCAATGAATTACCACAGAGATAGATGCAAGGGTCTTCGCCTGGGGAAAGAGGGCGCCTCAACAGGCGTTTGAAATTACGCGGAAGCACACTGGAAGGGAAGAAGAGGACCGACCGTTCACACGCGATGCGCCGACATCCTGATTAGTGGGAATAAGAAATCTGTCATGGAAAGATGGATGAGAGAGCATTAATGATCACTCCAGTCCGGCGAGATTAAGCCACCACATTACCGGCATCTCCCGTATTATTCAACTCGACGGAAGCAAATATGATGAGGGTACAGGGGGACCTCATACACAATATGGGGTTTCAGTGTGGTACAGTTAGGTAGGGCGGGTCGAAAGAAAATACAAACAATTTTTTCATGCCGTAATACGGTCGGCGGAAATAATCCGAAATATGATGTATGATGAGTGTATGATGGTGAAATGGGGATCGAGAGCATATTCTCGATGCCAACCTCGACACACTCCACCATGACGAAAAAACTCATCGTAGTCGGCGCTGGCCCTGTCGGCTGTCTCGCTGCAACCGCTCTCGCAAACATGGGTTGGGAGGTCGAAATCTATGAGGCTCGTCCTGGTATTCCGCTGCCCTTTTCCTCGCCACTTTCGACATTTTTCATATAACAGTCGTCTAGATATGCGCTTGCCTTCTTCGCAGGCAGCCGCCCAACAACGATCGATTAACCTCGCAGTCTCTTCTCGTGGAATAGCTGCCATACAAGCAATTGATCCCGTGGCGGCGTCCGGCTTCCTCGACAACGTTATTCCCATGCGTGGCAGAATGATCCATAATTCCAGTGGTAATTTAGAGAGTCAACCATACGATAGGAATGGCCAGGTAGGCCGTATGTTCCCACTCATCCATGGTCCTCGTGTTCACACCCTTGTGCCGCGTTTGTCCCACGCCCTGAATTTCCTTGTTCTTGAAAAGTGCATCAACTCCATTGACCGAGCCCTTCTCAACCGGGTACTTCTCGATGAGGCGCTCGCTGTCAGGTCCATTCGCGTGTTTTTTCATCACAAGGTGGTATCCATAGATTTCGATGGCCGCGTGATGTCGGTCCTGGATGTCAGTACTGGCGAACAAGTCGAAAGGGGCTTCGACCTATGTATCGGCGCCGACGGGAGCTTCTCAATCGTAAGACGTCAGCTGATGAGGGTCGTGCGGTGAGTACCTCTCCTGCTTAGGAGCGCATTGTGTTCTGAATTGAAACCCGTCCTTCCTCCGCAGCATGGATTTTCAACAAGAATATATTCCCCACGAATACCTGGAACTTAAGATACCACCTGGTCGAGACAATCATAATAATCCAACGTTCCTCCTTGATCCGAATCATCTGCATATATGGCCGAGGCACTCTTTCATGCTCATAGCGTTGCCTAATAAAGTCAGTCGTCGCCTACCTCAACAGTTCCGAGTGCTATCTACAACCTGCGCCCCGCCTGATACAGGATAAATCATTTACTTGTACATTATTTGCTCCAACGACTGAGTTCGAAACGTTATCCAACAAGGACCAGGTTCTTTCATGGTTTAGGATACACTTTCCCGACACACTGGAACTCATAGGAACAGAGGGATTATTAAATTCGTTCCAGCAGAACCCGCGGAATCCTTTAATCTCTATCAAGGTATGGCACATTTCATTCTTACTAACGCCTCTAGCAAATATGTTTTTTTTTCCTTGTCCGCAGACAAAGCCATATCATTACAAGGATCGTGCGATCATCTTGGGGGACGCGGCGCATTCTATGGTTCCCTTCTACGGCCAAGGCCTGAACTGCGGTCTTGAAGACGTCCGCGTCCTCACAGCATTACTTCACGAAGCGGGGGTTAACCCCACGAGGGGTCGAGACCCGGATGATTTTGATCTTCGACTTGCCGGAGCCCTTTCCCGGTATTCTGAGTCGAGGCACGAGGACCTCATTGCGATCAGTGACCTGGCGATGGATAATTAGTGAGTGAAACCTTGTCTGCTGATCTTCCCCCTGATGGATGTCGCGAAAACTTTCCCCAGTATGGAGATGCGTCACTCGGTGACCACACTGGCGCACAAGTTGAAAAGGATGGTGGACAACGTGTTATTTTCGCTGACTTGTCGCACGCCTGTCACGCTTGGGAGTCTAGGCGCCTTCGCTTCTGGGGTGACTTTCCCGGAGGGAAGACCTCGGGGATGGCTACCGTTGTACACGATGGTGACGTTTCGGCCAGATATCAGGTATTCAAATGCGAAGCGCAAGGCCGCAGAACAAGCCCGTGTGATGAACAAGGTAGGCATCGTTGGATCGGTGGCGCTCGGTGTTGGAGCGAGTGTATGGATGGTGCGGATAGCGTTATGTTACCGAAGGTGGTAGAAGCAGGAGGAGTTGTGTTGTAATTATTAAAAGAGATAGGGGTCTGCAACCTCATTGTTGTGATTCCGGGAATACGGCGGGACATCGAAGTTCGGATATGATATTGGTGCAGGGACCGAGCTGCTTGTTTTCTGCGGTGATTGAGAAACCATTTTTTTCTTCCTCTCGCCAGGTGACAAGGTCCCGTCATGATGAACATGTCTCTTGTCACATCTTTACCAAACATTCCCGGCCTTGTCAACATTTCAATCATACACAGATCAGCTATGAAAACACCGTGTCCACAGGAACCTAATGCTACGACGGGAAAGGGGCAGTACAGGTGGAGAGGTGCGAGTAAATAGATATACCAGACAATTGCAACAATAAACAGTCCGAGGGAACACAACAGCGACAAGAAGTGGGTATTGTTCTGCGTGGTCGTGGGCGCAAACGTCGTCGCAACGACGCGACGGAGGACGTTCCATAAACGTATACAGTGCATCCAATCAAATTATCATTCAGGCGGCGTTCTTCGGGGGCCTGCCCCGCTTTCGCTTGGTTGGAGAGTCAGACGTGCCTCCCTCTCCAGCGTCGTCGTGGGGAGGGCTAGGCTTGGGGTTTTTTGGTGGCCTTCCTCTCTTGCGCTTCGCGGGGGTTCACCCGACGCACCCTCCTCCGGGACATTCTTGGGCTGCCGCAATCACGGAGATCAGACGTGCATTTGGGAAAAAGTTCGGCAGAGCGTACTTTAGGAGGTCTACCCCTTTTCCTCTTCTCGCCAGCCGCTGGGGCAACTTCGGACGTGGAAGCGGCTGTGCCCGCAGCGCTCTTCTTGTTCTTGCTGCCCTTGGGACGACCGCGTCCTCGTTTCGCAGGTGCAGATGCGGCGCCTAGAAGAAGAACAAGGCGATTGTGAGCACATTGACGCGTCTTATCGATCATTGTTGGAGAGCAAAGGCGAAAGGGGGAACAAGAGAAGGGGGGGAGGACTGACCCGTGTCTGAGTTCCCCGCGAGTTGGGCACCCTCTTCGAGCTCGTCAGGAAGTTTGTCGTAGATGTCATCTGGAGAGTCAGACATGGTGGATGGGAAAAGAGGGCAGGTATGGGGATTGTTGAAGGAGGGGACGGGTTATAACGAATATTTTGCCATAATTGAATAGAGTTCTTTTCGCGTGCATTTTTATTGCCTTTAGATAATGTTCTTGGGAGAGGTTCTGTGTCGGGCTGGCGGAGGGCCCCTGGAACCGGAATACGTAATTAATTTAATTGGAGGAAGGTCCATATCAATGGAAAATGCCGCCCAGAGGACCTTTCCCGCTCGTCCCACACTGTGCCATAAGTGCAAATTCCGCAATATCCCCGGTTTGACTATATCATCCACAGACTCTGTCTTTCGTCCTTCTCCTTAGCCCTGTCACCGCAGCTCGCCCTAGCCATGTGCTTTACCCTGCACTGGCCCAATCGTCGCGGAGGCCAAACGGCCATGCCCGGAGTTTGACCGTCGGAAATCTAATCTCTTTATCCCGCGCCACAAAGTCCAGGGACCCGGACTCTGCCACGTGGCTCTCTCCCTGCTATTCCCATCATGCGCTCCATCCTCTTTTCCATCCTCTTCCCTCCGTTTGCCCTCGCCAGTCTCCTCCACTCTTTACCAGATGACCTATATGCCTTTCCCAAATACAGTGTCACCTTCCTCAACGGACTACCCCTTCTGAATGAGACTGCCGAGCGCTGGCTTCGGGAAGGTCTCCGCGGTGGTGAACCCGAGTTTCTCGACCATCCTACCCCATGGCGGGAGCCGTCTCCGTTTAGGCATATCGATGCAGGGGAGGGCACACCTGTGAGACTTTAAGTGTCATCCATCGTGACTCCTACCTTACCATCTCAAAGCAGGCCACATTTGAATCTGTCCCAGATCATGCTATTGAGATGATGAAAATGGGGCCTCGTGATACATATCTTTGTTTCATACCGGGTCCAATCAAGCAAGACCCGCCACCTCCAGAGGAAACGATCACAGAAGTTACCGCATCCCACAGTTGGTCGCTTCTGCAACCGTTGGACGGAACTTGCCTATACGTATGTGACCTGTGACCAACTTCTTCCGGTTATATATGACCCCCGACTGTCTTCAAAGCATCGCCAAGGATGGTTTACCTATGCCTACTGCCACAACTCGCACGTCCGCCAATTCCGAGAATTGCTTAACCCACGTCCATTGGCCCCAGGTAATGCTTGTCAATCACAACGTAAGATCATTATTTTCTTCTTACATGCTGGACCCCAGGAAAAGCTTATGAAATCGAGGAGGATCCTGACGTGAGTGCTTCCTTTCCCTTTTCCTTCGTCCCTTTCGGCTTCACATGCGCTTCTCCCAGTGGGAAGCTTACGATCTCGGTCGGGCACCGGAGCCTGGATCCGGTGCTGACCTTAGTATGGCCGATCACAATGCGCTAGCAGCAAACCTCGAGCTTGCGCGCGGTGCGGGTTCCCGTTATCTCGTTCAACGGTGGGGAGACGGTACATTATGCGACAAGACTGGTAAGAGACGTGAGATTGAGGTTCAGGTAAGTGCTTCTCACCTAAGAGCGTTGTTTGACTCAAGCATGCGAATCTCTGTCCACGTTGCCCGCCCTAGTTCCACTGCTCCATGACAATGACAGACAGCATCATGTTTGTCAAAGAGACAAAGACATGTCATTACATCCTCGTGGTCAACACGCCACGCCTATGTGGCGAACCCGGATTTAGATCGCGCATCGACCATCGCGATGCAGCCCTGATCCGCTGCCGTCAGGTCGTAGATGCTGCAACGCTCGCCAATGCAGACAGCTCCCTCCCCGAAGCCGATCATCCCTTTCGCCAGCGGCCTCCCGTCGCCAACCACCCACCACTAGATGCAGCAGAAGCCCTGTCAGGTGCCAGTGTGGAGAGCGACGGTGGCGATGCATCGCAAAAGGTCACCGAGCCCGCAGCCAAGGACAATGCGGGTGCGTTGGACCACAATGACCTACTGCGCCGGGCACTTGAGGCGATCCTGCAAAAGACAGGAGGCAACCCTCAGGGCAATGATGCAGGCGCGGGCGCGGATGCGGGTGCAGGCACCGGTACACCACGCGTGGTCGTCGAAGACGTCGGCGACGGCGAGATGGTGATCGAGTTTATCAGCGAGATAGATATGAACGATGGCGGGGGCGGGGAGGTACAGCAGCGCGTCGTCGAAGACCTTTCGCAGATGATGGATTCCAAGATGTTTGAGGACGCGTTACGCGCGGCTGGATTCGACATTCGTGATGAGGAGGTCGAAGTCGAGGTCGAGGTCGGCGGGACGGACCCAGAGGGTGAGGACACCGGACAAAGAAAGGGGAAGCGGACGCGGAACGGCGCCGCCAAGGGTCGCCGGAGGGCGAATGCGCATGTCGAAAGAGACGAGTTGTGAAGTCTGTTGTACTCGATAGCGCAACTACGACATCTGCGCCTCTGTCTCTGTAACGGCCCTTCCTTAACGTAACTTATACGATGGCACGCACAAGATCTTGTCTATCTGAAGATTCTCAGAGTGACCTCCAAGATCTATTCAGCCCATGAGGTTTGGGTGGTTTATTATCATTACAAAGGGGGCCATGGAGTCTAGCGTATTGGTAGATAAGCCAAGACCTGTACATAGAAGATCGTAGTCCAAAGACGTTGAATGAGTAAGCACACATGCAGAGGCACTTGGCCGAAGTTTACTGAGAGTCGGGTGCACATCCGGTATGACAGCAAGGCAAACACTGTGAGTGGCACATGATGCATGGAAAGACCAGTACAGGTGAGCACAGGGAAAGTGAGCGAGGTGAAATATAAAAAATAGAGAACAAAAAAGAAAGATGCGATGGTATAGGATGCGTGAGCGTGGCAGTTAAGATATCCTGTCTTCGTGGCTAGAAGAATCGTCGCTTGTGTCCCTTCTCTTCTACAGTCACCTTGACGTGCACGTGCTCAGCCCTTACACCAGTCTTGAGCGTCGAGCACGGCTTGAGGCTCTTAATCCATGCATCGCCGTCGTCTTCCTCTTCCGCGCTCAGGTCATGGTCTTGACATATACCAGGCGGCGTGTCAATACCCTTAGATGATGAACCGTGACGGTGGCACCCGCAAAGTAGGCCAGAACTCTTCCCACGACCCTTGAGAAGATCTGTGAGGGTGCACCGCGCGTCGGGCTCGACAAACAACATGCGACGGATGGCCGGCCGCGTCTCGCGAGGGAGAAGAAGGAAAATAGATTCCGCGCTGCCAATGCCGCCGTTGTATGTTGCCACTGATGCGGCGCTGTCCGCCCGGGTACGGCGTGCAGACGCCCTCTTTACCGGTGTAGGGGTAGACTCCTTCTCGCCGACATCCTGTGCGCCCACGTCATCTTCGGGTTTGAGGCCCTCTTCCGGTTCCCTTACTGCGCAAACAGCAATGTCTGCCTCTGACCGCAACGTAACCGGGGAGATCGGCCCGTGGATGGTAGTGGCTCGAGCTCTGGTTGGGACCTTACCGGGAGGGATTCCTAGGAGGGTGGGTGTCGATCGATCCTCTGGCGCTATATCAGCAATCGAGGGTGACCCCGGCGCACGGCTGGCACCAATGTGAGTGTGGAACGCTTGATATGTCGGACTGAGCGTTGGTGAAGATGGAAGAGACTCGGTTGAGCCAGCTGGACGCGCAAACATTTGAACGGACGGATCAAGGTGCACATCACTCTCCGTGTGTTGTATAAAGGCATGGGAAAGGCCAGGAAGGGTCGTGACGGAGAAGGAGCGAGAAGCTCCGGAGGCCCCCGGAACAAACCTAGTCAACGGGACACTATGACGAGCGTCATCAGAAAGGCTCGACTCGTCAGATTCATGAGTGCAGAGCGTAAAGTCGGTCTCCAAACTCTCCCTGAGAGAACTTGTTTCGAACGCGCTCAAAGTAGAGCTAGCAGACGCATTGCTACTGGACTGACTGTCCTGGGATGGGCTGTTTGAACCGTCCAGAGCAGTAGGGTTGTTCGAATTGGCGGGCGCAGTTACAGGCTTGCAAGGTCCAGGTGGTTCTGTTTCTGCTGAGGAATCACCCACGTGAGGGTTGTGTCATTCCGAAGTTTGCTTTGCGGGGAAACTCGGGGGGTGGGTTTCTGACACAACTCGGGGTGCGAGTTGACAAATGTTCGAAAACTGGGGTCGGCCTTGGCGTCCGGGATCTTCCACGGGAAACGACGGAGGATCATGCACATGAAAATGATGGCAACACTCCATACGTCAGTCTTACGCGGGTCATAGTTATCCTGGGTGAGGACTTCTGGGGCAAGATACGGGTCGGAACCAACTATGCCCGTCGCCCTTGTGTAAGCCTTTCCTGGGTAGTGGAAGACGGTGGCCGTGCCGAAGTCGATGAGCTTGACGACATTATTCGTAGTCATGACGCAATTATCGAGTTTGAGATCGCGATGAGCTAGCCCCAACTCGTGCAAATACTCAACACCATCGCAGATTTGTCTGAATACGCAATAAATTTCTGGGCGACACATCTTGCTCGACATGACCACGCTGAAGAGGTCGTATGGTGCATATTCCATGACCTGAAATGTAGAGAAATTGAGATGAAGACGCAGGAAGAAAGTCTATAACTTAACAAACCTCATAGTAGTGGCCATGGTCACAAACAATGTCGACCGTTTCGATGATGTTGGGGTGTTTGAGCGTAGAACCAACGCAAAATTCCGCAGTAACTTTCTTCTGGTACTCCTTTCAGACTCGCCCGTGCGCTTGGGCCTAAACTCCTTAACGGCAAATATATGACCACCGTTTTTGTTGCTGGCTTTTATGAGGCGCACTGTACCACCTGCACCGGAGCCCAGAACGCGACCCCATTTCCCGTACTTCTTGGAAATGTGGGCTTGGGTAGCCTCGGAAAGGGAATTAATGGGGTGCGGATGAGGAGTACTGAAACCTGAGGCGCGCGAAGCAGAGTGATGTGGATGACGAGCCTCGGGACCGGGGGATCGCGATCGCGGGCGACCTGCGCGAGTCGATTGAGGGGGTGATGGAGATCGATCTTTCGTGGCCTTAACAGCCTTGTCTTCTTTGGCATGATGATGCTTGTCTTTCCGCATAAATGCCGCAAGTTTGTGTTCCTTGTGAGCCTTCCCTTCTGGAACGTGGGGGTTGGTGGGCAAGTCCAAAGTGTTGCTAGATCTAGACGGGCTTGGTGGTCCAGTGGAATGCTGGGGAGATGGTCGTGTAGACGACGTGTTTGCGCCATTTCCACAGATACCAGATTCCGAGTCGGGACAACGAGCGGGGTTGGTTGAGATATGGGGCCCTGTGGGGGTGTCTATGGAAAGCTCAACTTCGGAAACTGAGGGAGGTGGTGGAGTGTGGAGAGGAGTTGAGTGATGATGATGAGGTATGTGGTTGTTCAGGAAACGCTTGAGATCACTAAGCGGACCGGAGGAATGTTTGGGTGCTTTGATGGCAGGGGGAGGATGTTGCTGCGCTGGACACATCTCTGAAGATGGGGTGGATACGGGAGCGTTTGGCACAATGGTGGAGTTGGACAGGAAATGGATGGAGCGGCTGCGAGAGTTGAAGCCGAGCTTGGAAGTCATGGTGGGATGCTCTATTGTGGGGGAGGTTGGCTGAGATGCAGCGCCTCTGGGCTTAAGAGAGAAGGTGTAGAGGAATGTTTTGAAGGAGCCTGGGAATTAGAGATTATGAGGATGGATGTGGTTGACTAAAGCAACGGAAAGTGGAAAAGAAAATACCTGCTCCGAGATTGAAAGGTTTGTGGAAGACGATTGTGGAGGGGTAGATGTATCGTCATGGGTTGGGGAGGACAAGCGGTCGTCTAATGGCTGTGGAGGGGCACGGGGGGAGGATGTGGGGAATGCATGTCTATCTGGGAGGGGGAGAGGCTCGACGGAGTGAGCGGACAGCATTGGGATATGGAGGAGTGGTGGAGAAGAGGGAGAGAGATGGGACGGGAGAGGGAAGGGGGTAATACCGTAACTCTCGATTAGTGATAGTCCCTTTTCAAATCTGAATTACGCACCGCTCCGGCTACGACATCACCCACCTTGTGACACTATCGCTGTGCCACTCCCAACTTTCCTCTCGGTCTGCCTTCTATATCCGTCCCAAATATTTCTCTCGGCATGTCGGCGTGCCCACGATAAAACAGAACGTTCTTTCCGAATTCTCCCTGCGTGTTGCCACTCATTAGCTCTAGCCAGCCTACAGGCTCTCCCTGAGACGACCACAGCTCGTCGGTCCCTTGATGCTGCGGGTTCTAGGAACCCCGCAGGGTGGATTCCTGCTAGCTCGCTAGATGCATGCATGTTTATTCGTAATTGTCCCCCTGCCGCGCTACATGTCACTAGAAAAATGTATTCTGATTCTCGCACCACGCATGGGGTCGCTTTGGGGTTCTGTCGCCGTAATACTTTCTTCACATCCCCTGCTCGCAGAACATGCTGAAGGCACGTCAAATTTTAGACCAGACCCCAATGACAGTTTGATGGCTGCGCCGTCTACAATCCAGTCACAATAAGTGGTCACACTCCAGTTACTCTTTGATATCATTTGACCATAGATAAGTCCGCATCTGAGGGGGGTTGAGACCTTTTAATCTAATCGCCCCCGCGGAACACATCTGTGGAGAGAACAGCGTAGATTCCGATTCCCGACGACAACCGGTTCTTGTGCACGTCACGGTATTGTGATCGACAATTAGTCGTTTGTAAATGACATCTGAGACCCAACTACCCAACACTGCCCCCTCCATTTAATAGTCACGCTCACGGCTGTTTAGCACGTTCTTATCGAGTCGTTACTGTACAGAAAGCAAATTGTCTACGATTACAGGGAAGATCTGGTGAGGTATCAAATGAAGGGCGCCGAATCAGCGGTTACGCCGGGATGTCAGCAAATAGCAATTGGCACTCACCTAGCGACTGGACGGTGGAGAAAGGGAAAGGCACAGAGATACGATAGATATAGAATCCGACCTCCTTTCCTTCCCCTTGTGCCTCTAGTCCTTTTCTGAGAGTACGCACGCATCACGGGTACAAGTTGATGCGCACGAAAAAAGACAAACCAAGACGAACAAATAACGAATCGCCAAGACTTCAATTCGCTCAACTCAAGCTTCCCATGGGCGAAACTGAGCCTATACTCCAATCGAGGAGGAATCTGGTTGGGGGGGGAGCGTGTCAAAATTGGGGTTAGTAGGACGCAACAAGAATAAACCGGCAGGTAACTGTAACAGAGGGGCTAAAAAAAGAACTGAGGACGAGAAAACGCGGCAAGGTACGGCGCTGGCAACACGGCATGATAACACACAGTGGCCGACACGCAGCCCAAAAAATTGATCATAATGATGGGAGGCGGAAGTTGGATTCCGGCTAATCGGTCGCGATCAAGTGGGTTTCGTCGGGCGGGTTCGGACGAGCGAATCGACGTGACGATTACATCCGATCTCCTTGTGCTCTCACTCAGACTTTGAGGTATCGCCGCAGCACCGGTGTATCTACACACCACACAAACCCCCCATTTTTTCAGTCCTCACAGTCACTACTGCTGTATACAGTATTGTTATTTTCAATCGCCAAAGCAACTCCACCTACAATACAAGTTTTATTATAATGTTGCTCCGAGGTTGCTGTTGGAGAACCGAAACAGGCGTCCTTGCTCCACGGATGTGCTTCAACCTTTTATCTTTTCGGGCCCTTGCCCAGCCGATTGAGTGTTAAAAGGGTTTACCGTTTACCCCTCAGGCCTCAGGCCCCAGACGTCAAGGGGCAGGTGCGGGCCACTGCGTGCTTTTTTTGTCTCTCTCTTCGCTCCGCCCTATCGTACAAAACCACGGGGCAGATCAATTAGATCCCGGACTGCAGCGGAGGACTTGCAAATGGTCGCCAAGGCCCTACTGAAATTGCTGGGATCAAATTCGAGACGCCGCCTCCCCTCTTCGAACACTCCGAATTTCTTTCGTAGAACACAAGGTCATCGGGATTTTGATCGCTTGCCCTTAGCGTGCACTAAGCAGCTAGGACAAACTAGAGGATCGGCTTTCAATGCCGACCAGCAACGCTCGGATCTCGGATGCACGCATTGCCTCAGGCGGAACTGAAACAGTCACTAGCCAGTCACTGGCGTCCGTTTGGGGGAGGAGGGTGGCTATACACTATTGTTCACCTACTCTCCTCGGAAAGGGGAATTGATCTGCTTGGACTCGTGAAATCACGGACCTACCAGTGCGATCAGTGATCGAGGACAAGCGGACTGCTTTGCTCATCCAGATCGGATGATTGCAGCACAGCTACGGTAAAACTACATAGCACGGCGCCCAAACCCAACGCGCAGACATAACAGCTCGGATTGTTCCCAAATGCAAAACGCTGCTCGAGGCGGGCGGGGATGCGCCCAAGGACCCTGCGGTAACGCGGACCTCGAAGCTCCACCCCACTCATCTTGCCTAGCCTTGGTCGTCGGCATCCCGTTTGCGTTTCATCTCTCGGGACACTTTATGCTGAGCGGACTCATGCCGCGCAAGTTCCGCTGGCACCTTTGACACAGGGCTCTTCGATATCTCTGTAACCCATACATCAGCGCCTGTAACTTAGCCGGGTGTACTATGTAGCAGCTCACCTTGCTTTAGGTCATACCTACCAAGACAAACAAAACGTCGGTCAGCTCCGTTTCTGCGGACCGAAGAGAAGCGTAAACGAATGATACGCACATTACTTCATCGTCGTCATTAGTCAAGAACGTGATTGCTGTCCCTTGTTTACCCGCACGCCCAGTTCGGCCTAGAAGACGCAGCTTAGTCATGAATGCACACAGGTCGGCAGAACGTGACAAACCTATACGATGCACATAAGCCTCGATTGTGCCGGCCATCTGGAAGTTGATGACAAGCGAAACATCTTGCACGTCGATACCGCGCCCGGCGAGGTCCGTAGCGACCAACACATCGGCAGCGCCGGAGCGGAGTGATTGCAGCGAAGCTTCTCGTTGCTCTTGGTTTTTGCCCGAATGTAGAGTCGCGGCGCTCCACTACATGACGGATTACTGTCAGCACACATCATTAAAATCATCAAAGAGGCGTACACCAGCACGATTGAGATCTTTCGCCACCATATCTGCAGTCTTTTTCTGGTTGACAAAAACGATGATGGGAGCCTGGTACTGCCCACTATTGAGGATTTCGACAAGACGCTGTCTGCGAATGGGAAACAAGGGTAAGTCTTCACTCTTTCGTCCATCGACGGTTGAACCTCGCACTTTTTCTTTTCTTCTCCGATGACAAATTCGACACGCTGTTCAACCGTATCAACAGCTCTACCTGCTTCACCGATTGTGATGACCGCCGGGCGCTTCAGATATTTCCTGGCAAGTCTTTCCACAGGGGGTGGCATCGTCGCTGAGAAGAGTGTTGTCACTCGCGTACGACCTTTCTTCACCATGGTCTCGCCGTCGACGTCCATCTGCTCACTCTGGTCCTCTCCTTCCATTGTCTCTGAAGGCAACTGATCCAGGATGAAAGTGAGGTCAGCCTCAAACCCCAGATGGACCATGCGGTCAGCTTCATCCATGACGACGTAGCGGCATTGAGATAGCACAAGGACGTGCCGCTCAAGAACATCCTTTAGACGACCGGGCGTAGCAATAATAATTTCTGCACCCTCACGAAGATTGAATTGTTGCTCTTCAACAGCTCTCTGGAGTATGTTAGCTCCATGATGCAGAGGAGAGAATTAAAAACATACCCCTCCGACGATAGACACGCAACGGAAGTCAAGTGGTGTGGCAAACTTTCGAGCCTCCGATTCGATCTGCTGCGCCAGCTCACGCGTAGGCGCCAAGACGAGCCCATAGGGTCCTAAGTGTCTATTTTCTTCGGTAAATGGAGGCATGTTTGAGATAAACGTAAGCATTGGGATGACGAAAGCCGCCGTTTTTCCGGAACCTTGTAGTGTTGTCAGCACTATATTTGGGGCATACATGTGGGGATAGGATCGCACCTGTTTCTGCAATACCGATGATGTCTCGGTTCTGTAACCCGATAGGGATGGCCTGACGTTGAATTGGGGATGGTTCTTTGTAACCGATCTGGTCGATGACGGTGAGGATCTTTTTGGGGATGACCGACTCCCCCCACGAGCGTAGTGGATGAGGTATATTACCACCTATGCAGGTGTCACTGGGCGATAGAAGCCAAACTTAGAAATATACAGACCTCGTGCAGCGATGCTGAAGTCCTCGCGAAAAATGCGCCAGTCACGCTCCTTCATTTCGTCCAAGGCTTTGTCAGTCCAATGACGATCATCGTAACCATGCTTTGCAGCCTTTCTCCGCTCCTTGGCGTCAGCTAGTTGGGTATCCGACTTGGTGCCGGTTCTAGATCCGCCACCATCGTCCATACCCGCAATGTGCCCTCGCCCGAACATGACTTGCGCTCCCTGACGCTGAACCCCGATATTTGCGGAGGGGTCCGCAGAGAAGGTATCCTCCTGTTCGTCCCAGTCAAAGACAAACTTGCGCTCGTTCATCTTGCGAATCTTGCGCTTCTTCTTGTCTACGCCAAGATATCGTGAGCGCAATGCAGCAAGATCTTCATCTGTCATTGCGGGGGTGAAGGTGGCGTCTGGTCCAGGAGTTGACCTGTTGGACGCTGGAACGGACTGGGGCCCCGGTGATGGTGCGGAAGAAGTAGCAGCAGCTTTAGCCCGCTCTGCACGGGGTCCAGTCGGGACATTGCTATACCCTGAACGTCTGTCATCATTTGCATTTGCATTTGCACGCCTGTCTCGGTGATCTCTTCGGCCGTGTCCCCGCCCGCGCTCGCGCTCACGCGCGTCGCGGCTGCGATCGTGATGGTCATCATCTGTTGCAAGGATGATCGGTGAGATGACATGGCACATGGGAAAAGAGAAAGGACAAACATCGCGAACTACTACTTGTAGTATATTGCTCTCTCTGTCTTGCCTTCGAATGGTCTCAGCATCACGCTCGAGTTGTTCCCTGTTCTTCCGATTCTCCTCTTCCCTTTTCTTCTCTTCGTGTATTTCTTGGGCTCGCTTGGCAATAGCGATCTTCGCACGTTCCTCCTTTGAGAGGAACTTGGGCTAAAAGTGGGGGTATATGATGACCACAGGGAATCGTGAGATTCTAGTTACTCACCCTGGCTGCCGCCTCACGTTCCTCTTTCTGCTTCTGCAGCAAAGATTCGATGGATAACGGTTCAGTTCCGGGCGCCATTGTGGCGGTCTTACCTGGAGTTATCCCTGGAAGAACGTCTGTACCCTTCAAGTGTAAACCCAGTGACTAGTCACTGAAAGCAAAGGCTCTCGATTACATAAGGAGACCCACTGGCACTCCTGGCACGCCTTTGCATAATTCTACCAAATCAACATCGTTTCCTGATTCACTGCCTGGTTGTTGCGGGCGGTATAGCGTGTATATTGCCGCATCTCAATGGAGTATTCTCGTTGATGAGCAATGAGAATCCATCTGTTGAACAAGCCACATGGGTCCGACTAACTACTGTACTAGGAATCGCGTAAGTCGGCGTCCCAGGGCTTTGAACTCGACGTCGGCCCTTGGACAGCCGCCAAGCTGGTATCCTTGAAACTATTAATTTGTTCTCGGGGTAGACAAGGCTGGTCAAGCTGGATCACCGCTATGCCCCGGATTGTCACTTTTCGGCCTCATCATGCCGTTGACAGCCTCTGCCGTTTGTGGTTAGGCTTCGTGTGCAGACAGTGTGCGCATGTTCACGAGCACCATTGTCGGGGTATGAGATAACATTCTGGACATTCTCGAGCTTGCATCTAAGTATCTCCACGCCAGACTACTGTTTCCATTTCAAGCACCACTCCTTCATCGCCTTGGATACCTTCTGACCGAGACAGACAGAAGTCACTGCAAAACGCTTAACACCCTCGGCCGTGGAGAGGGCGCGATCAACAGCCGCGGAGTCACTGCGTTCGATGCGGAGGTCCACGGGTGGTGGGCGAGACGCGGTCCTAGTGAAGGGCGCGGAGCGGCAGTTGAACAAGTCGAGGCGTATAAATGGTATCCGATAATAGAATAAGGTCGAAGGGGGGTCAGCGAGTGATATCGACTGATGAGCAATAGTATGAGAGCTCAAGTGTGAATGGTTGGGAGGGCGGTGGTGGCCAAGAGGGCGAGACAAGCCTCGAGGCAGTCGTGAACGTTTTCTTTCAATTCTCTTTGCGGCCTTTCCACTTCCCTTCCTCTCCTCTCCCTTCCCCCTCCCTCCCTTATCTTTTTCCTTTATTAGCTTTCTCTGATCGCATCCTTCCCACTACCTCCGCCATGAAAGCCCTTTTCAACCGATTCAACCGAGGTCATTCCAAGGACAAAACCAAGGACCCGAAGGATACTGACTTATTTCCTCCCGAAACCCCTTCCTACCAGAAGGAAAAACTCCCCCAGCTTCCTCCCCTTAGAGGATGGCCACCCCCTATTGATCAACCTCAGCGCTCAGTCGGCACACCCACCTCGATAACCTCTTTCAAACCTCTCCCTGAACTTTCCTCTCGTCCACTTCCACCTATCAGTGACTCTCTCATATCACCAGCAGAATACACTCCCATATCCGTAACACATTCCAGAGGTCCTCTTTCCGACGTCGCGGAGGAGGAGTCAATCGACACCACTGTCGTCACCCGTACAATATCACCTCGCGCTGATCCAGACTTTGCTGGGCCAAGTTCGCGCAAGACTGGGAACGGGAGCATAAGCACGACTAATGGGACCAATGACGTGCAAAAGAAAGTTGCTTTTATCTCCCCAGCCCCGACTCCGACCCCATCGAGTCTTGGTTTGGACCATCCTTCAGCGGACGACGCGTCTGCTACAACCAAGAGTACTGTGGTGCGCTCACCGCTGATGCATCCCAGGGACCCCCGTGGTTCCACTTCTACTGCTGCATCTGCTTCTCGCACGGATGTCGGCTCAAGTAAAAATGGTATCACGACAGTCAAAGCTACTACCACACGTTCGGTCCCCTCTCCCTATCCAACAAAACCAGGTTACGGAGACGGTGTTTCTATCCACCAATCTCTCCGTTCTGGTACTCCTCTGTCCCAAAGCGGCAGCGTTCTTCCTCCCGCTTCCTGGAGTGAGGGCGCGGAAGAAGATCTAGTAACCCATCTTGGACCTCGCGAACGGACACGGCAAGAGGTACTATGGGAGATTGTCGCAAGTGAAGAAAGGTGAGCAGATCTGTGCTCCTTTCCCCCAAAAGTTCATCAATAGTCTTGTAGATACGTGGCGGAACTTGTCAAGATGAAGGAAACGTTTATTATACCCCTGCTCCACCCATATGCCACTTCTCCAATAGCATCCCCCACAATGCTCGAGTACGACGACATGTCACGGCTTGACACCCCCGTTGAGTCACTTGAGCACTTACCAATTGCCTCTCGTTTCCTCTCACCGACCGGGTTCCGGTCTGATACACCTACTGCTATGGATCCCGCGTCTCGAAGGGAAGACAAGGATACCCCAAACATGGACAGCGAGTCTGTCAATTCAGATTTTGAAGATGACAACGACAGATTGGGAAAGGGTTTCCAAGAGTCTCGCCGGGGTGGACAAGGTTCGAAACACAACCACCCGCGCTCACCTTATGGTACTTCTCGGACAGGGAAAAATACCTCGGTGCCATTTCCCTCTCGCTCCCATCAGTCTCTCCCACCACCACCCCGCCCAAATCCCAATGCATCTACTCAGTCTTTGGGTCGCCAGTCTTTTGTGGGATCTACGCCCACGGAAAAGGAGCGGGATCGAGATCGCAAGTCTACTTCTACCAACCCAAGTGCACGAATGATGCTACGGAAGTCCAGGAAAAGCCTAAGCAAAGCGGACTTGATCGCAAATGGTGGCGTTGCTCCTCATCAAATACCGGACGATTTGCGACAGTGCCTCGAAGTTATTGAGGATAGCATTCTTGCCGGTCACGTTAAGCTCAACGATGGCCTTCGGAAACGGTACGATGAGCAATACCCTCTTGTGAGGTCCCTGGCAGACGTTTTCGTGGCCAATGTAAGATTACTTATCCTTCCCTCTGACTGCCCTAATCATCGACTCACCTTGTTTTTAGTCTCACATCCTCCGGGGTTATGCAGATTATGTTCTACATTTGGAACGAGCCCTCGAGCAAGCCAATGACGCGACCTCAATAAACAACTCGGCCAAACGTCCAAAAAATAAGGACACAGATGAATGGCTAAAGGTCTCCGCATTCCTGCGCAAACTCGAAGTGGATGCTCAAGATCGTGGTGAGACTGGGCTGGCTATCTCTTTATCAAAGCCCTTCCAGCGGCTCCTCAAGTACCCACTACTGTTTCAAAACCTCCTTTTCCACACCGACCCATCTACGTTTGAATACGAGAGTACCCTTCAAATGGTCGCAGAGGTTGAGAATATCGTTCGTAGTATCGAGGATGAAAAAATTCAAAAAGAAGAACGCGACAAGACGCGTGATATCCTTGCACGGATTGAGGGGTTGGACAAAGTAAAACAACTCGCTGCCCCTAAGCCATCTCGTGTTCTTGTCGAGGAACGAATGCTGACCCCCAGAGAGTCGAGTGACGCCTCAAAGCCCTCACCTCCTCCAGCTGGGACTACCAGGGCTGTCAAAGGGAAGACATCCTTCAAACGGTTAAGTGATGTACTCCAAGGTGGTGGTGGTGGCGTCGGTGGCAAAAAAGACATGTGGCTGGTCGTCTTTAACGATGTTGTGCTACGTTGTCAACGCACTGGTACGACTTCTCTCCCTTTGGGAAGTGCCCATGCTTCAAGGACGAATTCCCTGCCCGATCTCCAAGGAAAGTCCAAGTACGCGACTACTGGCCGCCGAAATTCATCCGCCCGGCCACGGAATCTGTACAAATTCATCAAGGCAAGCCTCTATTTCCTTTTCCAACGGAAGACATAATCTGATAGCGTTATTGTTAGATTGAGAATTGGGCTATTGGCAACGTCGTTCAACCCCGTGAAGGCGTCGTGACAATGGAAGAGTACGTTGTATTCGAACATTTATGGGAGAAGCTAATCGGTTTACTTAGCGTGGTTCGTTCAAGGGCTCAGGTCCATTCTGCTGTTCAACCTAGAATTGTACCTATGCCTGAAGATGACGAAGATGGAGGGGTCGATTCCGATGACTCAGATCGCAAGAGCAAGATGAGTTTCTCTTATTGGGGCGCGGATAAGGTCACTCTACAGAAGCCCTTAGTCAAACACCGACCAGGTCCAGGAGGGCTTAGCTCGAGGCGCAATGGGCCTGTCATACCCTCAGGCTACTCTAGGGAGTCTTCAGCGAATGCAAAATTCGGCAACCGCCTTGTTTCTGCGGACTCCACATTAGCTGCAGCACGCTCACACGGCCGTCGAACTGCTACACCTAGTCGCCGCCCGGCTCTGTCAGATGAGGGACACTCCGTCAAAGTTACTGTCACCCGACCAGCCTGGGACGGAAGTACAAGTACACGCACCCCCGCCACCTCTGCTCAATCAATGAAGCGGTCTCGTAATACCTCTCAAAACAGTGCTGCAACCCGTACTACGACGGCCCCCTCTAATAAGGTCCTTGGTTCACCTGCCCCTTCTGAGGACTCCGGGTGGGTCTCTATCACCAGATGATGGCGAATGTAAACAATGACCAGCCCTAAATACACTCTGCCCTTTTAATACTCTTTTACGACCCCCTCATATAAGATACCAACTCACTACATTATTTGGAACCATACTCTGGGCCTCTCCACCCTCACTGTCAACGTCCCACGAATGCCGCTCACTTTTCTCGCTTTCATTGTTTCTTGAGTACCCCTTTCCTTCGCGATACCGTTGCCTTGTGCAAGCAAGTACCCAGTTTTGCAGTTTTGAGGTCTCTCGTTTGTTCTATCCATCAATACCTGCACTCATTTCAGACGAACGTTTTCTGCACCATACAACCCCTCTTTTGGAATCTCACTGACACGTTCGCTTGTTAATCTATACACGTCTAGAACCTGTATCAACATTATGCTGCTTCCGAATCTAACATGTGTCTTCACTCGTACGCCGCGTTGTGGATGCTGACACTCCTGCCACTTGGGTCCGATGTGCAGCCCCAGTCTTTGCGAGGGATCCACCTATACGGAGTATAAGTGAGGCAAGTGATTCAGAGAATATGCTATGCGTACCGAACGGCTGTTTTCGCTGCGGTCTCCGAGTGGAACAAACCTGCAAAACATGTGGTCAACAAACGCGCGGAAAGACGCTAGATAACTCACTGTCGAATAAATCACGGATGAAGTAAGCCTCCTTGGTGTCTGGTGTCTCCTCTGGCCAGCGCTCAGACCGTTTTCGAATATTTCGTCCAAGATGGCACGATCGGCGTGGTCCTTCAACCTAAAGCATCCTCTAATGAGCCGCAGGTGCCATAAATGCGTGAGTGATAGCCGCACCCATCTATCCAGGAGTAACCAACGCCATCTGAGAACTGCTCCTTTTGTCTCCACAAGATCGATCGAGGAAGGTATGGCTGTGACGGGGTTCAAACTAGGTGGATCACAGATGATACGCATCAAGACAGACCTTGCCGTCGGGTGCCACGTCGAAAGCCTTGCGAAGAATATATTTCTCCATCTTGGGATCACCGTCCTCATCGAGCTCTTGAGAAGTGCCCTTGCTGAACATCTTATCCTCGGGCCTGACACCCATCGAAACGTCCATGAATGCCTTGTCCAAGAAGGGAACGCGGGCTTCGAGACCCCAGGCCATCGTAGATCTTCAGAAGGTCAGATCGTTGGCGTTGCATCGAACCGCGGGGTGTTACGCACTTATTGGCCCTGAGACAGTCCGCCGTATGTAGATTCTTCACTCTGCTGACGCATTCCTGGTGGAACGAACGTGCATCGGGAGCCGCGTGGAAATAGAGATAGCCTGCATTGATATAGCTTCAGGAGGTCCGAGTCCAGGAGCAAAGCTAGGATGATCACCTCCGAATATCTCGTCGCTGCCCTCGCCGCTCAGGACCATCTTAACGCCCATGGCCTTGATCTTGCGGCTGAGGAGATACATCGGCGTGCTCGCTCTCACGGTGGTCACGTCATAGGTTTCCAGATGGTGTATTACGTCTGGGATGGCATCCAGGCCTTCTTGAACGGTGAATACGTATTCATGGTGCACAGTGCCCAAGTAGTGAGCCGCTTTCCGTGCGGCGAGGAGGTCGGGGGAATGCTCCAGGCCGATCGAAAATGAGTGCAGCCGCGGCCAAGAGGCAATAGTAGCTGCTCGAACGAACGTGTCTCAGGGATAGGGGGAAGAAGAGACAGAATGGTCTCACCCTCTTCGGTCACGCCAGAATATGGAGGCGTCACGAGGCCGAGCTCGCCTTGAGCGAGCCGCCTTTGCCTGGCCTCGAACTGGGCCTGGGCGATCCTCTCGGTTTCTCTAGCCGCGACGGCTGCGATGATGCTGCTATCCAGACCGCCGCTGAGAAGGACACCGTAAGGAACTTCTGACATCAGCCGCTTCTTCACGGAAGCCTCGAGCGACTGTCTGATCGCCTTGAGGTCGGCTGCTTGAGAGGGGATGGGAGCGTCCGGGCTGTCAGCGTCACCATCCCACCACGAGGGCGTGTAGTAGCGAGTGAGAGAACCGTCGTGGCTGTCGAAGACATGGCCGGGAGGAAACGAGATGATTTTGTCGCACTCGTCGACGAGGCACTTGAGCTCAGACGCAAAGAACACCGTCCGGGACGGCTGGAAGACCAGCCTTGATATAGCGTTGTAACTCCAATAGCGTCACGGGCAGCTATGATCCGTGGAGGCTCGACAGACTCATCGAGCAACACAAAAGAAAAGATCCCATCTAGTAATGAACAAAGATCCTTGCCGTTTTCCGATACTGATCAAAAGATTAGTTATTTCACAGATTATAGAAGGATGTGATCTACGCACCAAAGGGATGATGACCTCGCAGTCAGAATGCGTCTTGAACTTATAGTCTGGGTCACACGATGCTCGCAGTTTGATGTGATTGTAGATCTCGCCATTGACTGCGAGAACGAGCTTCCCGTCTTGGCTCAGGAGAGGCTGCGCGCCGGTATCTGAACCACAAACCCGTCTATCGGGACAATACCTTAGGGGATACGAGCTCACCACGCCAACGATCGCAAGACGCTCATGGACGAGCACGGTGCGCTGACCGACGTAGCACCCGGACCATCGGGGCCGCGGTGGCGCTGTCTCTTGGAGAGAGCGATAAATCTAGACCTGTCAGCGCGGGGTTTGGGAGGTTATGGACGGCAAATATGCCACACATTTCTGTCTGTGGGCGTCGCTAGTTACGGGATGTAATTTGTCCACCATCGAGCTCACAAAATTTCCGGGGCGTGACTTGATTATTTGAGATAAGATAAGATTGCAGACTCTCCTAAACCGGTAGGAACGGGCAAGTTCGGCTTGTTCTCACGAGGCTGCCTTGGTTCCGATTTCGTCAGCTGACGTCCGCAGCCCCGCACTGTATCCCTTTCTTTCAGGACGTGAACGTTTTTTTGCTTTTCGTGCTTTGTCCTGTGGGAACAAGTTGCCACCGCTTGTGAACACTCCGAGCTGAAACAATGGCTCGTGATCGGCTTGCTGCGATGCGGGTTCGCCCTCTCTCGATCGTTAACCTAGCCTAGTGACACCAACTTTCTCTTTCTCACTCACAGGCGCAGAGGCAAGGGACTCAGGGTTCTTCTACCAATGCCACCGGGGAATACGAGATGGCCGGTCTTCGGACTCAAGACAACATCACGAACGGCGGTCAGGCCAGCTCTCCAGATGGGATGACAAGATTCTACAATCAGGTCCGCAGCAGACGAATGCGTTATCAATTCATATTTTTTTGACGTTATTTCTTCTGTTGCCAAAGATATCCAATATTCAAGACGAACTCCGACGATTCGACGCGAATGTGTCGAGGATTGGCGATTTGCATTCCCGGTCGTTGAATAATACGGACGAGGCGCTCTCTCAGCAGAACGTTGTCGCCCTGGATGAACTAGTGGAGGAGACTAGAGCACTGAGCAATCAAATCAAGAACCAAATTCGAGATTTAGAGAAGGAGTCTGTGCCACCAGGACAAGATCCAAGAATACGAAAGAACCAGGCATGTCGAGCCCCCGGGAAACGTGCCCATGTGTTTGCTCAGATATCATCCGCAGACCTCCCTTGTCCGTTCGAAATTCATCGAGGCTTTGCAGAACTATCAGCAGGTAGAGCAGCAGTATCGCACGCGATACCGTCAGCGGGTTGAGCGACAGTTCAAAATCGGTGCGTTGTCAATGTTTTATGAGGCTCATTGGTTCTCTTACATTCCACCATTAGTCAAACCCGATGCATCACCGGAAGAAGTTGCTGCGGTCGTTCGAAGTGACCAAGGAGCTGGTGGTCAGGTCTTCGCTCAAGCGGTGCGTGAGACGTCTCTCCATATGGGCTGTTCACTGAATGAGCTCGGTAGCTTACGTCTTCGACGCGTTATGGAGAATCCCGTGCCGCATACCGCGAAGTCCAAGAACGGCATGAGGACATCAGAAAAATCGAACGGACGCTCGCTGAGCTGGCACAGCTATTCGGTGATGTGCGAACCTAGGCGCTACCTTCCTCGATCTTGGACTTACTGTTTTGCGTAGTTGGACGTCCTCGTCGCCGAACAGGAGGATACGATTGTTGCAATCGAGACATCCGCAACGCAGGTCCAGAAAGACACAGAAGCTGGGTATGTTACGTGTTTGTTCGCCGAGTTTTCATCTAACTGGAGTCCGCAGCCTCGGACAGACCGAAAAAGCCGTTGTCCATGCCCGATCAGCTCGGCGGAAACGTTGGTTCTTTTTTCTCCTGTTTATCGCTATCCTGGTCGCTGTTGGTCTTGCGGTTGGACTCAGCGTCAGCAACAAGCATTAGATGGCCATTTATCATTTGGACGTTGGGTTGAAGTATGCAACCGGAGATGGATTACGATATGCTCTACGATTTACGCATGTATATACTTGCCCCTATGGGATCCCCTTTTTAAATTTTTTGAAACAAAGTGGTGCGAGTAGTGGAGTGCTTTGCCGCCGGCACGGAGCGACGGGGTAGACCGGCATCATCACCCTTTCGCATTCGTCCTCTTCCCCTTCCCATGTCTGCTAAACACCCAGCTCACCGTCGCAAGGGCGGTTCTGTTGAGGTCGTCGACTCAAAGTATGCCGTTGATCTGGCCACTCAGCAATCCTACTCAGAAAATATATTTCTCTTCGTGCCTAACTTGATTGGTCAGTAGCACTCTCCAACGCGAGACCCTCATCGCGTTGCTCAAATGCCGTTCAGGCTACAGTCGTATCATCCTCGCAGGACTCGCCCTTCACTTCATGAGCTATCACCCGAAGTACTGTACAGTTCTGTACTGCATATCCTGTTTATTGGACGCGGTGGATGGGCAAGCTGCAAGAGCCCTTGGTCAGACTTCCAAGTTCGGCGCTGTGCTAGACATGGTGACAGACAGGTATGGCGCACGTCATTAACATGTCCCCTATGCTGATTGGTGGTTCGAGGTGCACCACTTCCTGCCTCCTATGTTACCTCTCGTCAGCATACCCAACCTATGCTTTGTTCTTCCAATTTTTGATTTCCCTGGACTTTGCGAGCCATTACATGCATATGTACAGGCAAGTGGAACTCAGTTTTCTTTCATGCTGTTGGCTGAGATGTCGTGTTGTGTTCAGCTCACTCGTTACTGGATCACGAAGTCATAAATTGGTCACAAGCGACGTTAGCAGAATCTTGTGGTACTACTACAATGACTCGGTGAGGCTTTGAAATTGAAAATATCGCATCAGCGCCCACTGATATTGAACGGCCCAGCGGACTCTCTTTGTGATGTGCGCGGGAAATGAGTTGTTCTTTCTCTCGTTATACCTCATGAAATGGGTGAAGACACCCATTGGACTCTCACACCCGTTGATTTCACATCTGACATGGCCGGAAGTCGTTGCTCTTGTGTCATTTTGGGTATTCCTGGCGAAGAACATCATCAACTTTGTCCAACTTTGGAAGGCGTCTAAAATCCTCGTGGGGGTTGATCTCGCAGAGCGGGCAAAGGCACGAGAGTCGAGTCCGAGGTCGTCGAAGGGTCGATAAGAGACGATTAGATAGTCGATGATATGTTTACTCTACCTTATTTTGCTCCGTTCAATTACCATCTCCTGTGACCAAGTCACGGCTCGCATGCGTTCTCATCTTCTCCTTCATAGGACGCGTCTCTCCAGGACTTGCTCAGTCTCTACTCGTGCTCTACTCTCTTATTCCGGTCCTGCGCGTTATCCAAGGAATGATACACGTCCTACTCCCGCTCGCGTCTCTCGCGTCGCCCGACGAGCGTCCACGTCTTCGCCAAATTCGATAGAGGCTAACTCGTCCCCGTCCACCGACAAGCCAAAACCTCCCTCCAACGAGTCCACCACTCCCAATGGCAAAAGTGTGTCATCAGACGCTATGACACCGGCACTACAGGTTTCCAACGAACAGGACTTCTTCTGGTCGTACCAATCTTTGTCCGAATCCGAACCTTCTACTCTGCCTCCGCCGGAGGTGTTCGAAGAGGTTCTGAATAACGTGCACATCTCTCTCCACCCGCAGACGCAACATAAAGCCGCATTTTCCACCCCAAGCGGCCCACCTGTAGAGCCTACTGTTGCACTCTATTGCCCGATCGAAGGCGGAAACTATGTCGTCGATGACACTGTGCGAGAACTTGCCCGTCGGACAGGCTCGGATGTGGTTGTCCTGGATTCGGTACACATGGCTGCTGGGGAATGGGGTCATTTCGGGCAGGGCGAGTCGCGTCTGCCGTTCCAGAAAACAAATGTTCCAGCACTTATAAAATGTGGTCTCCCTCTAGCCGCGTCCGTTATTGAGCACCCTCAGAATCCGTTGCATTTCTCCCCTCAAGCTACCACGTCGGCCGTAGCACACGATGACGACGACGGAGATGGGCCTGGCCCGTTCTTTTCTCCTCAGATGACGCTGCAGCTCGTGGTACCACCACAGCAGGCAGCTCGGATGTCAGGGAATGCCCCGTCAAAAACCGGCATGGTCAAAGCCAAGAATTTCTTCGAGATGTGCATTAATGTGCAAGCTCCCAATAACACAGGAACCAACGGCACTCAGAGGCCGCGTATCGTATACATTCGCGACTTTCTGACCCTCTCGTCGTCATGGGCATCTTTGCATCCAGCTCTACTCTCTGCAGTCCGCCACCGTCGCAAGGGGCCTTGTCGCGAACAATGTCACCAGTGGAAATCCAACGGTGATAGTATTTGGCATCACACCTACCATCTTCCCGTCTTCGACGCCCACGTCGCCTCCGGGCCCCAGGGAATGATGAACATGTTGACGAGTCGAAGTGGCCAGGCAACTCCAGGCGTTGCAACGTCGAGAGCCGGGAAGTCTGACTGGGGCGAAGAGGACCATGCGGAGAAGGCTCGAGAGTGGCGCCTGCGAGAGCGTCTGCGGAAATGGGAGCGCGGCGACCATGCTCTCCAATCCGAATTGCCAAGTTCCCAACAGGGCCCGTCGAGGACGACTCAGGCTCCCCCGGTCTGCCCAACAATGTCTGGTCGTCGGCGGCCCCGGGGAGGAAATACATTCTCTTCGGTCATCAGTCCGTTACTCGGGCTCAGACCCAGTACGCATGCGGCAAGTTCGAACGCCCCGGCGAGCTCGGGTTTTCTGCGCACTTCGATACTGGTCCCTGCTACGCGATCATTGTCGCGCGAGAAGGCCTCTAGGATAGACCGACGGAGGGAGATCAACGAGTTAACGATGCGCATGGCGGTTGGGTCGGTCGGAGGGCTGCTCGAGACGCCCAGCGCGGCATCTGTGTTCTCTGCATCTTCCGGGTCTGTGCCTCCCACAGGATCAGGGGATTCGGCGAATGCAGCAAAAATGTGGGATGATTGGGGGAACAAAATAGAAGTCTGGACAACGGTGAAGCTAATTGGTGACCAGGCGGTAGGCGGCGTTATCTCGTCTTCTCTGCCGGAGTCGGTCAGGTCACCGCTCTCGTCAGTCCCCATTTCATGGGTCGATGTATGCAGCGCGTGGGCCGATCAACGAGCCTCTCAAGATCTTAGAAAGGCCTGGATACAACAGTCCTCTAACAGGCCGGCCGGAGACGATCAACAAGACAGATATCAGGATAATGAAAGGGACAGACAGGTGGACGACATTGTCGAAACGGTGAAGCACGATCCGTACCTGGAAGCACATGAACAGAGGCTCCTGGGATGCATCGTAGATTCCGGTGAGCTCGCAACTTCGAAGCCATCACACTACTCCTGTTCAGTACTGAGGATGACATACAGTCTCAATGCCCACCTCATTTGCGCAGGTCCATCTTCCCGCACATACGATTGACTCTGTGCGGACTATCGTGTCGTTGCCCTTGTTACATCCGACAGCGTTTCAACAAGGTATCCTGAAGGAGCACAGCATGACGGGCTGCCTGTTATTTGGTCCTCCTGGTACTGGTAAAACCTTGGTCGTTCGAGCGCTCGCAAAGGAGGCTGGATGTCGCATGCTCGCGATATCTCCTTCGGACGTCATGGATATGGTTTGTGGTTTCATTGACGTCCCTAGATTACGCGTGGCTCACTTTTGTGTGTTTCTTCGAAAGTACGTCGGGGAGGGAGAGAAGCTAGTCCGCTCCGTGTTCTCGTTGGCCAGGAGGTTGGCCCCTTGTGTCGTTTTCATCGATGAGATCGACTCCCTCTTCGGTGCTCGGTCGTCCTCGCGCGATACTGGCGGCGGGTTCGTGCATCGTGGCGTCATCACAGAATTCATGCAGGAGATGGACGGCTTGAAGACATCCAACACGGATAACGTCATTGTCATAGGCGCGACCAACAGGCCGTTCGACCTCGACGATGCCGTCTTAAGACGACTCCCCCGAAGGCTTCTGGTGGACCTGCCTGGAGAGAGCGAACGTGAAGGTTATTATTATAATCATCGTGACTTAATTTTTTTTTCGTTCTGACCAAGCCACCAGAAATACTGAAGATTCACCTCCGGGATGAGGTTCTTTCTCCCGGGGTTGACCTGAAAATTCTCGCCCGGGATACTCCCACCTTTTCGGGATCCGATCTGAAGCGTAAGCCGCCCTGTCTTTCATTTGGATCTTGTTTTCATAACGGCCTTCTTTACTAGATCTGTGCGTATCTGCGGCACTCGATGCTGTTAAGGAGAACGTCTCTGTGCCTTGGGTCGTTGAAAAAAGTAAGGGCCCCACGTCGCAAGTAACCAACGTCGATGGTAATGGCGTAACGCAGCCATCGGAAGACTCAGCAGCCCTGGCCAAAGAGAGGCGCATCCTTAGGCCTCATAATTTCTCGAAGGCCCTTAGAGAAATAACACCGTCTGCGTCCGAGTCCCTGGGAACGTTGGCCGACCTCCGTAGATGGAATGATGAATTTGGAGAAGGCCGGAAGCGAAAGAAACAGGTGTGGGGCAAGGACAGGTTCGGTTTCACGAGGCAGTGGGACCGGGGAGAGGATGGCAAGGTTGCCACTGCCACTCCAACGCCAGGAAGGGATCAAACTGATACATTATCCGTTGGGTAGAATATTCACATAAGTTGGCCCACCAAGGGCATAATAGATGACTATTGCTTGAGAATGGGGCAGCACGCAAACCATGTACTGTACTGTAACTCTTCAACAACCACGCCGTGCCTTTGCCCGTCTTTCTTTTCGTGCAGGCTCCTCATCACTGTCAATCCCGCTATGAGAAGCACTGAAAAAAAATGATTGTCAGCTGCTGGGGAAATAGCTCTGCGAATGACAGTGCTGTGCCACATACCTAGCGTTTCGTTCTGCGCTTTGGCTTGCGACGCACAGGTGCTTGAGAAGGCCCAGGGTTTGGGACGGGCACAGACACAGGTGCGGGCGCGGACACGTCCGCATCCACCTCCGCCTCCGCATCCACATCCACGTCAGCCTCCTCGTTTTGTTGTTCGTTCTCGCTTTCCGTCGCGCTCCGTCGCGTCCGGCGCGGCCACTCGTCTTTGGGCGCGGCCGCCTCGCCGACGGGGACGACGGTGCCGTGTCCGTTCCCGTTCCCGACGCGTCCCCAGTCCTCGCCGCACGCGGGACATTTACTGTTCGACCGGCGGTACGTCTCGTAGCAGGCGTTGTGCATTCGCACTCTGCATTTTGCCCTGGGACATGCGTGACCACGCGTGAGGATCTACATACATATAATGTATGAGTAGAGTAGAATGTGTTCAGATGGGATTGTCGCGTACCTCGAAGCAGATGGTGCAGTCTAGGATCTCGTCTGGATAGGTGGACTTGAGATAGGGTTGTAGCTCTAGTAGAGCGCGTGGGGATAGCGTAAAACGACCTTTTCTGTGAAGTTGGTTCAGAGAGAAGGTTACCCATTTTACGGCTATGGTTAACGAAAGGGAACGAGCACGCACTTGCTCTTTAGGAGCCAACCCTTTGCTACGAAACTGGCCAACACGCTCTCGGCCTGCGTCTTGGACATCGGCGATGTCAGCGCGTTTACCTCGCGAAGTGCAGCTAGGGAAGAGATAGAGTATGAACTGTTCGGAGCAAGCATGATTTGTTCGACCTGGAGTGGGAGGTGATTGGCACCCTCCTGAATACACGGGTGGCAAAGTACTTTACCAGTGCCCGGAAGTAGGATATTTCAAGAGGCGAATAGTCGCTTGCGATACGAGCAATTTCGTCGTCCCTACGATTGACCTGGGGTCGTATGCCACGTTAATAACATGCGGATCTAGGAGGAAGGAGAAACATCTTACTAGGGCGTACATATCCTTTCCAGTCACTTCGTTGCGTATTCGGGAGAGTTCCAAGTCAAGGGGATCCAGTGATTTGTTGAGGCTGGCCAAGAACTCGCCCCAGCCGTCTGCCCGACTTGTGTTTATTTGAATGGTATCATCTACAGCTGTTATGTTGCCGTCTTAGAACGAGGATGAGGCGGAAGTGGAATAGGACAAAGGAGACCTTTGACGGCTTCAACACATTGCTTCCAAATGACAATTGCAAGGTCAGCTGAGAGAACTCTACGAGATATGGCAGACTGGAGAAAGAGGCGCTGCACGTCGAGCGATGAGACCATGGGTGAGCACTAATGAGACCGTCACGTCGCGTCAAAACGGGGACAACGTCAACAGCCACAATCGCGTTTCCGTCCATTGATCACACATTTTTCCAGTAAATAGCCATCAGTTGTTATTTTTTGTATCATCCAAAATCGTGCTTCACAGCTTAGGTACACGGAGCGTCTTACTTACCATCATTGCAGCCCACACACCGAGTATGAGGCTCGCGACATGGAGATCACCGTGTCCCCCCGACTCTCCCCAAACAGTCACGACCCCACCAGGAAGCCCCTCCTTGCCCTCGATCCAACCGTTCTTGACCCAGTAAGAGAAAAGCCCGACCAACGCCAAAGAGGACGGGATGGGCAGTCCCTCGAAGTAGCGTGCCTTTCCCGTAGCGTCCTTCGGTATCAGCGCCACAGTTGCATTGAACCTGGCGAGACGGGCGAGTCCACAGCAGATGAAGCAGGCCAATGCAACAGTGTCGAGAGTTGTCCGAAGACCGATGACGAAGGCCAGAACGGCAGGCGCGATTCCGAATGATATCTGCAAATGTGATCGGTTGTCAGATCGCGAGTGGGGGCCAAGTGCCGGAGTACACACCAGGTCTGCCAACGTGTCAAGTTCTTGCCCCAACATGCTGCTCGACTTCCTCCAGCGGGCGACCTTTCCGTCAAGGAAGTCAAATATCAGACCCCCTAGCGGGAACAACAGGGCATTCTGGAGGTAGTATTCGTCGCCGGTTACGAGATAGTTTGCAGAAGAGAATAAAGAGAATGAGCCGCAGAAGCCGTTCATGATCGTTACGAGGTCGGCTAGTCGAAAATTCCTGGATCTCTGTCAGTACAAAGGATGAAAGGGAGGACAAGCGCCCAGGCCCACCTGACGAGCGAGAAATGGCCCTTGGTGTCATTGTATTGCTGTAAAGTGACTACTACACGTTCACCGTCGTTAACGTTCGACTTTAACTGGGGGTCCTTTGGCTGGGACATGGTGCTCGTTGGGTCTTGTGAGAGGTGAGTCTTACGCCCGAGGGAGGGCGAGACCCGCCTCCAGCTTACATAAACGTGGCCCTTCTAATTCATGACAACATCTCCATCTGCCTCTACTTTGACTCCATCCGCTGATGCGTGCTCCAATGCCATGCTCGCCCTGGCATACTGATTGGGATGCGTGGCAGTTTCCCCGGACCCTATTCCGTCTCCCTTCCGAACATTCTGGGTCGCGTGCGTGATCTCGTACACCCTTGTGCATGCGACGTGATAGGCTTCAGCCCGAACCATGTTCATAATCTCGGGAAGATCTGCCTCCGTCAGTCCTTGTCGGGAATACATCGACAACAATGCCGTTTGAAGATTGTTCGGAGAGAAGTGCCGATAAGGACATCCGTGAGAATCCGAGGCACCTGGCTGGTCGTTCATCAAAATTTGCTGGCAGCTGACAACAAGTCAGCCATGTGGCGATTCCCGCCAAGCAGTGGGTGCGTACCTCTTCGCAGGGTAGTTTGCTCGTCGACCTTCTAAACCGTATGAATGCCGGATATTATATTTGTAATGTTTGTTGAAGTGATCGTCCGTATTACTACTGAAAGACCTGCGCCAAAAAGCCAGGGCCTCTTCGATAGATAGACCTAGAACCTGTGCATAAAAGTTGTAGCTAGGACTCTTCCGATGATAAAGACCCTCCTACCTTCAAGAATAGACCATATTGCAAGCGACCAAAATGCTTGAGATGATGATTCCGCTTGAGATTATCGTTCAAGTTTCGCATACACATCGGGAAGTGCTTGTGTGCGAGCTCATCCACCATTTCTGCTCGAATTCCTTCGCCGGTGTTCTCACTCGTGCCCCATTCTGAACCCATTCCGGCAATAAAGCCTTGCGACAGGTTGGCCAGGATTGGCTCCAGTCGGGTGTCCTCATCCATTCGTGGTAGTTCCTTCGCGGTCATCTGTCTCCCGTTCAAGCTCAGCGGTAATTACCTTCGACTGCAGACGATAGATTACCTGCAAAGCCTTCTCCAACTGAGTCTGGAACTCCTGGAACACGATGCTCGACTGTTCCCTGCTGGGAACGTAGGCCCAGCCATCTTTGAGGAAGACCCTTCGCTTCTCGACAAGGTCGGGAACGCTAGTCCATTTGACCTGCAGTACACCTGTCAGTATTGGGAGTAATTGGGAGTAAAACAACACATTCACTTTGAAATACTGCTCTTTGGCATCCGCATCTGGAACCGCTGCTTTTAGCTGAGGTGCATACATAGTCTTCTCGCTCTCGTCCACCTATAAAATGAACGTCAGACGCGATGGGTTCCTCTACGCACAGGTAGCGGAACTAGCCTGGGTCCAATCAAAGTCCCCAGATTTACAAAATTCCCTGCGTTCCGTTTCTGACGCATCCAGATAACGGATGCGGAAAAGTGTTGTCTCTGCTTTGACAAACCGCCTCCTGAGCTCCTCCCTACGCAAGAGATTGTTAACTGCAGGTTAAGACCGGGGCTGATATACATACGATCGACAGAATGCCAGCCTTAGCACAAAGTGTCCGGTGATGTCTTTCCTCCTCTGATCATCCCTGGCCTTAGTGATGGCGGAGTTGTGGTCCAATGGGACGTGCTTCTCGCACTGCGACTTTGTAATCTTTTTCAGCTCCTCAAACGGCCTATTACGCGCATAACACGACTCTATTTCAGACAATATATAGAGGCGATCTATTGCGCAAGTTTCAAACTCCTCGAGGGTAATGTCTTCTGTGGGTGGTCGATCATATCTGAGCATTGATCAGGAGACGGATGCATTACAGAGCTCTAAGGTGCCTTACAGGCTGAGCCGGTGGGGGTGTTTAAGGTCTGAGTACACTTGAACTTCTTCCTCTTGCTTCCTGCTGCTCTTCTGCATTGTTGATAGCAGTGAAGCAATTAGCGACCGCGCCGCGTCTAGACGCGTTGCGTTACATGTTACGTCACGCGTCTGATCGTTACAAGGTCCAATTACGGTACATACATTCCGCGCAAGAACAATATGATACATCATACTACGGTTATAAATACATAGTTAGACGGGCAGCGTTATATACGATATAGCAACAAATACACAGCAAAATAACGGGACGAAAGAGCAATGCAGAGTCTGAATACCAACATATCATAATCGAGAACATACTGTAGATCCTCAGCTCCGGACTTTTTCACGACCCCGAGTCGCATATTTATACTTGTGACGTTCTGCCTGAGGGTGATCTTCATAGCCTTCAAAATGCACACCAGGCCGTCGCCGTCGTGCATTCCCTCGTTGTCGTGCTTCGGCTTCCTCTCTGTTTCTCCAAGCATATGTCGCTTGTTGGGGGTCTCGTTGTGGGGGGATTAGCTTTGGAGTAGGGCTTCGGACTGAGTTTGCAGGAGAAGTCAACACAGTGCTCGCCTATAGGCCATCAAACGTTAGCACTATGAAAAACATGAAAACGCCGAGACATACACCAGCGTTCGTTCCGTCAACAGCCTCCGCCGATGCACCAGACATAGTACGATACCGCTTCGATACAATTCGGAATGACCCAAACGCATTGGGGGCAGAGCTGAATTTTTCCTCTGCTGCAGTGGCGAAAGAGGGTGCAGGGACTGGCACCCGCACTGGTGTCGCCTGCGCTGGCCTAGACACCGGCGTGTGAACTACTTTCGATTTCTTCAGTTTCGAAGGGGCGGAAACAACTTTGGAATCAGAGTCGTAGTACAGAGGTGCGGGGGGCTTGGAAGGAGCTGGCTTTGTCGGCGTCGTCGTCGTCTTCTGTGCACGGGAATCAAGCACCTTAGACTCATGTGGGTGCCGCTTCTGAGCCGAGGATTTGGAACGGAATAGTCCAAGCCCTTGGAAGAAACCACTTTTCTTCTTTGGCTCTTGATACGATTGTGTGGAGATCACCGGAGCTAATGGCTCATCCGAAATGATGGGCAACTTCGTAGATATAGCGAGCGATGATGGTGTATTCAATTCAGACTCTTGAGATGGAGATGGTACTTCGTCCCTTCCCAGCGTGGGATTTGTCACTGAGGTAGAATATCCAGGAACCGGGGTTCGGGCTACCTGAAGATCTCCCATAGCTTGCATCGCAGGATACGAACGAATAGGTGTTGGGGAAAAGGGCGCTGGTCTTGCAGGAGGCTGGATTTGCGATTGGACTGGTGGAGGAGATTGTACAAGAGACGGAACAGATACAACGGGGGCAGAATTACTATGGTAGTGGCGAGCGCTTGTCTGACGCGTCGTAGGTACTGGGGTGTGATTCATGGCATTGGCATTGCGGTCGCCTAAGGTGTCAGAGACAGGCGCTGGAGCATGGATAATTTGCTGACCGACGTGAGTCGTTACGCGTGGCAAGATGGATGGTGGGTGAACGGATGGTGACATCGGTAGCTGCACTGACATGGATCCTTGGGAAGACGATGTCTGCCCTAGAAGGGTCGTAGAACCAGTCTCATGAGAAGGTGTCCTAGTCGTGAGCTGCACTGCAACAGGAGGCGGTCCTTGCGATGATGCAACGGCTTGTGAGCGGGACCGGGGGGACGGATTTCCTGACTTCATTTTAGGCGACGGATTATTCGGGGATGCACTAGCTACTGGAACATTATTAATCGCAGAGTTGGCTTCTACCTGGGGGCGAGATGAAGAGGACGGGTATATGGGCATAGCAGGGTATGCTGATGAGCTCGAGTTTTGAATTGGCCTATTATACACGCCAGGACGAGAAGAATCATGAAGTTGTGGTACATTAGGGTTCGTAGAGGATTGCGGGTGAAAAGTTGGGGCATCAAAGGGCTGCAACGGAGGTTTGGGAGGTGTCCCTTGATTCACGGGGCGAGGATGTAGACTTGGTGACACCTTTGTCGACCGTGGGGTGCGTTCACTGGAAGGCACCGTACTCACAACCATGCGTGCAACATTGTCCGGATTGTGGCGATGTCGGTCCCAGTTATCGGATACATCTCTCAATGGTTGCGGGTCTTGTGGACGCTCTGCCTGGGACAACTGACGGTATGTGTCTCTCGACGGTTGCGGGTCTTGTGGACGCTCTCCATGGGGCAACTGATGGTATGCATCCCTCGATGATTGCAGGTCTGGTGGACGCTCTCCTTGAGACGACTGACGGTATGCATCCCTCGGCGGTGGCGGGTCTGGTGGACGCTCTCCCTGAGACAACTGACGGTATGCATCTCTCGACGGTTGCGGTTCTTGTGTACGCTCTCCATGGGGCAACTGACGGTACGCATCCCTCGATGGTTGCGGGTCTGGTGGACGCTCTCCTTGAGACAACTGACGGTATGCATCCCTCGGCGGTTGCGGGCCTTGCGGACGCTCTCCCTGGGACAACTGACGGTATGCATCTCTCGATGGTTGCGGGTCTTGTGGACGCTCCCCTTGGGACAACTGACGGTATGTATCCCTCGATGGTTGCGGGTCTGGTGGACGCTCTCCTTGTGACAACTGACGGTATGTATCTCTCGATGGTTGCGAATCTTGTGGACGCTCTCCTTGCTGACGGTATAATGGTTGCGAGTCTTGTGGACGCCCTCCTTGGGACAACTGACGGTATGCATCTCTCGATGGCTGCGGGTCTTGTGGACGCTCTCCCTGGGACAATTGACGGTATGTATCGACGTTATCCTCTCGGATTGGAAATGCAGCCGCCAAGCCAGGTGCGATCGGCCTCGGTGAAGTCACATACGGCGGTTGAGTATTGGAATACGCCACGGGCACAGATGAATACCTCGCGTGCTTTGAACCAGCCACATCATGAACCATTGGCGAAGCACCCTGTGGAGACGCACGTTGTCCACTCCCAGTAGTGGGTAAAGGAACAGTGTGAGAGTGGGATGGTGGGGCCTGTGAACGACCATTCACCGTGGGACTATGATAAGAAATGTCCGGTGTGTGGGTATGACTCTCTTTGGGGCTCGAGGAAGGTCCATGGGGGCCTGGTCGGGGTGGCGTTAAATATTGCTGAGTATCCACTAGAGTAGGAGGCGCCGCCAAAGGAGTATGAAAGACCACAGGAGATGGGACTACTGGTGGGCGTGGCGGTGGGGAGAAAAGTCGAGGCTCGGTCGACCACTGCGCTGGTTGCACCCAAGGCTGAGGCGAGGAAACACGTGTCACAGAAGGGTGACTAGGTGGGTCAATCTGTGCACCTGTTACTATGCGGGGTGCGTCACGCTTATCATAAAGCTGCGGTTGCTGCTGTGGGGCCTGGACTGTGGACATAGGTTGACTTGCGACCGCATCTATAGCAACAGGGGCCACGGCTGGCGGCGCGGCACGCCTCACCCCGTATTCTTGGAGGTAATCCGCGGGGCCTTCTCCAGCTTTTAGGCTCACGACCTGGGGAATAGCTTCGGGTATGTCGTTGCGGGTGGATGGCGTGAAGGGGGCGCGCCCGATAGGTTGGGCAGCATTTTGGTCTACAATATGGGGATCTGTAGACTTAGGCTCCCGGTGAAATAGCCAAGCACCAAATACACCTTTTGATGACCTCTGTGAAAATTTATTTCATAATGGTCCACTTTACAAGGACATAACGAACCTCCGATTTATGAACACCTTTATCGGGTGTTGGTTGTACAGACTGAACGACAGGAGGCTTTGAACCCGTATCATGAGCGATGCTAGCGCGGTGACCCCCGGACGTCCGGGGACGCTCTATCAGTCTGGCACTCTCTGCGATTTTCTGACGCTGATGAAGACGTCAATTTGGCTAGAATCCGCGCTTATGGCCACTTACGTGCTCTCTCCTTGATACGTGTTCACTATCACTTGCAGAGACAGCGTAGCCAGGCGGGTATGGGACGGCTGAGTTCTGGGGCGGGGAGCTTCTTTGAGGTTTTGTACCGGTCTTCTCATTAGAAGCACCCAGCGTCGCGTGCGATGGTTGCACCAAAATCGCCGCTTGGCGCTCGCTATGATTCGGAGTAGGGTTATTCCCTGCCTGTGTTGTTGGAACCTGTTCGGGTACAGGAGGAGGATATGTTGGCTGGCGCAAAACTGTAGGCACACCGGCCTACGAGAATCCCGAGTCAAGCAAAGTTTCAGAACGTGATAAATGCCCACCGTCATGGTCTGGTCCTTCGGGTATTGACGCCTGGGTCTGATCGAGCCGGGAGGCCTTGTAAACGAGTTGTCGGACTCATCAGAGTCCTTGACTACACGCATGAGCCTCGGGTCCTTGCCCATGGATGCGACAGGTACATGGCCATCCTTAGCTTCGCGACGTCTCTCCTGATCTCGGATGGTCTTGTGGATATAGTCATCTTTGACCCTCTGTTCGTGACGCCTCTCATCATGACGCGGCTCCTCTCTCTGTCTTTCCTTTTCACGCCGACGCTCCTCTTTGTGGTGGCGTCTCTCTTCCTCATACCTGGGGTCCCGTTCTCGCTGATCTCGAGAAGTCTGCTCCTGGGGCCGCTCTGCGCGCCGCTGGTCTTTTGCTTTGGAAGTGGCTCTTGGCTCTTCCTTCGGCCTATTCCTACCCCATTCCTTCTCTTTTTCTCTTCCCTCTGGACTTGCTTTTTTGAGAAAAGACGGAGGACGATGCCAAGTAGATGTGGTTTGGGGCTCTGTGCTTTCGAGAGCCGGTGTAGAGGGGTGGCGAGGACGGTGGCGAGAACTCTTATGATGATCCTCGACATGACGAATCGGATCTGGAGACATGAGGGAGGTTTTATCCATAGCGGTGGCAATTCGATTGGATGTGGCTCGGGGATCAGTAGCGGTTTCCCAATGTCTTTGATGAGTTTCCTGTGGTAGGGTAGCAGTTGGAAGCGGCGCTTTCTGTGACATATACGCGGTGTGACCCTGAGAGGGCTGTGTGGGTGCATTATGAGATGCTTTGCTGGCAGTAGCAGAAGATTGAACGCCTGTTGGATATGTGGGTGCAGGGTTTGATGACGATAGAAGCGGCCCATCGGAGACGTGAACGCGGCTGAAACGGCGCTTTCCATCTTCCTTGTCCCTGCCAGCGGCGCGGAACTCTGGGGTCTTGTGATGAGAGGAAGAAGTGAAAAGCTTGCGTCTCGGACGATCGGGTTCTTGGTTAAAGGTCTCTGCGGTGTTAGGTTTCCAGTGTTTATTGGTGTTCATAGTCGAGAGGGCAAATGAATCTCTGCCTCTCAAAAGGAGAGGGAAAAGGAGAAAATGAAGGCCTTTGCGGCCCCAGAGCTAAGGTGCTCGAAATGTGCACCGTCGGGGGACAAAATGGGAAAGGAATGAGCACCTCGGGCGACCGACATGAGGCTTCACGTTGCTTTCCGCTTATGGGCAGCGCACGCCGCACGCCACCCCGATACCAGCATGTGCACTCTGCGGTCTATATTTGTGCGAGATGATGTGGAAATAATACAGATACTATTTACTAGATGTATGCGGAGTAACTAAGCCAGGACAGCAAGTGCAGGTTCGAGACTGTCCGTGGTCATTGCATGCTCAAGGGAAAGGCCGACCCGACTAGCCCCAAAACAGAGCAAGAACGAGAGAGCAGTATTCCCGCTCACTCTTACACGGCTTTGACTCACGACCGACAGTAAACAGCGAAAAGGCTGCTGGTTTCCCCTGTCGAGATGGTTTAAGGACCGTGTCTAGGGAAGATAAGCCCGAGTACGGCGTGTGGCAATAAGCCGGCATTTACCGGTGGGAGCGGCGTGCGGCTCCTCGCCTGCGTAAGTTCACGATCTCACTCGCACTGCGTCACCGGCTTCACGCGACTATCCTCTCTCCTTGTGCCAGGCTTGCAGCCACCAACCATTTCCCGTTTTGTACCAATAAGTTCCTTCGCAGATTAACGGTCAATTATTCCGCCTGAGCATGGTGCGCCGGGATTCCCCTCTATGATGGTTGCCCGAATTACTGACATTGTCTCTCCACGTCGTAGAGCGACATGGAGACGCAGGATGAGAAGGTCAATGGTGCCCCCCCAATGGACATTGACGAACCGGTGTCTGTCAGAGATCGTGCGGAATTGATCCTCTAGTCCACTCATCGTCTTTTCATTTATCGGTTTCACAGATGACGCCTTTGCTGCCAAACATATGCCGGATTTGTGCCAAGATATTAAAGAGTTCAGAGTCTTTTCGTGGAAGCTTACTGGCTGGAAGAAGCTCGAAAAGAAGCTCACCAGCCCCGAGTTTGACTGCGGCGGACATCGATGGTGAGCGCTACCTCCATATTTTTTCATGTACCCTATCTTCACCTTTGGGGCCGTGAAGGCGCATATTACTCTTTCCTTTTGGTAACTCAAATGCCCCTCCCAACGACACGGTCTCCGTCTACCTCGATTATGCTGATCCTAAACGAGCACCGGAGGGTTGGCATGCATGTGCCCAGTTTGCCCTAGTCATTTCCAATCCTCACGATCCTACCATATACACTGTCAGCCGTACGTGTTTCAACTAGTATCAAGAACTTTGATTTGATTTAGCGTTTGACCTCCAGACGCGCACCACCGCTTTATCGCTGAAGAATGTGACTGGGGTTTCACCCGATTCAGCGAGTTGCGCAAGCTATTCACTATCCAAGAAGGCCATAGTCGACCGACGATCGAGGATGAATGTGCCGACGTCTCGGTCTTTGTCCGTGTGCTTGAAGACCCAACGGGTGTACTATGGCACAATTTTGTCAAGTAGGATCTGCCTGACTCATCGTCAACCCAACAGTGTTTGACCTCTTTGCAGCTATGATTCAAAGAAGGAGACTGGCTATGTTGGGCTGAAAAATCAAGGTGCAACATGTTACATGAACTCACTTCTCCAATCATTGTTTTGCACGCGATATTTCCGCAAGGTGATCCTTTTGATGCTTTACTAGTTGGGAAATGTGAACTCAGTTGCGATAGGCTGTCTATGAGATTCCTACTGAAGAAGAGCGTCCAACTGAGAGTGTCGCTCTAGCTCTTCAGCGTGTCTTTTACCATCTCCAGACGTCAGACCAACCCGTTGGTACGTTTTTATTCTAGGCTGTAACCAACAACCACATGTTCATTATCATCGCAGGCACTACGGAGTTGACAAAGTCTTTTGGGTGGACTTCACTGGACTCTTTCTTGCAGCACGACGTGCAGGAATTCAACCGTGTCCTGCAGGATAAGCTTGAGTCCAAGATGAAGGTATACGTGCGCATGCCTTTGATGGAATCGGCCGCTAACAATCAAATAGGATACAACGGCGGAGGGTGCCATCGCCAAGCTTTTTGTTGGAAAGATGAAGAGCTACATCAAGTGTGTCAACGTTGATTTCGAGTCTTCGCGAATCGAAGAATTCAATGGTACCTTTCTCCAATACACTGGATCCTGGCACTCATTCGAGTTTGTAGATCTGCAACTTAATGTCAAGGGAATGAAGAATCTTTACGACTCGTTTCGAGACTATGTTGCGGTTGAGATGCTTGATGGAGAGAACAAGTATCAAGCGGAAGGATATGGCCTCCAAGACGCGAAGAAGGGAATAATTTTCCAGTCTTTCCCTCCCGTTCTTCACCTTCAGCTCAAGCGTTTCGAGTATGATGTCCAACGGGATGCCATGGTAAAGGTATGCGCTCGGTCCGGCCCAAGTCGATGGAATCGGAGCTGATTCCCAATTCGCAGATCAACGATCGGCATGAATTCCCTTTCGAGATTGATCTCAGCGAGTTTTTGGATGAGACAGCCGATAGATCACAACCATGGGTCTACAAGTTACATGGCGTGCTTGTTCACTCTGGAGATCTTCATGGCGGACACTACTTTGCTTGTATCAAACCTGATGCTTCTAGTCGGTGGCTCAAGTTTGATGATGACCGAGTCACACCAGTGACTGACCGCGAGGTGCTCGAGGAGAATTTTGGGGGTGAAGTTCTCAATGGCGTCCCTCCTACATTGCAGCGGAATCAAGTTCGCTCGATGAAGAGGTTCTCGAACGCGTACATGTTGGTATACATCCGGGAGGCGGTCATGGAGGAAGTGCTACCGCCATTCAAGGAAGAGGACACGCCAGCACATCTCAGTGAGTGATACCGTATCGTATGCTTTTATCACTAATAGCATCCAATTAGAAAGGCGCCTGGATGAGGAGCGTTTGCAGTTAGAAGCAAAACGCCGTGAACGTGAAGAACAACATCTTTTCCTCACAGCGAAGGTAAAGTTGCACTATCATCATTGGAGGCATTTTTACATCTTTCGAATGTAGGTCATTACTGATGAGACTTTCTCTCATCATGAGGGTTTTGACCTCGCGAGTTTCGACGAGAAGAACTGGCCTCCCTCAGAACTTCCAACGTTCCGCGTACTCAAGACTGAGACCTATAGTGTCTTCAAGGCGCGGGTAGCCCAACATTTCAACTTCCCCGATAACCAGATCCGATTATGGGTGTTAGTCAACCGACAAAACAAGACTGTTCGCCCGGACACTCACATACCAGAAAATGAGCCCACTCTCAGTGTGTTATGCCGAATCCATGTATGACCCTATTACTCACTTGGCGTGCAGCGGTCGATATCATTCGCAATAATATGGCCGCCAGGCAGACAGACCTCCGCCTATATCTAGATAAGATTCCAGACCCGAGCAAGGTACATCTTAAAATCCACGTTTACTCGCTCACTCATACACTCATACATTTCACGTAGCCGGAGCTTCCTCAAGGAACTATCATGGTTTTCTTGAAGCATTTCGATACATCAAAGCAGACGCTTCATGGCATTGGTAAATGCTATGCTCAGCGGAATGCTAAGATTACCGACCTTATTCCTACCATCAATGAGACAATGCGGTGGACCCCGGGAACCCCCCTGAAACTCTACGAAGAGATAAAACCCGGAATGATTGAGCTCATGAAACCTAAGCTCACGTTCTCTCAGAGCGAAATTCAAGATGGTGATGTGATATGCTTCCAAGTGGACCTTTCAGAAAAGGAGTTCGTGCTCAAAGCCGTCCTTTGTGGTCCATCTAATATCTGCTAGGATTCACGATCTCGAGATGCAGGGGCTTTACTCAAACCCCGTTCAGTTCTATGACTTCTTGCAAAACCGTGTGATGATTGTCTTTCGACCCAAGTCTGATTCTGACCATGAATCGCCTGAGTTCAATCTCGTACTTAGCAAGAAGCAGACATACACCACGGTCTGGTTCCTTGTCGTCCATCACGAGTGTATACTCATCGGCACATTGCTCTATGTAGATGGCTGCCAAGGTTGCCGAGCATCTTCGCCATGATCCTATAAAGTTGCGGTTCATAACAACGCATGCGTCGAATGCCTCCCCCAAGGCAATTTTGAAGCGATCGCTAAACCAAAGCATCGCTGAGATCATCTCACCGTCCTACACAAGCCCCTCTACCACTGTTATATTGTACGAGAAATTGGATGTCAGCATCGTCGAGCTTGAAACAAAGAGGAGCCTCAAAGTTATCTGGACTGGCATTCACAACAGGGAGGAATCGACACATACGTTCCTCCTCCCAAAAACAAGCTTGGTAAACGAGTTAGCGGACCATTTGTCCAAACAGGTGACGATGTCTGCTAATGGACAGGGGTCCGGTAAGATTCGGGTGTTTGAGGTCTCGAAGGACGGTAAAACGCAGAAGGAGTTCACTGGGACGGAGATGATTGGCAACATTCCTGACCCTGTAGAGTTATACGCTGAGGTAAGGAGGCCAGTTGTGCTGCTCGTTTGGTCGCTCAAATCTTGGTTGAAGGAAATTCCTTCGGAGGAACACTATGCAGATGATGCCGACAAGGTGATTAGCGTGTTCCATTTCTCAAAAGAGGTCCAGCGGACACACGGGGTTCCATTCAAATTTGTCGTCAAACCGGTACGTTTTCGACACTGTCGAGAAGACGATGATTTGAACTCGATACCAGGGCGAGCGGTTTGCAGATACGAAGAAGCGGCTCCAAGCTCGGATCGGAGCGTCAGACAAAGATTTCGCGCGGTTCCGATTCGCGCTAATCCAGGCGGTGACTTTCAAACAGCCATCATATATTGAGGACGGTGAGTTCCTTATGCCCAAGTCACTTTATTAGGGAATCGCTCAACTGCAGCAGAGGATAACATCTATGAGCACAAGTTCGCACCAGAAGATGTATTAGGACTGGACCATGTCGACAAGTCTGGGAAGACGCGGATTGGTACAGGGGAGAAAGCAATTGTGATTCGCGGGTAAGAGGACCGGGCTGTGTTGTTCCCTCTGCTCTGCTTTCTTCAGCGCCCATTACCTTTGACACTGTGTCTGACTTCACGATCGCCGTCATCCTCGCCATAACCCCGCATCGTGTCTCTCGACGCCAGTATGAAGATTATGACTTGGATTACTGCACAAAACAGGGAGGTGCACATAAATACTGTAGAATAGGAATTATTTTCGTTTCTTCGACTTTTTGGCAGACTGGATAATCAACAATGAGCACCCTGCGAGGGATTAATGTCAAATAGAGTAGCGCTTACCCTGGGTATGCGTGGACTTGCTTCGCCCTCACTAGAAATGCCGTCAGCGCCAGCGCCATGTGTGGGCGGTACGAGGGACGTCGAAGATTTCGGTGAGGTAGAGGACTTTGCTACTGCGGAACCAGTAGGCGTGGACAGAAGGGTAACAGGCTTTTGATCACCAGACGCCTTTTTGCCATACTTCACCTCTGGAAATCGGTTAATAATACGACACGGTCAAAGAAATAGGTGAATACCATTTCGTGCACGCTCCAGGGGTATCTGCTCTATTATTGCCCTCGTCTTCTCATTTGCAAGCATCTCGCTGGCGGTCCCGAAGAGTACTTGCCCCCAACCCTCGACGAACGTATTCGCCTCGGCATGAACTTCGACAATTTCCGCCTCAAGTTCCTTCTCTGCAGCGAGGAGGCTGTTCCATAGGTCATCGCCAATAGAACCCTTTTGCAGTAGATTTTGGAGTGCTGGTTTGTCCTCACGTACACGAAGAATTCGCTGGACATCCGCGATGGCCCGCCGAACAAGCGCGGCTTTCAATAAAGCATCGGAAGCGGGAGGATCAGTCCGCTGAAGGAGGGTGACATAAGTATCTCTCTCGTGGTGCCTTGGGAAGTAGGGCTCAATTTGTTGGCCTGAAGAATGTACGTGTACGTGAGCTCGATCGCCACGGGAGGGGAGGACGTGGCATACTTGCACTGCGCTTCCTATAGAAATGACCGAAGATGAAAAGACCACCGAATAGAACGAAAACGTAGAAGACGGGGACAAGCACGGAGGCCATGGCCTGTCTCCGATTAGTGGAAAAGAGTGAAAAGTCTTGAGTAGAATGCCACTGATATGCGTGTCCTGTTTACATCTCTTTGTTCCCGTTCCGGCCCGGGTCTGCTTAGCTTAAGCCGAGCGCCAGTGCAGCAGTGCGGTGGACCACTGAACGTACAGAACGCTGAACATGTTCCGTAGCACCGTTTCTCGGGTTGTCCCCCGGGGCACCCGTGTTGTTACACAGAGGTTTGCCTCTACAAAAGTACGGTTTTACATTCAACCGCATACATGCACTCTTGGTCTTATGCACCCCACAGACTTTGAAAGAGACACTTCAAGAGGTCATTCCTGCGAAGCAGGAACAACTCAAACGATTGGTGCGGCTATTATCATCTGGACCTTGCGCGGACCCATCAATTCCGTAGAAATCAGAGCACTCGCACACAGTCGTTGGCAATGTCAAAGTTGAGAACATTATCGGTGGTATGCGTGGATTGAGATCTATGTTATGGGAAGCATCTGTCCTGGATCCGGATGAGGTGCGTCTGTTCAACTGAGTCCAGTTAACGGGCTGTAATTTGTGCTTAGGGCATACGTTTCCATGGCTTAAGCATTCCCGATTGCCAGAAGCAGCTTCCTGCGGCACCAGGTGGCAAAGAAATCATTGCCGAGAGTATGTTCTGGCTGCTTCTTACGGGCAACGTTCCCACCGAAGCGGAAACGCGCCAGCTCTCGCGCGAGCTGGCCGAGAAAGGGGACCTCCCTACCTACGTTGAGAAACTCATCGACGGGTCAGGAATCTTCTTCGTTTCTTCTGCGTCCACTCAAAACACCGACCATGGACAGACTTTCCTCCTCAATGCACCCGATGACGCAGCTCGGCATAGGTGTCGCGGCACTCAATCATGACAGCGTGTTCCAGAAGGCATATGAGACGGGGATAAACAAGTCCGATTATTGGACGTATACTCTGGAAGACTGCCTCACGCTCATAGCGCGCATTCCAGCCCTCGCGGCTCGCATTTACAGGAACGTGTACAAAAATGGTGCTGCAGCACCTCCCATCAGCAAGGACCTGGACCTTGTCGGAAATTATACTGCACTTATGGGCTATGGTGCGGACAAGGATCTGACGGAATACCTTCGGTTGTATATCTCCATTCATGGCGATCATGAAGGCGGAAATGCCTCCGCGCACACTGCGCGTAGGTCTTCGCCGCGATGCGTGTTTCTTCGTCTCACTGGGCATTCGTAGACCTCGTGGGTTCGACATTGGCAGATCCTTACCTTGCATACTCCGCTGCTCTCTTTGCCCTGGCTGGGCCATTACATGGGTGAGTCGTTGCCTTGTTCTTTCATGCTTTTAACATGTTTTGAGTCTTGCGTCCATAGCCTAGCCAACCAGGAAGTCTTACGATGGCAACTAGCGATGCAAAAAGAGCTTGGCGACAACATTACGCATCAAGACATCAAGGACTATCTCTGGAAAACCTTGAAGAGCGGCCAAGTTGTACCCGGGTTGGTCGCAGATTTATTCTCCGGGGGTCTCTGTAGTGAACCATCGTTAGCTACGGGCATGGTGTCTTGCGGAAGTCGGATCCCCGCTTCATCGCGCTCCAGGAGTTCTGCGATAGCCGGCCGGAGTTACTCGCGAGCCCTACAATCCAGCTTGTGAAAAAGGTTCGGGCACATACCGACCCGCGCTGTGATCGCCATTAACGTTTACTGTCGTCCAGACCTTCGAAGTGGCACCTGGTGTCCTGACCGAGCACGGGAAGGTTAGCAGAAAAACGTGGACAAGGCCTGTCGTCTGATGACTTGTGGCCCAATAGACGAAGAACCCATGGCCTAACGTCGATGCTACTTCTGGTTCGTTCACCGTGCAAAAGACGCGTTCCTGTTTACTCAACCCCAATATTTAGGATGTGTGCTTTACCACTACGGCCTCACGGAGTTCAAGGTACTGTGATCGGCCCTTCGTACGGCGAAACACTCGCTTACCACTTACCATCTCGCTACAAGTATTACACTGTGATCTTTGGTGTCTCTCGTGGTTCGTAGTAACGACTGCTAACGCAATTCACACGGAAAACTGACGTTCGCGCACAGCATTGGGTGCATTGACGCAACTCGTCTGGGCTCGCGGTAGGTTATGTCACTCTGTCAAACTGGAAACATCACCTCATGAGATTATTAGCCCTCGGCCTCCCGCTGGAACGTCCAAAGTGTACGTTTTCTTCAACGGAAAAGTTAGGTTTATAATCTGACACCCAGCTGCAGCCGTATCCATGGACGCCCTACAGAATATAATCAACAAAGGCGCTTAATGAGACGCATGGAAACAGTTGGAGCTGTCCATAGATTTATACAGTTATTTGTGACAAACGGAAGACAGATATCTGCCTTATAAATATCGGCATGCCGAGGTATTCGCTACCGGTAGCTATCAAATACCACAAACCACCAAGGAAAGAGAGACGAAAGACACCGACGAACTCCCCCGCACGGAGTAATCACAACAATCAAACAACACACAATCATCCGTACAAAAAAGAAAAAGGTTAGAGTAAGGCGTAGCGAGCAAGGTGCAACAAAGGAGACGTGGAAGATAGGATACTCAGCGATGGATTCCAAGGAATGGAACCAGACACTAGAACCTTCGACTAGTCTGCTGAGTCTGCTGTGGCGGAGGTGCACGGCTCGTGAGCCCCATGTTAGGCATACCTTGACGAGGCTGTCCGGTAGTAAGTTGGCCCGGGTAACCTTGGGGGGCTTGGCCTTGCACACGTGGGCCAGGATAACCTTGAGGGGGACGGTTCTGCGGTGGCGGGATGCCCGCCTGCCCTGGTGGTGGGCCATGCTGTGACATCTGCTGAGGCGTAGGACCAGTATCACGCAGAGAAACGGGGGATGGGCGGCCATTCGGGCTGGGAGCGGATGCCAGAGACGCGGTGGGTGTAGACAGCGGAGGCTTCTTCTCTGCGGCTTTGATGATCTCGTCACTGTAAGGGACTGCGTGAGCAGGTTGTGAAGAACGTGAGAATCTAGCTCACTCCAATAGATTCAAGGCCGCGCAAAGGACAACCCATTCAACGCAATCCTCATTGCCTTCCCCTAGCGTCTGCCAGACTGCCTTCTCTTCTGGACTTTTCCCCGAAATTGTGATTCGAGTGCCGCCGCCGTTGGGACCAGGAGGATTCTTCTGAATCTTGCCAAACTCAATGCGCTTCGGGGGTATATTATGGCCTGCGTAGGCAAAGTAAAACATGCTCCAAAAAAGGGCATTTGGATTTGGTTTAGAAATTTGGAAAAGTGGAAGGTCTGCTGAATCGGGGGATGGAAGAGAGAGCTTGTAAATGGGGGAAATTACGCCAGTATTGGTGATAGACCATTTGAGGTTGCGAGAGGCCTCGCAACGTACGACGCGAGAAGAACTGCTGCTATGCCCAGGATCAGAGGTGGTGGCCTTGACTGCGGGATTATTGGCACGTGGGGGAAAAAGCTTAGCAACGCAAAGGTCGCCCTGGGGAGAGGGCGTCAAAAGGTAGTTCTCCGAATTCTACAAACCGAGCATGAGCCTGGAGAAAGGATATCATGACCGAAAAACGCACGAAGTTTGTGTGCAGATACGAGTAGAGGATATTGGAGGATTGACCTAAAAGAGCGAGGAGATGGATAAAAGTGATAGGTGAGTAAATGAGGGACATTACCGTGGGGCGTGACGATGAGAGTCGGGAGGTGGTTGGGTATTGGGGGGTGTGTCGGGGACGTGTAGACGGAGTAGATGGCTGCCATCGCGAACAAAGACTGTGGGGAGTCTCGGGTCGGGGGTTTGGACGGGTGGTCACAGGAGTGTCACACATCACGGGGCTTGTCGCTCCATCCATCGCATCGATATATTCGATTCGATTCATCAACACAGACATGAAAAACTTCAAGAAATCACTGGTATTTTCTCCTTTTCCTCCAAATCCTCTTCTTATCTCTTTCTATAGCTTCGTGCCAAAGACTCCAATTCTTCAAAAAATAAACCCTCTCAACAGTCCTCGGCGCAATCCTCAACATCCTCCTCTTCTACATTACCCCCTCTGCCCTCCGCGTCTGGTCAAGCTCCCCTCCAAAATAGCACCGGACACAACGGAAGCAATCATTCTCTTGCCCCCCAACTACCTTCGCAATCTTCTCGCTCTTCCGTTCAAACCGCACCCCCCCAGGACCGTAGATTAGCCGTCGAGAGAGCAACTCCCGCACCGCCCATCGTTGTTGTCAGCCCAGACAACTCTGATCAGACCTCGCGAAGTAGTGTTGGTTATGGCTCACCGGAGCGCCTATCTATCAGCCTCGAGCCAGGGGGGTCTGCTACTCCCCCCGAACAAGTCCTCTGAACCGTCTTCGAGGTCCCAAGGATACCATCCCGATTGTCGGCAAGCCCCCGAGAAAGCAGAGGAGTAGCCGTTTTGTGGTCACAGAGAAAGTCGAGATCGAGCGACTCCCTCCCTTCATGGGTCTGTTATGTTATCGCGCCTACTCCGCAACCATCTAACATCGCCTCAGAAATCCCCCAAACGAGCGTCCTCAACTTTTCATTAAAAAGTTACACCAGTGTCATGTCCTTTTTGACTTTAATGACGCTAGCTCCGAGCTGAAAGGCAAACAGATCAAGGCACAGACCCTGCACGAAATGCTAGAGTACATTACTACCCAGCGTGGTGTTATTTCGGAAAACATATACCCCGAGGTGGTCAAGATGGTGCGCTCTACCCTTCCATTTTTTGACCTCGCCGAGCTGATTGCCTTAAAGTTTGCCACTAACCTTTTCCGTTCCATACCCCCTCCCGTAAATCCCACAGGCGACGCGTTCGACCCAGAGGAAGATGAACCTGTACTCGAACTCGCCTGGCCTCACTTAAAGATCGTCTATGAATTCTTCCTCCGATTCGTCGAGAGCCCAGATTTTAACACAAATCTAGCCAAACGCTACATTGACCAGTCCTTTGTCTTGAACTTACTCGAGCTTTTTGACTCGGAGGACCCTCGCGAGCGCGACTTTTTAAAGACTACCTTACACAGGATATATGGCAAGTTTCTCAATCTCCGGGCACCCATCAGGCGTTCCATCAACAACGTGTTCTACCACTTCATCTATGAGACCGAACGACATAACGGCATTGCTGAACTCCTGGAGATTCTGGGGTCTATCATCAACGGCTTCGCGTTGCCGCTCAAAGAGGAGCACAAGACCTTCTTGATGCGCGTTCTTATCCCGCTTCACAAAGTCAAGAGTCTCTCGATGTATCACCCACAACTTGCATACTGCGTCGTTCAGTTTCTGGAGAAGGATGGCTCCCTGGCAGAAGAGGTCGTGCTTGGTCTCCTCAAATACTGGCCAAAAGTAAATTCCCCCAAGGAAGTGATGTTCCTGAGCGAAGTGGAGGAAATCCTGGATGTAATTGATCCTGCCGAGTTTCAGAAGATCCAGGTGTCTTTGTTCCAGCAGCTTGCACGGTGCATCAACAGTCAACATTTCCAAGTAGCAGAACGCGCACTATACTATTGGAATAACGAGTATATCGTCAACCTGATGAGCGACAACATGGCAGTAATCCTTCCGATCGTGTTTCCTGCTTTGTACCAAAATTCAAAATCACATTGGAACCGGTGCGCGCAGTTCTGGTTGTCTCCTCGGGTTTCGCTTACTATGTATTCCAGTACAATACATGGGATGGTGTATAATGCTCTCAAGCTCTTTATGGAGCTCAATCCTGACCTATTCGACGAAACACTGCAGCAGTATAAGCAGCGGAAAATCGAGTGCGTTGCCTGCCGAATCGTAAAACTATAACTGATTATTCCCCCTAGCGAGCGGCAACACGCTGTGGAACGATATGAGGGCTGGAAGAAGATTCGAGCAAAAGCACTTGAGAATGCCAACGGCCACCTGCCCGAGGGCTTTGCCGAGGACGAGCCGCAGCCTCCTCCGCCACCGCCGCCCGATGATGGTGACATTGTGGACTTGGCGATGGACCTTAGTGCCGTGTCGATGGATGGTGAGGTACCACATGAGCTGGACGACAGCGGAATTGAGCGAATTCCGACTGCGGACCCTGGGCTGGATGTGAGTGGAAGGATCGAGAAAGGAGTCGTTTTCTCTGCGTGCTAATGGCCCCGCGTAGCGCCCCCTTCCCGAAGTTGGAACTAGCTTAGAACAGACAGCGCTAGGTGGAACACATGTACGCAGGAGAAGTGTATTGCCAGGCAAGTGAAAGAAAAGCGTAAAGAGGAAGAGGAGCTGACGGGCTCGCAGTGGACCCTACGGTGCTACGAGATTTGCAAGCCCACCGCAGTCTAGAAGACGGACTTGGGCCACGGGGAGGATAGATGGAGGGTGTATGGCGGGGTGTGGGGCTGTTGAGGGACTTCTTTGTACACTATTCGCGCCTCTCCGGATCCGGATTCAACTCAAATTTCACTAAAGTAGAAAGCACCGCTTACTAAGCGTGTGAAGACGCTTCTGGAAAGTCAAAGAAGACTATGGAATCCCCTCGAATAATTTTATGCGTTATCTCTTATAAAAACTCAGAGTTGCGTCAACCCTCGCCCCATCGACCCTTTCTATTCTACTACAACGATGTCTGTCGCCAAAGCTGTTGGTATCGATCTCGGCACAACCTATTCGTGAGCTTTCTATCCTACTTCCCTGCCTTCTTACTCTCATCCTGCATACAGTTGCGTGGGTGTCTGGCAAAATGATCGCGTTGAGATCATCGCGAACGACCAGGGTAACCGCACCACTCCTTCCTATGTCTCCTTCTCGGAGAATGAGCGCTTGATTGGCGATGCCGCCAAGAATCAGGTCGCAATGAACCCCCACAACACGTACGTCTTACATCGCATAATCTTATCAGTACTTCGTCTTACCTCATTCCATCTATGTTAGTGTCTTCGACGCCAAGCGTCTCATCGGCCGCAAATTCGATGATCTCGAGGTGCAGGCCGATCTCAAGCACTTCCCCTTTAAGGTCTTCAACAAGACGGGGAAGCCTTACATCCGTGTCCAGTACCGTGGCGAAGAGAAGGAATTCGTGAGTGGAAACTTTGGCTGGAGACATTGACCTCGAGCTAATTACCATCGCTGTACAGTCGCCTGAGGAAATCTCGTCCATGGTTCTGGTGAAGATGAAGGAGACTGCGGAGTCTTACCTTGGAGGCACTGTCATGAACGCGGTTGTCACCGTTCCCGCCTACTTCAACGACTCGCAACGTCAGGCCACGAAGGACGCCGGTACAATTTCCGGTCTCAACGTCCTTCGAATTATCAATGAGCCTACTGCCGCCGCCATCGCGTACGGTCTTGACAAGAAGGTTTCTGGTGAAAGGAACGTTCTCATTTTCGACTTGGGTGGAGGAACTTTCGATGTCTCTCTCCTGACTATTGAGGAGGGTATTTTCGAGGTCAAGGCTACTGCCGGCGACACCCACCTTGGTGGAGAAGACTTCGACAACCGTCTCGTCAATCATTTCGTCCAGGAATTCAAGCGCAAGTTCAAGAAGGACTTGTCCGCGAACCCTCGTGCCCTTCGTCGTCTCCGGACTGCTTGTGAGCGGGCTAAGCGTACACTGTCCTCCGCCACCAACACTACTATTGAGATCGACTCTCTCTATGAGGGCATCGACTTCTACACCTCCCTCACCCGGGCGCGCTTCGAGGAGCTTTGCCAGGACTTGTTCCGTAGTACCTTGGAACCGGTTGAGAAGGTTCTCCGCGACTCGAAGATCGACAAGGCCAACGTGCACGAGATCGTCCTCGTTGGTGGTTCCACTCGCATTCCCCGTATTGTCAAACTCGTGTCCGATTTCTTCAACGGCAAGGAACCCAACAAAAGTATCAACCCGGACGAGGCCGTTGCGTACGGAGCGGCAGTACAGGCCGCTATCCTTTCTGGTGATACCTCCGAGAAAACCCAGGATCTTTTGCTCCTTGATGTCGCCCCTCTGTCCCTTGGGTAAGTTTGTTTTTGATTACGTGTCAACCTTGAGGACCGGCTAACTGTCATCTACAGTATCGAGACTGCTGGTGGTGTGATGACTGCGCTCATCAAGCGCAATACAACAGTCCCGACCAAGAAGTCAGAAATCTTCTCCACCTACTCCGACAACCAACCGGGTGTGCTTATCCAGGTTTACGAAGGCGAACGTGCACGGACAAAAGACAACAATCTTCTTGGCAAATTCGAGCTATCTGGTATCCCCCCAGCTCCTCGCGGTGTTCCTCAGGTAGAGGTTACGTTTGATATCGACGCGAACGGCATTTTGAACGTCTCGGCGGCCGACAAAACAACGGGTAAATCGAATCGTATCACGATCACCAATGACAAGGGACGTTTGTCGAAGGACGAGATTGAACGGATGGTTAATGATGCTGAGAAATACAAGGGTATGTAAATGCCGTTCACTCCTCGATGACTTTATTGACTTGTCACTATAGCTGAGGATGAGGCTGCCGCTGCTCGTATTTCTGCGAAGAACGGCCTCGAGTCGTATGCGTACAACTTGCGCAACTCCTTGACGGATGACAAGCTTGCTAGTAAATTCGATGCGGCGGATAAGTCGAAGTTGGAGACCGCGGTCAACGAGACCATCTCATGGCTCGATGCTTCACAAGAGGGTTCGATCGAAGAGTACAACGAGAAACAGAAGGAACTCGAGGCCATCGCAAACCCCATCATGCAGAAGTTGTACGCTCAGGCAGGTGCGGGTGCAGGTGCGGGTGCAGGAGGTTTCCCCGGTGGAGGCTTCCCTGGAGGCGCTCCGGGAGGCGCACCAGGAGGCTTCCCCGGCGCTGGTGGCGAGGACGGGCCTAGTGTGGAGGAGGTTGATTGAGGGCTTGTCTGTGCATCTAGGCGGTTGTATTCATTATCAGTTCGGACTTGCTATCATCAAAAGTAATGACAGTGGTGTAAGGTAGCTCCTGCATACGTCTAGAATCTCATATATCATCGCATTTTCCTTGATAGACCCCCGCTACTATCTAGTGGTGTGTGTGTGTGTGTGAAGCCTTACTTTACGCCTCCGAACTGTGATGAGATACGATTCTCCCCTGAGTAAACAGCAGGCAGGAAGTTCGTCCTTCTCCACAACAAAATGTGCACTCGCAAATGTGACAACATTGGATTTCCTAGAAGATAAGAGGTTGGACACGCGAGGCCACGACGGAGATATCACCCACATTATTCATCATGGCAATAGAAAGAAGCATAAGCCAGTGGCTGGATGAAACAACCCTGTGATCGCGCCGAATGATGGGAAGGGATTTGAGCCTGAGCAAAAGGGCTCATATGGCCGGTGCACCTTGCACTCGCGTTCTCGCACAAGAATTTCCATCACAAGCACAGCACAGCACAGCAGCGTTCTGGTAGCTTAGAGCAATCATAGAAATGGAATGACAGTACAGCATATTATATTGATTGCATAGTGAAATGCCAGTGATGCAGACAATGGCGTAACCGGTCAGCAGAAAGAACCGTAAGGAATGACAGTACGCTCATTCCAATCCAATTTTTTATATATAACCTCATACTCGTAGCTAACAAAGAGCTCTTATTCAATCGCTGGTGATCGCTAGCAAATATCATTGATCGCTAGATTAGTTTAGCATAACCCCGCATAGTTTTTTGACAGCCATAATTGCGCTTGCCCTTTGAAAGCATGGATGGTGCCACGGTGTCGTTTAACGCGTTCCCGATAAAGCTTGTCTTCTCGAACCCTGCGTGCGTCGGCATCGGACCACTGGCAAGGGCACCGTCGTGCGAAAAGCCGGCCGGGGAAAAGGAAGGAGAGGGGACGAGAGGCATCTTCCCCTACGTGGAAAAAGATTGGATTTGAACAATCATATTGAACGAAGGGCAAAAGCACATCGTAATATACATGTAGATATTTGTTTTCGACATAAGGAATGGAACAAGACTGCGACGAAATGGGGAGGAGAGTCCAATAGGGAGGGTAGAGCTCATTGAAGTTTGTTGACGTCCTTGTCCGCGTGGGTTGGTGAGCAATGGTGACAATCCTGGCAGCAAAGGTTTTTGAGGGGAGAGCTTGTTGATGGTAACGGGTGTTAGTCGGATTCAGAAACAAAGGTTCAAAGGACTCGGGAAAACGGGAGCGTCGGGAGGAGGCATTACTGGGGCGTCTGTGGCGGGCCGCTCGGCCTAAAGAGGCTATAAGATTTATGCCTCTGTAAAATTGTGATGCGGGTGGAAGCCCAGGACTGATCGGACTCTTTTGAGATATCATCCGGATCGAACTCATTTGAGTCATGACTGTCTCGCCGCTTGCGTGGATTGACTTTGGCTGGAGACTGGAAATTGTTGTCTGTTTGAGATTGGTCTTTCGTTCTGTAATGTCCTTTCAAATTTCAGTTAGCGTCCGATTTGTCGCAATGACTGACCCCATGACTCACCTCGTAGTCTGTCCTCTGTCGGAGATGTGAACCACTGTAAGAGGAATTTGAAGTCTGTCCGTTCCCGAGTTACGAATATCTTCAAGTACAAGAAATCACAGTCTCTGTTTTCACGGTATCTGAACGTGATGCGCCGTCCAATATCACCACATCCGATGATGAGTTTATTCTTTTTCGCAAGTGGTGGGTCCACGGCTCCCAGAGGCGGCATATACCAAGGAACTGTGGTCGGCTATCGGCTGGTGTTTTCAACCATTTAAGAGGATCAACGCACGAATTTTAAACCCGTCTGGGTCGTATTGGAAGACATATGGCCATACAGGAAATGCGTTATCATTGAAGATGGTTAACGAGAAAGGACCTAGCGTCTCTCCCATCTTCGATTCGAGTTCGACGACATCCCTCTTAGTGATGGTATTAAAGGATTCATCTTTGAGAAAGTTTTGGCCTGTAGGTTTATCGGTGCCGGTATCGACTTTCTCAAGTCGAATCCGGAGTTGACCAGAGACGGAGGAATCGTCTGGGGATGGTGCAATAAGATGGGAATGGAATCGTGCTGCCCGTCGGATCAGTCTCTGGATCTCAAGGCGGGTGTATGCCGGGGTATCTTTGGACTCTCGCTTCAACTTTGGCTCATCGGTGAGGCCATTCCAAAAACCAAGTCGTGCGTCCCTCAACTTGCAGAGTTATGTTGGCCTCGGATTCCGACGCAGGGGGAGTCCAACCCGAAAGGCCTTCGAGAACCTCCAATCCATTAGGGACAGAAATTTTCACTGGGGAGAAATAGCGGCGTTCTTCAGCAGCGTAGAAGAAAGGGGGTATTGGGAAATTAGCGGTGCCACTACGAAGGGTCGCTGTAATGTCGTTCTCGTTGAGGGCTTCAACGCAGAGCTCCCCGAGCTTGTTCGTCTCGTTCGTGTAGTCTCTGAGATTGCTCGGATAAATTCCGTATATGGCGTTGACGCGAACGCCATGCGCAGTACCTGCGTAGAGCGAGATTCTCCCGTCTTTCAGGGTACGACCAGCTATCAGTGCATGGTGACCCTTTTCGGCCCTCAAATTGAACAGAGGACGATCAATGTTGGATCCCACACAGCGGACTTCGACGTCGTCCCTATGAACTTATCAGCACCATGAAGAGATAACATCGTGGTTAACCCCCACATCGCGGCTTGGATATGACCCGCGAAAGTCTGTACAGTCATGGAGTCGATCTTTCGCTCCGGGTCGCTCAAGACTTTCATCATCGCTCGTGTGAACGCGCCACCTTCTTGAGTTTCACTGGCGTCATTCGGTGCCACAATAACACAGGACGTGGGGTTATTCCAACTGAAAATCTTGGCCGCGCAATCCAGAAACATAATCTAAAAGTGCTGAAATTTGACCACATTATGAAACGACGAATACGAAGACTACTTACAATATTGTTTCCGCACGATTTCGATACCTGGTCAAAGGCTTGCAACAGGGACTTGTCCGATATTCCTCCATTTTCGAACACGTCCACGGGACAGATAATCCCCACTTCAGTCGATTCACTGCCCTCTGGTCCTTCCTGCTCAGTCTTGCCAGCGTACCCAGAAAAGAAGAAGATGATCGCGTCATTTCGGTTCGCCTTGCCTGTAAGTGAAGAGATACTCTCGGTAATTCGATCCTTTGTCGCATCTACGTCCGTCAAAAGGGTTATGTTTGCTTCCTTGGTGCCAAAGTGTTCCTTGAGGAAGCCAGCTATCTTGGAAGCATCACTGACGGCACTCGTGAGCTGCGAGAACGGGGGTGGATATTTGTCTATCCCGACGATAACGGCGTGGATTGGAGGGATCATAGGTTTCTACCCAGCTGGAAACAACGGACTGTATTTAATTCCTCGCTTGACGGCGATAGGTTGCTGATAGCATAGGGACGTGTGAACGTGATGTCCAAAAGGGGTTACTCCGGGACGGTCCGGAGGTCCGAGTCCTTTTCACCACCATAAAAAGGATGCAGTTGCCGTCGATTGCTGCGGTGTGGGAATACAGGACGCATACATCAAGCATGCATAAGACATTATGCATCATGTGTCGTGTTGAAAGGAATAGAAGCCTTTTTTCATATCGATAAAGTTTGCGCTCAGCTAGTTCAGCAGGGTACAAACAAATGAACCCAAATTCGGTGAGGTGCAGTGGTGCAACAATGCTTAACACAGGAGATAGATGGACATAGTTTTAGTTTTGCAGAGGGAGTGATGATGACTTGTTGGAAGAAATGAGGTCAATACTGAGGTATTGAAGCATGAAGCTCCTGTCTTCAGCGCAACGCTGTGTGTACCTGACCGAATTTGGTCTAGTTTTATTTGTACCAGCACAAAAGTTCTATGAACTTAATCAGCTGGAAAGCCTGGAATGAACGGAACTTCGCACATCACACAGCGATAACGAAATGAAGCCCACATGCGCGGCGAAAAGGAGGAGTCGTAACTGTGCCGCTTATAGCTTCCGCCAACTCTCTACTGATTGTATTCGCTGAACCGTCGTCCTCATACCACACCTCTTCACGATGGGCGGAAGTACGATCCCGTTTATACCACGTGCCACGACATCCACCCCAAACAAAGAGCGGTTGCGGTCGTTACCTGGAAACATTCCGCAGACAAACAGCCCAAGACAACGCGACACTCAATTCCTCAAGAGCCGCTCCCAGAAACCTCCACAATCCAAGCTAAAAGAAGGGTTTAAGAAGACCTTCTTTCCAATTCAACGCTTATTTCTCTTTTCCTCACCCATTCCCGATCCGAAGGATGCAGCTGTGGAGGCGGTCCCCTTCGTCACCTTTTGGCTGCGGGACGGCGAGTCTGTCCAACTAGAAGAGCTCTCATTGGAGATCGGAGAGGACATGGATTCATCAGCGAAGTGCATCGTTCATGCGATGCGTCCTAATGACGACAAGCCAAGCGACAAACAGACGTGGATCCAACTGGACCTCAGACTGCAAACCACGGACATGGACAGTCGCTTTACGCAGGTTATTTTCCATGTTCGTCTTTACAATGGTAAGTACAATGCCCCAGGGTGACACTGGAGAGTTCTTAAGTTGGTATGCCGGTGGCCACTTTAGTCAAAAGCTGTGAGAGGAAAGCGTGGGAAAGAGAACCAAGAGGAGCCCCGGCTGGGGGAGCCATGATTGACACGATGATTGACACGATAGAAGTATGCAAATGCTCTTTAAGCTGTTTAACTTGAAAGAGTCACCGGTCGCTAGTCACCTTTCGGTGTTTTGTCGGTGCCTTGTTATCTTGACCTCAGACCTCGTTGTTTTCCTGTGATGGGTAACTTCTATTTGATACCGAATGCCTTCAAAGGGATCCGCGGGATTGACGAAGATAAGGCCAATCCAGTGAGTGACGCAAGGAATGACGTGGACGTAACAGTATCCCAGATAGCACAGTACAGCGCGAGCACGCACTCACTTGGGTAATGGGGAAATGCGGAGAAGATAATGAACCCTTTTTATGATTCGTATTTATTCCGCGGTGCGTGCTGCTAGATACAGTCATCTGGAGAGTATGTGGTGAGGTTGATGAGGCCAGATCGCGCGGCAATATCCTGAGGGTGGAGTGTACCATCCAGGCTCCCAGCTTGCCCGCGGCTTAGCACAGGCTCCTGTTTCCTCCGAGAACCAAGTGACGTGTTTCCAGTTGAATAATTGGGGTGAGATTGCGGGGGCGGCCGATCGCCGAGAGGTGTTCGCGATATGAGGTACTAGCGTTTGTGGCTCCGCCGTCGCGTGACGATTGGCAAATGTTCGTGTTCGCCAATAAGGCAACTTGCAACACCACACCGCTGCAGTGGGCGACTCGCCAACTGCAAAGAGGACTTGGTCCGGTGACCCTCTCTCGGCGAATCCTAAAGAGGATATCTCGTCGTCTACCCTTGTGGTTCACGCCATTGCAAGAGACTGGTCACGAGGCTAAAAAGGACTCAGAAAGGGATTTACTACCGATTTAGGGAAAGCGTGAATGGCAAGGTTGTGTTGGAATAGCAGAATACACGAGAAACATCCGGAAGGGCCAAGGAAGAGAAAGAAGAGGATCGTCGAGCAAGAGCGGAAAGCGTGAGAACGTGGAAGCCTCCAAAAGGCAGGTGGACAACAGGCACACTAGATGGTCGATGATTCTGCGACCGGTGCCGTGTCTACGGTGCGCCATTAGTGTCAGCCAGGAATTCAAAGTGGACTTCACTAGTAACGTAGGAAATCCTTTACCTCAGGCTTCTTTTAGGGATCCACACAATGTACTTAGGGTTGCAATGGCTTACCTAAACCAATTCGAGATGTCCCGCCAAGGCCAGCAATGGAAAGACCTCGGTCACCGCACCAACTGGTGCACAAGCTGTGGGTATCATGCAATTAATCATGCACCATGGTCCATGGTCCATGACTCATTCCGACCTAATCGGGCCATCTTGAGTCAGCTTGCCGTATCAGCCACTGGCCAGTGACAATTCTCCTTGAGTTCTCCTCCGAGCTACGGAGGTACAGCCGTCTCCCGTCACCTTACCAGTACGTTTGAGACTTCGAGTAGCAGTCAAATGAAGAGCCCTATACGAGACCTTGCAAGATACTTGATTGGGACAGCTTGTCCACCGGAAGCCAGATAGGCGCGGGTGGGCGGGTGGGCCTGCCTGCATGTAGTGTCGAAGTGAACGAGTACGTCTTCAAATCACCACTGATTACTGTAATATCGATTCCCCGCCGCGTCGACACATTCTCAATCACACACCCTCTAGGTAGCGGCCACTGCTTGTCCCCCCTCGTCCTGCACCGTGCACTGCACTGGCGCCCACACCTACGGCATCGGATGCTTAGTGCCCTGTTATCCCACCCCCCGTTACCGTGAAAACGACTCGGACTCATCCGGAGGAACTCAGTTGCTTATTTGGTCAGCACGATGATGACTCTCACTTGGCCAGCCTGCCACAGCCTGGGCCCAGACTTCTACCTCAGTGCCGCAAACGATGGCGACGGGTCCACTGGCACCCCACCTCCCATCAACGTCGATTCATGCGCCACCCTCTTACCATGCCACGCACGGGCTCACTTAACCAATGCCTGCGCATTCTCAGTCCGCCTTCGGGTCGCTTCGACGCATCTACCTCCAATCCTTTTGCTCCCTTCCACGACACCTACTTGTTGCCGAGTCAGCTAGCAATGACGGTGCAGCGTATCCCTTTCTTTACTTCGCGCTCTATCTCACGCTCGACCATACGATGGGAGAAGTAATCAAGGACTGAGTCCTTGTTTAGTGGCTCTGTGCATGCCCAATTACCTCTTTCATCCACGTCTATTAACGTACGTTGTACAGATCAGATCGTGCTCAGTGTCATATGGGGTTCGATTATTGGATATGGTTTTCCGCATCTCATGAAGTTTTGTGAGCGTAACGACCTTATTGACTGACAGTCGTACGTTGCACAATATATCTCGCTTGCGCTTCTCACGGTCGACACGACGAGTCTTCTTTGTCTAGACGACCTCCTTGCCTCATTCGCGTGTGGCACCGCCTTTGCTTGGGACGGCTTTTTCAACCAACAGACAGAAGCTTCTGTCTTTTCCTCCGTCATCGACCCACTTCTCAACACTGCCGCGTTCGTGTATGTGGGCCGTGGATGCCGTTCAATTCGTTCTCGGATAAGATTCTCTCGCCTCTGTCGGGCGACTCATTTGCGTTACCGTTCTTGTGTTGCTGCTACGGCGTCTACCAATCATACTTGGGTTATTCAAATGGATTCCAGATATCAGAAGTCTTCGCGAAGCATTGTTTAGCGGACACTTCGGTTCTATAGGCATCGGTGAGCCTTTTCCCTTTTGTCTCATCCAAAGTCTATTCACATGATGATATCACAGGTGCCATCTTTATATCCACCCTCGCCACCGAAATTCTTCCGCGGCCGCAAAACCCACCCGCCAACCAAGCAGAACACCTTGCGACTTTGATTCCGCCTGTGGTCCTTTGTTCTGTTCTCATCCACGGACTTTCTATCCCCTTCTTCTCGCTCGGGCAGCGCGTGACGACTGTCACGCGGGCCTGGTCACGCCGCGTTGAGCGTGCGGAGGATGTCGTGATCAATCGGGGCCCTGCGAAGATGATAGAATGCGGCCAGGCAGGTGAGGGTGCGAAGGATGGCCTGTCGACTAGGCCATCGATAACGATGGAACCTGAGGACAGTGCCCTGCCACGGGAGGATAGTGCGGATGCAGATGCCCTCACAGTGGCAATGACTGAGCTGGAGGAGGCCAAGCTGGATTATGTGCCAGACAGCATAGAAGCGTTCGCGGAGTCAAAGGAAGGCCCGCACCGTATCATCGAGCGTCGCACCGGCCCTGGCGAAGAGGTTTGTTTCTACATATACGTGGTATTCTAACATGTAATTGACACAGCATACATAGGTCGAGGTCGAGGTTCAAAGTAACGCGTATGGCCCGAGCGAAGCCGAGCGCATCAACCGTGCATTTCGTGGCAGCCATGCTACGGTGCACCGTGCTGTAGATGCCTTCGTCGGGCGAGTGATGCGACATGTCCCGCCCAATGTCAAGGATGGCTTTGAAGGTGCCCTTGGCTCTCGCGAAGGCGATAATGTTGGCGTATCTCACCAACATCCACGTTTACACACACCCAGAGAAGGGACCTGTTTCCTGCTCCTGGATTAGCACACACCGTGTTGAACTGGTCTGCGGAGCCAGAGATTGCGGGTGTTCGCCCAGATGAGGAGGATGGATGGGTATCTGACCGGAGTTGGGGAGAGGATACCCCGGTGGAAAAGGGGCATCAACAGACTGCAAAACCACGTCCATCGTCGGTTTCTCCATCCCTGCATCTCCTCCGTCGTCCTGTCCCACTGTTATCCAATGCTGAGTCCCTTGTCCTCTTCAGCGGCACAACACCCTCTCGTTCAACCAGCAATGCGACACTGCCGCGCCTGCGAGCTCCTGGACTTGTAAATACTGGGATTATGTGCTTTGCAAATGCAGTGTTGCAACTTCTCGTGTGTTCCCCGCTGTTCTGGAACTTATTCGGAGAAGTGAGCGATTTGAAAGGGCCGCATGGAGCAAAGGTTCTAGAGACTAGTGGGCGCAACACCACTAGCGGATGCTACGTTGAAATTTTCCGAGGAATTCATGTTCAAGAAGGAGCCACCTCCGCTGCAACACCCGCCGCCGCAGGGCAAGACAAAGGAGGCAGCCTGAGAGGTAGCAGGGAAAGAGTCCAACGTTGATACTGATCTGCGAATATTGATGGAGAAATGCCATCGCGACTGCGCCACCCAAGGCAGGGCCGGGAGCGGTGGTATTGGATGACAAGAGCAACGTGGTGTATGTGCATGTCGTACCGTTCCTCTGCCTGGCACCAATTCGTGGTTTGAACTTAAAATGTATGAACTTCATCACCGTGGCGCGTTGGCTTATTCCACCTTCTACCACTTGTGAATTTCCATCATGGGTCTTTGTACGGGATGTGCGGTGTCCTTCCGTGGAATAGATGACGCACTTTGTATGAAATGTGTGAAGCTTGCAGCTGCACCTTCGTCTACTGAGCGTGAGGCGATAGAGGTGAGCTCGTTGATTTCTTCTCTTTAGAATAGTTGATTCATTCAAATTCCAGAAGCAGCCACAGTGCGAATGTTGCTCTGTGGTATACCCTTATATGAAGGGTATCATTTGTGCTGGTTGCAAGGATGTGAATGGTGTGTCTTTACTTATACTTCCTTGAAAATTCTCTGGCTGATTGGCTATCTCATCCAGATCACAATAAAGCGACCAGTATTCTCTGCGTGCGAGAGAATACCAATCAACAGCATCCCAGCATCGGCTTAATCAACCCGTCAAGCTGAATGCTGGACTTCAAGCTGCGAACGCCACTAAAATCAATGATAAGATTTCTTACCTCAAAAGGCAAGGCGCCAAAGGGGACACGATTACAATGGAAGCAACATTGTTCTACTATCCCAAAAATGGAGCTGGGGCAAAAAAGGTAGCGGTCCTATCTCAGATTGGTTCATAGCATTGACGTTCTCTGGTAGGCTCAACTTTTGCCTGTCCTTAAACGGTTCTTCGGAACAGAGCCAGCAAAATCTCTTTTAGATCACGCACGATGTGAACTCCAGAAAGCATGGGACAACTCACCGCTTCTCATGTTACCAGCGTGAACACTTTAAATTTCCACGAGTGAGAAAATAACGGTGTATCTCAATCCGATACTTACATGTTTCTAGTGTTCTATTCGGAATAATGACCAAGAAAATTTTCGAGTTCAAACCAACTGAAAAACATCTTCTCGGTGATGTAGAAGCCATGTTCAGTTGGCTCAAAGCGGAATCAAAAATCACTCCAGTCGACGTTAAGGATTGATGAATTAGTCTCCGTGTTTACGCATATGAGAAACAACCAGTATGGCAGTTTCTTTCCTCCCTTTCTTCTGTATTGCTTATCGAGCGAAGGATCTAAGTGACGATGAGGATATCAGTTCTTTTCGCCAGATATCCTCCATTTCCAACATCAGGAAAACGTAAATCGACTTATTTGGTCTTAATGTGCCTTGAAACTTTTTTCAAGTCACTTTTAAGGCAAAAAGCGGTAAGGCACTTTAAGTAAGGTCTATTTTTCATAAGTGAGATTTTGGCCAGTTTAAGTGATCTAAACAGACTCATAAGAAACCATTAAGATAACTAAGGCAGTGCACCTCAATATGCTTCAGGGACCTTAATTCTACTTATCATACTTGGGATGATCTTAAACCATTTGACATAAATTACATAATCTTAATCTACTACATACACGTCTTAAGTCTACTTGATATCACATTACACACAACTGCTACCATCTTCTCCACTCCTTAAAGAAGACCCTGCTGCACAGCAATGAGCTATCGCTCACTGTCTGATTCACAGGGGCTGCATAAGGGGGATAGGGGGAAGCGTCGTGTGCATGCTGTCGGCGCGTCGTGCACACGGTTGACACGTCGTTCCCGAGGCGGTTGACACGTCATTTCCGCAGTTGACACGTCGTTGAGTTCAACGACGCGGGACACGACACAGAGAAGGCGGGGGAGAACGGCGTCGTTGTTGTTGCACGTGGCTTGACGCATTGTGAATGCCGGGCGATGCATCGCGGATGCAGGCAATGCGTTGCGCATACGGACGTGCGCGAGCAACGCGTCGTGCTCGCGGTTGACGCGTCGTGCGTGGGGTCATGCATCACGCCTGACTTCTTGATCATGCTGGGGATGAAGTAGAGTTAGTGCGAAATGGGGATGTAGCAGACACATACCTTGTGGCCCACTGGCAGCCCTACCCATTCCCGTTCCCGTTCCCGCAGACAGGCACTAACCCACACAGATACGAGAGTGGGAGGACCCAGAACGAGAGCGGGAGGGATGGCAAGGGTGAGAGTGGTGGGACGGCAAGAGCGGTGGGACGGCGAGAGGGAGAGCAGGCAGGATGACGAGAGGGAGAGCAGGAGGGACGGTGAGAGGGAGAGCAGGAGGGACGACGAGAGGGCAGCAAGAGGGAGAGCGGGAGGGACGACGAGAGGACGGCAAGAGGGAGAACGGGAGGGATGTCGAGGGCGTGTCGCATCCCAGGATGAGGTGACGATGACGATGACACGTCCCCGAATGAAGCGTGAGGAGTGCGTGAAGGGGGAGAACGGCATGGTCAGTAGAAATTTAAAGTGAAGAAGAAAAGAAAACTTACAAAAAACATACAAACACGCAAGGAAGGCCCCATACTTGGCCTGGGGCCTTACGATCACGCCACCGCCGCAGAGAGCGAATGTAGCGAATAACCGCTTGAAGTGGCATGCGATGCCAGTGGGTTGCAGACAGTGGGACGAGGAGGGATGAGGAGGGATTACGGAGACGTGACTTAGAACTTTCGAACACCAAAGTCAACCGTGGGAATGTCTTGAAAACCCACGCCACAGTGTGTCGTCTCGTTCGACTTTTTTTTCATCAAGTCCCCTCGCCCCGCTCTCTGTCCATCGCCACCCCCTCCCTCACCTCAAATATGAGTCGGAGGGGAGTTTCTCACCCACGCCCACGCCTGGATAATCAAGGTATGTGGTTATTCAACCTTCACCGATAGTTGCTGACTCGATACTATTGCATTCACCCTCAACACACCCACCCTCGACCGTGCGTGCACTTTCAAGACCCTCGCGCACGCCTATCAATTCCCCACCCTCGACACCCACGTGTACGCATTCAACACCTGCGCGCACACACTCGACGACCCTCACTCACACGCGCAGGCCAGATGCCTCGCATCTTCAGGCCTCGACACATGTGGGGCAACACGAGCATGCGAGCAGGTGTAGGGGCGTGGAACAGTAGGGAGGGGGCGCAGACGCTCCATGTGGGGAGGGGTGCAGACGCTCCATGTGGGGAGGGGGCGCAGACACTGCATGTGAGGATGGGTGCAGGCACAGCGCGCAGCGCGCAGGGGAGCACTGAAGCAGGCCTGGGGCACGGACCGAGGAACGCTTAGTATACTTAGTGTACTTAGTTTGTCTTAGATTATGAGATGGCCTTAAGTTAGCCTTAAAATAGAAATTTCTAAGAGCAATTTAAGTCAATTTTTTTTAAGTTGAGTAAGGAAATTTAAGTTGTTTTACATTTTGCTGATGAAGCGCCGACACCACTCTGAAATGGATGGCGCGTCCTCTAAGCCAAGCACAAAGAGGAAGGCTCTTGATTACACAAGCAAGTTTCGCCCTCGGAATGCATTGTCAACAGCCCGGGTGAGCCCTCAGAGCACCTACGATGAATACGACTTCGAAAAGTTTTCCTTCACCATTGATAAATCCGGAAACCTTGATGAACTTCTCGGTCTAGATGAGAAGATCGAGGTGTCAAAAGACTGGAGATCGTTCTCTGACGGCGATATACCTAAGGGCGGGTATATCTCAAAAGGTTTAACTAAATTTGCTTTCATGGTTGGTGGCAAACGTTACCTTTTTCTTGTAGACAACTGAGGTATATTACAGGGCCGGTTCGCGAGCAAACCTTACGCGATCTTTCAGTGCAAGCCAGGCCCTGGTGCCGATGAAAAATCAAATCATACAGATTTGGTCGCGGAGTTGAAATTGCTTGTCTATGGTCAGTATTTTGCGGATTCATTCGCAGAGCGTGCAAAGACATATGACGTCCGAATTCCATGTAAGCCCTATTTTTGTCCGTTGACATCTTTTGCTCAAGCAAGCTAGCTATACGGTGGAATAGTAGTGGTGCTTTCGTCAGGACGTTACCGTTCCACTGGATGGCACCTCAAGCCTAATTTTCAAAACGTTCCTTGCAGCGCCCCTTCTGGATATGTCATCAAGCTTGTATGTTGAAAGGAAGTTCAGTGGCAGTACCACTGCCGGACGTAGCATCGATGTGGTGGGCTCGGCTATTGACGCATATGCCCACCATGTTCTTGTCGATTCAGGGGGCTACTACTACTTACTGATCTTCAAGGTATGTCTTTCCAAGGTCTGGCATTAATGGTCTGCTTATTTCCCATACTTAGGTGTCGTAGGTCCAACTCCAGAACAGCGCGTGGTCTTGTTTGACCCCCAAGCACAATCGTACGTCACTTTCTTGTTCAATTGTGCACCTCATTAATTACTTTTAACAGACGGGCCAAAGATACAGGGCACTGGGATTGCGGCTCAGCTGAGATCGATGCCTGGCTGAAGGCCCACAAGTGCAATGAGTTCTGTGTAAAACTCAAGTTGAAGACTCAGAGTAGCAGGACTAACATAGGACCGAGTCGGATTGGCTTTTCTCGTACTCGTTAAGTATCACGTACTCTTTTTCTTGCACAACGTTATATATTACTTGAGCTCAAATGAGACACCTTAATGCAAACAGAGAGTGCAATTTGACTTGTTGGGCGTGCTGGTCTCGTGCAGTGTCCTTGCCATTTAGGTGCCAAGAGTTAAGAACCGGGGAGAGAGCATCAGAGCGGGTGGGAATCTGTGGGATGCACATGACAGATGCGCAATTCGACGGAGAGTGTGGATTGGCGTGCCTTTGCCACACTTCGATGCCCGAAGGGCTTGTGTAAGATAACATCGAGCTCACCTCCCTGCTGCCGACATCCAAGAAGCGCAAGTATGGGCTGCGTTCGCAGCCTCGAGATTCCCATCCAGCTGGGCCTATCGCCACTGGAGGAAACGCCATGCTCGAGGAGAACACCGCGGGTCTCCTCCCCCTCCAGCTTACCTTGGGCCCACGCCAGTATCTACCCCGCCATCGACCCCGAGCCATTATATGCCACCAAGTCCTACGGTGGAAATGTTGTTCTTGTTACGGGTGCATCGCGCGGCGTTGGGCGCGAGACTGCGCTGCAGTATGCGCATGCGGGCGCTTTAGTGCCGATCCTGGCACGCTCCGGGGATGCCCTCGAAGAGATGAAAAACTTGATCCTCGCTGACGTGCCAGGCGCGGATGTGCTCGTTCTCACTGCGGACGTGTGCGACGTAGAGGCCGTGTGGGGCGCTGTGCAGAGCGTCACCGGCGCTTTGGGAAGCTTGATATACTCATTGCTAATGCAGGTGCTGTCACCGCATTTACGCCAAGTGAGAACCTCCCTTTTGCTTCTTCTGCTGCTGAGGGACTTATTAGTTCATTTCATCAAAGTGTTGAATAGCAAAGATCAGAATACATGGTGGAACACCTTCGAGGTCAACGTACGCAGGTCTTTCAACTTTATCAGGTATATCTTCTTTTCTTCAAGTATTATATTGACACGTTTACTGTTTGACGACCCTCTTCAAAAACGAAACAACTTTTGGCACCACAGTACCCGCTTTGGAAAAGACGTGAGGCTATATCGTCGTTATCTCCTCGTCCGGTGCACAACTATGCTTCCCAGGCGCAAGTGACGCGTGCATCTCTATATTTGCCGTGGATCGCCTGGTCGAATCCATCGCCCTTGGTAACCCGCCCACCCCCTTTTCTCTGGTAAATCAATGGTATTAAATGCATTTTTGCAGAGTATCCGAGTGTCCGTGTGTTCGCACTCGCACCAGGTCTGCTTCCTACATGCATAGCTGCCGAAGCGATCCCGTTTTATGCGGACGGAGGTGGCAGTGGGGCCCCTGACGCAGTTGCGCTCCCTGCTGCGATGATGCTCTATCTTACTTCTGGCCGAGCCAGTCGGCTCTCTGGACGGTTCGTACACTTCACAGATGACATCAACGCTTCCGAGAGTCCTTTTTTTGATGTAATGGGATTGGTAGGTATTGCTCAGCAAAGTGGGATATGGCAGAGGTTGAGCGGTATTGGAAGGACGTGATCTTACAAAGGGGAGGGCTGTTGAATAAGCTGTATATCCCTCGTTCCTGATCATTGGCATTTACGCCATCGTCTTTGCGCCTCTGGAAGGGATTCTTAGATTTTCTGGAGACCGCACAAACACCATTGGACCCCAAAAGAGGATGAGGGAATTTAGTTCTAGATAGTCTATGAATATGTATGAATAGTGTGGCAACTTGTACGTTACACGGATAAATTTCTCACTCAGAAAGTGCTCGCAGGAGAGGTCACATGACCTTCCTCGCCTCATACCAAATGTACCTTCACGTTTCTTCATTCAACAAGAGATGCTGCACCCAATACATTCAAGGCTTGCCTGTCCACCTTCACATTTGGAACCATTTATGGTCGCCGCAGCGTAGTCTGCATGGAACGACTTTGCAGTCTCTGCGGTCGCAGTGACCATGGCAATGAAAGTCTGCGGGGGTTCTGGAACATTTGACTATGCAACGTGATGGCGCATTATCATGGCAGCGACTGAGGGGGTGACGAAAGGGCGACGTGCTGGGGTGCTGACAATGACGGAAGGGGCAACAAAAGGGGCTGCAACTGAGACATGATGGCAAGGGAGTGGCAGGAGTGGTTGGGAAGACAGGGAAAGACAAACGGGCCACCTCTGCGACATGCTAGTGGCAACAGTGAGGGGAATGAACTGGCCAGCTCGCAGGGCAGTGACGACAAGGGGCGGGGCAAACAGATCGGCTCGCAGGGGACCCAGGGGTGGTAGCAACGGAGGGAGATGGACGGGTCACCTCACAGGAATTGATGGCAGAGGAAGGGACGATGAACAGACCACCTCTGCAGGTGATGGCGACGGAGGGAGACAAATGGGCCAAGGTTTTGTGGGAATTGATGGCAGAGGAAGGGACAGAGGAAATGGTGATGAACGGGCCACCTCTGCAACATGGTGGCGGCGATGGAGGGGCCACATCGCTCGTAGGAATGATGGCAGAGCAAGGAGCGACAACCTCACAGGGCGACGACGGTGGGTGAGAGACGAACAGGTCTTCTTGCAGGGGCAGCCATGTGCAGACACCGGCTATGTGCCGACCCACAAAACAGGTCAAGTACAGTTGCAGTTGGGTGCGTTGATGCTTAGGATGAGCACAGAGCACCATGCCAGCATGTGTCGGGGCAATAGACAAGGTAGGGTGACAAGAAGAAGAATGGGCATATTGGACAGTTATTAAGTCACAGTTGTGTTGTTTGTCGCATCATCGCGTCGGTTATCGAGTATCATTGTCTCTTGCACACACACACACACAGGCAAATTCTTTTCCCCGCTGTGACGGCGTTGCATGTTGTATACCAATGCACAATAACATTCATTCACGATATTACTCTATCACATACGAGACAACATCTTGGAGAAAACAACCCAGACATTCTGAAGCGTGAGTTCGCCTATGTGGAGGTTGTCATATACACTCTGCGCTCGCTCGGCATATGCTGGTGTCACAAAGTGGAGGACATCGTCATCCAACTCTGCTATCAGCACATCGATAACTTTAGTATCCACCGTCTGTAAACAATTTTCACCACCGTATCGAGAATAAAGCATCATCGCGGTGTGAGGGGAACAACCAGATGGTAACTGCTTCCGGCGGTCCTTTCTGGTTACATGATTATTGAAATGGTGGCGAAGCTTGTCAAGCTCTGCCTGGATCAGAGTTGACCATAACCATTGCGCGAGGTTGCTGTTTTGATTATGAAAAAGCAACCACAACCAGGAATGAGCAACATACTAGTGATCCGAGTTGGACTCGATGTACACCGAGGCTCCCGCATCCCAGAAAATTTTGATGTTGTCACCCCATTGGAGGCGCAGACGGAGCCATCCCCGTTCAATAGTGATGTTGTGAATGCTCTTGAGAAACCGGTGAGCGGGGAGTTCATCAATGGAAAGATGGTCTGCGAAGGACTCTCTGCACCCGGTTTTATTGATGTCATGTGGTGAGGTACCAGAACGTACCTCAACGCGTTAGCCAGACCAAAAACTTCTGTTGTCTCACTCCCACAATCGGTGCTCATCTGGAGAGGCATACCTCCTTGTTCCTTGATAAGTTGAAGAAATAAAAGTGCAACGGCCTTCTTCAAGCGGTTGTTGGGAACAACCCAAAGCCCAAGCCACTTTGAGGACCATTTGTCACGCACTCCCCAGATGGGAAACCCGATCCCGGCCAATTTGTCGTGGCCATCGCCACTCCATTCATGATGTGGCCCGAGTGATGTCAGCATGCTTCGATGAACCTTCTTGGCAGCAGGTTCACGGATGGAAAAGCCGGCATCATCATGAAGGTGCATCTCTGATCGTATGAAAGATCTGGCACAGAATATTATGGAAAACGACAGGTGGACATATAAGCACATTACTCACCGTGTGAGATGGACACCTGTGTTCAAGACAATGCCTTCCCCAACTGTCTTCAGACCTCGTCTGCTCGTTGGGTCCTTTGCCAATTCATCGAGAACGAGTTGTCGCTTCTCTGGTAAAGGCATAGCTCGGGTTGTGGCACCACTTCCGAGGAGCCCATATTGTTTTCGTCGGCGTACAATTGTTGACTCACTGCTTACCATGTCACAAACAAAACTAGTAGAGCAAAAGTATGCCACACACCTTATATCAAGGCCATGTTCTTTAAGGAGCATCTCCTTGATTTCTTCCTTCTTGACAATGTTGCCGCGTCATACTCGCGAATCCATTTTTCCACGTTGGGGTCATCACGCTTTGCTACAGTCGAACAGTTAATAACTTCGAAAATCAGGATTAGAAAGAGACATACGACAGTTTTTGTACTGGTTTATACCAGTGGGGTTGTTGTTCGAAGGTCGTGACGCAGATGCCATTTAAAACGGGGGGGGGAGCATCTTGTCACCACCTCCCTACTTATAGTTGCGTCCTCATGGCAGGACCTCTTGTGAGGAACCAACGGCCATCATGTTCCTGTACGTCATCCACTTGAGTGATGATCCTTATGCCGCAGCCCATGCTGCAGCGTGTCGTTGCCTGTGCATGCATATACAGCACGTTGCTCTTGTCATCCAATACCACCGCCCCCAGCCCTGCCTTGGGTGGCGCGGTCGCGATGGCGCTTCTCGCGGACTGAGAATGCGCAGGCATTGGTTAAGTGAGCCCGTGCGTGGCATGGTAAGAGGGTGGCGCATGAATCGACGTTGATGGGAGGTGGGGTGCCAGTGGACCCGTCGCCATCGTTTGCGGCACTGAGGTAGAAGTCTGGGCCCAGGCTGTGGCAGGCTGGCCAAGTGAGAGTCATCATCGTGCTGACCAAATAAGCAACCGAGTTCCTCCGGATGAGTCCGAGTCGTTTTCACGGTAACGGGGGTGGGATAACAGGGCACTAAGCATCCGATGCCATAGGTGTGGGCGCCAGTGCAGTGCACGGTGCAGGACGAGGGGGGACAAGCAGTGGCTGCTACCTAGAGGGTGTGTGATTGAGAATGTGTCGACGCGGCGGGGAATCGATATTACAGTAATCAGCGGTGATTTGAAGACGTACTCGTTCACTTCGACACTACATGCAGGCAGGCCCACCCGCCCACCCGCGCCTATCTGGCTTCCGGTGGACAAGCTGTCCCAATCAAGTATCTTGCAAGGTCTCGTATAGGGCTCTTCATTTGACTGCTACTCGAAGTCTCAAACGTACTGGTAAGGTGACGGGAGACGGCTGTACCTCCGTAGCTTGGAGGAGAACTCAAGGAGAATTGTCGACTGGCCAGTGGCTGATACGGCAAGCTGACTCAAGATGGCCCGATTAGGTCGGAATGAGTCATGGACCATGGACCATGGTGCATGATTAATTGCATGATACCCACAGCTTGTGCACCAGTTGGTGCGGTGACCGAGGTCTTTCCATTGCTGGCCTTGGCGGGACATCTCGAATTGGTTTAGGTAAGCCATTGCAACCCTAAGTACATTGTGTGGATCCCTAAAAGAAGCCTGAGGTAAAGGATTTCCTACGTTACTAGTGAAGTCCACTTTGAATTCCTGGCTGACACTAATGGCGCACCGTACGTGTCCCGGAAGCGTGCCGCAACCGTTGTGTGAGTGTGGCGGGACTGCCGGGGAGACCTCGCTTAGTAAGGGGCGCCACTCGATTGTGGTTCGGTCAATGTTATGACCGCACAGTCAGAGGACCCTGGAATATGCCTTGACAGGCTGTTCGCCCAAAAGTCAACTTTTTGGCCAATTTGTCCAGATGATTTTCCGCCAAATTTTGCCATTTTTGTCTGGATGGGTCCCAGCCTCCCGGAATTTTTGCCAGATATGTCCGGATTGGACGAACAGCCTCTAGTGCGTGATTTTGGCTTCTCCAGCGCCTAAAAACCCCAAAATTTTTCGAAAGAATGTGGATAGTTTCGTAGCAGTCTGGAATGACCAACTGTCTCTGCTTTTCGGCCAGGACTTGTTGCGGAAAAGTGGCTGTGAATGTCTTTCCAGTACCAATCCAGTCTGCGGGAATAAAAAGGGGCCCAGGAAGCATGTCAATGACATCTAGATCCTCCATTGCCGACTTGGAGCAGTAGAACGATATTGCGATGGCAAACTCGATGAGACTGTAAAAAAAAATTGCAAATATCATTGTATGACCATCCCAACAGACTCCCGACGGCCTCATATTTATCCGGATGCCAAAACGGCCCCCGAGCCTTTCCTACTAATTTGTCCGGATTCTGTGAACTACCTGACCCCAAATTTGGCCTGTTTTTGTCCGGATAAAAACCGGCCTACGGGCTCGAAAAGCTCAAATTTCGTCCGGACCGGCGAACGGCCGGTCCGGGCATATTCCAGGGTCCTACAGTCGGTGGTTCCCTCCTCGATCCGATCGATCACTTTGATCCCTTGCAAGGATCGATCTTTGGCCATCCTGGATGAAGCATCCGTCCTCGATTTCATACGAAGTGACCATGGGCCCATGAGGTGGGGTGTACCCTTTCCTTCCATTCACAGTTACTCTGAAGCCTTCTGTTTTCATTTCTGTGTATTGCAATCGTGGTCAGGCATGCTGAACGTTCCCTGCCAAAGAAAGTGCCAAAGCGTGTGCAAAATGTAAAATGAAAGAGAATTCATCGACACTCGCGTGCTGACGCTACAGGAGCTGGTACCGACACCCAGCGTCAAAAGGACCGTGAACGGGATCGAGAGCGCTAGCGACGGTACTGCAACAAGGTGGAATCCCCTCTATCTTGTGGTTGAGGTGTGGGAGGGGTGGCGACCGAGAGAGAGACTCGGAGAGCGAGAGTACGCTGGGTCGCCGTCGCTGAGAGGAAAATACAAGAGTCTTGTGCTTGCCGTTGAGGGAGGTGTGCGTTAGGGAGGGAGAGCATTGAGGTGTGAGCGCACTGGGAAAGGGAAGCGAGTTAGGGAGGGAGGGCGACGAAGACGACAAAGAAGAAGGCAAGGGCAAGGGCAGAACATACTAGGACAAGGCAACGACGGTATTGGCACAAGGACGATGGCATCGAGGCAACTCAGTCCGAAAAAAACTGACGACGGTGGCATAATGGCAAGGGAGAGATATGGGAGCTAAGCTGCAAGGGGGCCATTGCACGTGAAAGTTGTCAACAGAGCGAGATCATCCAGCAACGAACAACGAACAAGGCCCCATATAATGTTACGGCCCGAAAAAGTACAATCGACACCATCAGGCCTATGGCTCTCATCACTGTCCTGGACTCCTGGACTACTACTACATGAATGTCCGGATGATACTTGGAGCCCAGAGGTACTGCTCGCACCCAAGCTCGAACAGACTCTTTTCTAGGTTATTTGAGTAGATAGGTCACTACATACATCTATAAACCACTTTTTATTACTCCCACTGATATTTGTACCCATTCCCAAACTGAAAATTCATGCGCGCCTAACTTTAGAACATTCTCTTCTCCGCGTTCTCTTCTCCACGTTCCCCCATTATCTAAGCGAGTGCATCAGTATTCCTGCACTTTACTTTTTGGTGCTTTTTAGTGCTTGTACAAGCCAAAAAAGCCACAAAAGTCAAAAAGCGACAAGCAAAACAAGGTAGGTCCAATTTTCGACAAGTTCGATGTATTGTTTGCTCGACAAGATGTGACAAGTTAACAATATGATAAGTCCAAACTTAACTGATAGAAAAAGGGTTTTTTTATTAAAGATATTATTTATGAATTTGCGATCGGCACATTGCTTACAAATACCAGGTTCATCATAACGAGCACTCGTGTGAAAGTCATGACCGCAAACGGCATAGATTAGATTTGCACTGTATATTGTAGATAATACTAGATTAAGGCACAACGCTGGGGGGCTACTGGTACGACAACGCGCTTGTGTAACATGTAAACCAAAACCACATAACGCAGGCATAGAAATCAGTAGATAAGAATCGGGAAGAATCGGGAAATTCAATGAAAGCTGGTGTGAAAACGAAGGTGGTATTGAGATGGCGACAAATTCGCAATCGTGAGCATGGATTTTAAAAGCCTGTGGACAAGCGTCATTAGATTATCAAACATCAGGGTACTGAAAACATACTCGGAAGAATCGGGAAATCTAATGAAAGCTGGTGTGAAAACGAAGGTGGTATTGAGACGGCAACAAAATTGCGATCGTGAGCATGCACTTTGAAGCCTGTGGACAAGCGTCGACACATCATTAGATTGTCAAACATCAGAGTAATAAAAACGTACCATGCTTCATTCTTCTGCAGGGGGACTGCTTGCGACATAAAGGGTGCGACGTTTCTGTTGCATAGATGACGCATTTGGCCTTGGGAGGTCCTCGGTAATTTGGGCTATACCGATGATGTCCATGATCCTCAACCAACGTCGCTCGCTTAGAGCCTTCGCATTGGCCCCATAGTCTTCGATCATATGGCCAACCATCTCGCGGGAAAATTGGCCAACATTGACACGTTCACCAGAATGATACATTTTAAAAGCGCGTTCAACCTAAAGCGATAACAGTAAGTTACACAGAAAACTAAAAGAGACGTGGTCCATACACCTGCAGCTGCCATGGCAAGAGCTCCTGTAAGGCGGCCATAGTCGTGGCAAGTACCATCGCACCATCTGAAGAAAGGCGAAACAAGCTGGATTATAAATGTCGATTCGAATATATTGTCTGGGCGCTGAAGCGGTGTACATCAGAAATGATTTGTAGCGGAAATGAAAAACTATCTTACAACATAAGCAGGGTGGTCTTCGGAAACAACACAGCCTATGGGCGTAGGTATTCCCCAAATGGAAGGGCCGTTACTCCTGGTAGCCCATGCTGCGTACGTCGCAATTTTGTCGGGATGCCCAGCATATTTTTCGGTGCCAAAAAAAGACGAAACGATTTTCAAAGCCTCGCGGCCGAAATATGTCCGTTTCTCATTCAAACGGTCCTTAGCCTGATAAAGAGTTAGTTGTTTACAGACAAATATGGTGCGTACGAACCATGCAGTATAATTTATCACCGGATTTGATATTATATCCCGATTTCGGGTATACAGTATCGAGGATGACTTGTAAAGTTATCAAGAAGGTTGAGCCATCCTCATGAAGTTGCCAAGGGTTCGTCGCAGACCCCAGGCAGGCATAAAGAGTCGGGAGGAATGATGTACTCCATTTACCCCTCGCAAATATAGGTAAACCATCAGCGTCATAGGCGATACTCAGTGTGCCGATCGTCGACGAGTCCACAAACAAGGCCTCAGATTTTACCTTCAAGGATTTGGTTCTCGACCTGGACACTCCCGAGGGCGAGGCATTAGCGCCATGGTTAATGGCTGCACGCTTGAGATAAGATCCTGTCGCCTTTTGGCCACCATCGCTATCATCGTCATCCGTGACAACTAACACGAGCTGAGAGTTACAAATGAGCACAAAGCACCAAAGGACATAAATGCTCATAACACACAGAATTCTCGCGGTTCTTGGCAGTTGAAAGTTTGAGGTTTGGCTGGGCTGAAAAAGCGTCATCATCCTCAAGGCCACCCAACACTTGTTTGTCAGATAAATGAGTTGCCGTGGACCTAGACCCTTTTTGACCCCAGCCCGGTACAAGACCAGAAGGGAATGACGCGCTGTCGTACCGTAACCATCAGGCCCATCAAAATGTGAAGGCGAATGGAATAAATACCTCTTATTCGCCGGCGCTCTCTTCTTCCCTTTAATAAGGGCCTCTTTCGCTGCGTTGACCGCTGCTCGTGTCTCACCCTTCGCGGGTTTTTTCTTCCTCTACAAAGATTATCAGTATTTATCACAACGCCAGGAAATCAACATACCACATTCTTTACAGGGGCCTTGAGAGCCGCGACCTCATCGACGTCCGTATGACCATCAAACTCTGAGTTGGTGAAGTCTTCAATGGGATCGGACATCTCGACGTCACTATCGACAAGCGTGTTGATAACATCCTGGCCTTGCCTCTCGTCGGCCAACTCCAGCTGAAGTTCCAGTTCGGCAAGAATCTCGACTTCTCTCAACTTGATAGCTTCGAAATTACGTTGCAAAGTTGCGACCCGGACCTTCTCTGTTGCAACCTGAGACGAGGTGCGCCTTGTACCCGGTTTGTCGGGGGCGCCTGGGTTGACAACACGATTGGCTCGTACAGGACGAGGAGACCGGGGTGGGACTTGGATGCTCCCCCGCTTACGTGGTTGCAACGCAGCATCGATGTCGTTTACCTTCGTCCTCTTCGCAGCAGGCTGATCCTCATCAGAGCTAGGGTCGCCATCGCCAGGAGGTATGTCCTTGTTCACGATTGCTGTCTCAGATGGTGATACGGCGCTGCTATTAGCAGTGAAACCAGCCGTCTCCAGTGGGGTCGGAGGTGGCAGTTTTTTCACAGGTCGGGCTCGCTTTTGTGGCGGAGGGCGAGGGGGTGGTGCAACAGATGATACCTGCGTGGAGACGTCTGTGGCAGCATATGTTCGAGTAAGACCGCGCCGTTTGGAGGGCATGGTGATGATAGGGACTGAGCTGGGTTACGAGGATTATGGGTGTCGGCGAGGAGATGGAGTAGAAAATGAGGGTGAATTAGAACGAAAAGTTTGGATAAATGACTGGATGTCTTGAGAAACGGAAATGTAGCTGCCAGTAAGGCGACACGAGGACCTCAGACGACTTCATGTACTGTATGATGGCGGTAAGGTGTGCGGCGTCTTGGTCACACACATGTGTGACAGGTACGTCGGTGTTTGGCCATGGCCGCTGTTTGCATGTTTTGGCGTGGCTCTGGCTCACGTTCTAACTTACTTCTCCCACGAACTATATTCGGTTTTCTGTTTTTTGGGGTCTAGCACGGGATCGTCGTCTTGGCGGCCATCGATGATCACATTGGGGCTTACCACTTGTCTGGGCAGCCGCTGCAATTCGTTGGACCTAGCACAAAGCCGGCCTGTCTCTGCACTCTCGCACTGTCGATAATGTGTCCATCTCCAATCAAACCATCATCTATTCTGAAGACCTGAAGCTTGCAGGTAATTACTTTTGGTTTTGTTAACTGCCGTTCCCGATCGCTTGATTTTGGGGGTCTAGCACGGCGCCTTGTCTCAGCAGCCATTTCTGCACTCCCGTTGACGGTGTTTGGGCCTCGCACTCACCTAGACAGCCGTTTCAATACTCCTGTTATGGGACTAGCCCTTTTATTGACAGCCGTTGCTGCACTCCTGCGTTGTTGACGATGTGGCAATTTCCAACCAAACCATCGTCTATCCAAGAGACTCATGAGTAATTGCTTCTATTCACAAGATCACACCTATTCACACCGTTCCCAATCTTTCTAATTTCTAGGGTCTAACACGGGATCCTTGTCTCGGCAGCAGTTGCTGCGCTCCTGTTGAGGCCTAGCGCTTGTTTCCACACTCCTGCCCTGTTGATGATGTGGCGATCTCCAACCAAACCATCCATCGTCTATCCTAGTATAAGGTGATGTTCTACCACCATTCCTGATCTTTCTGATTTTGGCGTCTAGCGCAGGATCCTTGTCTCATCACTGCACTCCCGCGCTGTTGATGATGCGGCAATCATCTCCAAACAATCATCTACGAGGTCACGTTGTACTACCTTTCTCCCACATTTCCAATCGTTCTTGGCGTCTAGCACAGGATCCTTGTCTTGACAGCCGTCGCTACACTTCCGCGCTATTGATGATGCGGCGACCTTTACCCAAACAATTGTCTACAAGGTTACGTTCTACCACCGATACCATTCCCGATACCTCTGATTTTTGGCGTCTAGCATGGGATCCTTCTTTCGGTAGTCGTTGCGGCACTTCCGTGCTGTTGACGATGTGGTGATCTTCACCCAATTCACCAAACAGTGTTTTGACCCTCTGTCCGCTTCCTTTAGTACAACCACCTTGTCGCGTCTTGAGCTTCGCTGTTGAAATAATTCGGGGCATTGTAGTCGCCAGAACCAAGGCATCGAGGACAAAAGTTGCCACAATCGAGGTTGCCATGCGTCCGGTGTCCTTGGAGCGGTGACCCTTTCATTTCTGTGTATTGATTATGTTCTACCACCTTTCTCCCACCTATGGACACCCATTCCCGATCTTTCTGATTTTTGACATCTAGTCGTCCTTTCTCGGGTCAAAAAGATGCCGATGGTTCGATGCACCGCGATTATTATGCTTCGACGAGTCAGTGGGCGTTCGCGGGGCATACAGCTCCCTGTGGACTCGGACGATGCTGCCTCAGGCTCGACAGGGTGGTGCATCGGGCACGGGATCCTTGTCTCAGCGGCCATTGCTGTGCTCCTGTTGAGGCCTAGCACTGCCACTCAGTATTCCCATTGGGACTAGCACTTTTCTTGACTGCGATCGCTACACTCCCACATTATTGAGGATGCGGCGGCGATCTCTAATTGCAACCTCTGCTCAAACGATCATGACATCTACAAGGTCACGTTCTATCACGTTCTCCCACCCCGATCTTTCTAATGTTTGGTGTCTAGTACAGGAGTACAGGATCCTTGTCTTGACAGCTGTCGTGTCAGCTATTCAATTGATGATGCGGCGACCTTCACCCAAACAATCGTCCACAAGGTGGCGTTCTACAACCTTCTCCCACTTATGGACAACTTTCCTGATCTTTCTGATTTTTGGCATCTAGTCGTCCTTTCTTGGGTCAAAAAGCTGCTGATGATTCGATGTGTCACGATTATTATGCTTTGACGAGTCAGCGGGCGTCTGGCACAGGATCTCTGTCTCAGTTGCTTTGGCACTCCCGTGCCGTTGATGATGCAGCGATCTCCTTTCTAGGGTCAAAAAGCTGCCGATGGTTTGATGTGCCATGATTATTATGCTTCGACACGTCAGCGGGCGTCTGGCACAGGAACTCTGTCTCAGTTGCTTTGGCACTCCCGTGCTGTTGATGATGCAGCGATATCCTTTCTCAGGTCAAAAAACTGCCGATGGTTCGATGCACCACGATTATTATGCTTCGACGAGTCAGCGGGTGTCTGGCACAGTATTTCTGTTTCAGTCGTTTTGGCACTCCCGTGCTGTTGATGACGCAGCGATCTCCATTCAAGCCACAAGGTATGTTCTACCACCTTTCTCCAACCTATGGACGCCCATTCCCAATCTTTCTGATATTCGGCATCTAGTCGTCCTTTCTCGGGTCAAAAAGCTGCTGATGATTCGATGCGTCACGATTATTATGCTTCGACGAGTCAGCGGCGTCAGGCACAGGATCTCTGTCTCAGTTGCTTTGGCACTCCCGTGCTGTTGACAATGCAGCGATCTCCTTTCTCGGTCAAAAGCTGCCGATGGTTCGTTGCGCCATGATTTTATGCTTCGACGACTCAGCGGGCGTCTGGCACAGGATCTCTGTCTCAGTTGCTTTGGCACTCCCGTGCTGTTGACAATGCAGCGATCTCCTTTCTCGGGTCAAAAAGCTGCCAATGGTTCGTTGCGCCACAATTATTATGCTTCGACGAGTCAGCGGGTGTCTAGCACAGGATTTCTGTCTCGTCGTTTTGTCTCAGTCGTTTTGGCACTCCATGCTGGTGATGACGCAGCGATCTCCATTCAAGCCACAAGGTATGTTCTACCACCTTTCTCCAACCTATGGACGCCCATTCCCAATCTTTCTGATATTCGGCATCTAGTCGTCCTTTCTCGGGTCAAAAAGCTGCTGATGATTCGATGCGTCACGATTATTATGCTTCGACGAGTCAGCAGGCGTCAGGCACAGGATCTCTGTCTCAGTTGCTTTGGCACTCCCGTGCTGTTGACAATGCAGCGATCTCCTTTCTCGGGTCAAAAAGCTGCCGATGGTTCGTTGCGCCATGATTTTATGCTTCGACGACTCAGCGGGCGTCTGGCACAGGATCTCTGTCTCAGTTGCTTTGGCACTCCCGTGCTGTTGACAATGCAGCGATCTCCTTTCTCGGGTCAAAAAGCTGCCAATGGTTCGTTGCGCCACAATTATTATGCTTCGACGAGTCAGCGGGTGTCTAGCACAGGATTTCTGTCTCGTCGTTTTGTCTCAGTCGTTTTGGCACTCCGTGCTGGTGATGACGCAGCGATCTCCATTCAAGCCACAAGGTATGTTCTACCACCTTTCTCCAACCTATGGACGCCCATTCCCAATCTTTCTGATATTCGGCATCTAGTCGTCCTTTCTCGGGTCAAAAAGCTGCTGATGATTCGATGCGTCACGATTATTATGCTTCGACGAGTCAGCAGGCGTCAGGCACAGGATCTCTGTCTCAGTTGCTTTGGCACTCCCGTGCTGTTGACAATGCAGCGATCTCCTTTCTCGGGTCAAAAAGCTGCCGATGGTTCGTTGCGCCATGATTTTATGCTTCGACGACTCAGCGGGCGTCTGGCACAGGATCTCTGTCTCAGTTGCTTTGGCACTCCCGTGCTGTTGACAATGCAGCGATCTCCTTTCTCGGGTCAAAAAGCTGCCAATGGTTCGTTGCGCCACAATTATTATGCTTCGACGAGTCAGCGGGTGTCTAGCACAGGATTTCTGTCTCGTCGTTTTGTCTCAGTCGTTTTGGCACTCCCGTGCTGGTGATGACGCAGCGATCTCCATTCAAGCCACAAGGTATGTTCTACCACCTTTCTCCAACCTATGGACACCCATTCCCAATCTTTCTGATATATGGCATCTAGTCGTCCTTTCTCGGGTCAAAAAGCTGCCGATGGTTCGATGCGCCATGATTATTATGCTTCGACGAGTCAGTGCGTGTTCGTGGGGCATACAAGCTCCCTGCAGACTCAGACGATGCTGCCTCAGGCTCGACAGGGTGGCGCATCGGGCACAGGATCCTTGTCTCGGCGGCCATTACTGTGTTCTTGTTGAGGCCTAGCACAGCCGCCGCAGTGCTCCCATTGGGACTAGCACTTGTCTCGGCTACACTCCGGCGCATGATGGCAACCTCCACCCAAACGATCGCAATATCCACAAGGTCAGTTTCCACTTTCTCCCACATATGGACAGCATTCCCGATCTTTCTGATTTTTGGTGTCTAGCACAGGGTCCTTGTCTCGGCAGCGCTGCAGTGCTCCCATTGGGGACTAGCACCTGTCTCAGCTGCCATTGCTGCACTCCCGCATTATTGAGGATGTGGCGGCATTCTCCAACCAAACACTTTGTCTATCCTGGAGATTGACGGGTAATTGCTCCTAGTCGCATGATCACATTCTGTCACCTATGGACACCATTCCCGATCTCTCTGATTTTCAGTCTCTTTTAGGGTCTAGACGTGTCTCAGTAGCCGTCGCTGCGCTTCCACGTTGTTGATGACACTACAATCTCTCCAGCGGCATACAACTTGAACATTCATGGCGGACCTCACTGAGGTATGACGGGCCATAAAGACGCGCGACCCAGATTGGGCTTGGTCTGGGCCTTACAGATGCCATCATCGAAGAAGGTTTGTATGTCACTGTATCGTGTCCAATGCACCGATGCTCTGGCTTGAGGAAGTATAGATATGTAATAGTCTAATTACTGTACCGCAGTTTTTCAATAAATGCCGTTGTTGACCTTCTCCCGTCTGTAATGAATGGAGCAGTGTAACAGGTACGATGCATCAGGGTCAGTCCCTTTAGTTCAGTGTGTCCGTGTTTGTTGATCTGTGGTTGAACCCGTTTTTCTGACGTCGCGAGTCCAACACGGGAATCTGGTACTCTCACCATGGATCCATCTAGTCAACCACGCACTTCATTTCCATGTCCGAGCTGTCCTCTGGTTTGCAAGTCGGGTCGTGGACTTGTTCAACACCAACAGACTATCCATCACAATTTACACCTGACGATGATGCCGACAGCCAGTCGTTTACTACAAAACTCCATCCCTTTTTAAATGGTACAGTACATTCTCATCGTCTATTATAGTATCTGGCTAACATTGTTCTTCAAAGCTATTCCCTGTGACCGGAACGGCAACTATCTTCCCCCATTTTCTCCTCCTCCCCTACCCGAAGACGACCCAGCACCAAATTCTTGGCGGCCGTATGAATCTAGGGCAGAATTCAACTTTTCCTATTATCATTTCGTTGAGGCTCAGAGTTCAGCTTCCGAAATTGATAAAGTTCTCGATATTTGGGCCGCTATTGTGATGAAGTACGGAGGCGAAGCCCCATGGACAAACGCTGCCAGCTTTTACCAGACCATCGATGCTATTTGGCACGGTGATTCCCCATGGAAGACCTACTACATCCAATATCAAGGCCCACGACCGCCTGGTATCCCTCCGAAATGGATGACGGAGAAGTATGTGCTCTGCGCAAGAGACTCACGACAAGTATTACAACACCAATTGGCCACCACACAGTTCAAGGGTAAAATCAACCTCGTTCCATATCGCCAGTTTGATGGCAAGAAGCAGCGGGTGTGGTCGAATCTAATGTCGGCCGATTGGGCATGGTCTCAGGCGGTTTGTACCGCATTCACCAATGCTAAACTAAACTGACAATATTTGATTTGTAGGACACAATCGCGGAGAAGGTAGCCAATCATGGCGCAATGTTTGTCCCTGTCATTGCTGGCAGCGACAAAACCACGGTCTCAGTGGCAACGGGACACCAGGAATATCACCCAGTCTATATGTCGATCGGAAATCTCACAAACATCGTTCGACGTTCTCATGGAAATTCAGTACTTCCCGTCGCGTTCCTCCCTATCCCCAAAAGTAAGCTTCTCTGATGTTTTTCTACTCCTGCTAACGTCGCTTGCAGCTTCTAAAAACCAGCGGAAGACCACCAAGTATCAAACATTCTGTCGGCAAATGTATCACGCCTGCCTCGCTCGCGTATTTAACCCTCTGAAGGATGGAATGACGACCCCAGAAGTGGTCAGATGTCCAGATGGGCACTTCCGACGTGCTGTATATGGCCTTGGGCCATACATTGCCGACTATCCGGAGCAAGTCTGGCTTTCTGGCATCGTCCAAGGGTGGTGCCCAAAGTAAGTCGTCCAGTACCGCTTTCATCCAAATTCTCAGAAATTTGTAGATGTAACGCTCATCCTGAGAATCTGGATGGATCTGGCACACATCGGCGAACGAAAGTAATTACCGACTACATCATTGGCACCTGGAATCCCAGCATTGTTTGGACTGATTTTGGTTTGCGAGCGGACGTTTTGGTAGGTTTGAACTTCCAGAATTTGCATCGGTCTCTTGATTCTGATTTATAGCCCTTCACACATGAATTCCCGCGCGCCGATATTCACGAGCTCATCACCCCTGACTTACTTCATCAAGTCATCAAAGGGACGTTCAAGGACCATCTCGTCACATGGGTTACCGAGTATCTGTATGAAGAGCACGGGGAAACAGGAGCAAACGCCATCCTTGGGGATATTGATCGTCGGTACATGGTTTTTTCTGGTTTCCTGTAAGATTCCAGGTTTTGCTCACTATCATCTCAAGAATATCTGCAGTGCCCGCTTTTCCAGGATTACGACGCTTCCCAGATGGCCGTGACTTTGCGCAGTGGACTGGTGATGACTCCAAAGCGCTTATGAAGGTAATCCCTATTTTCCACGTTAACAGCGGGTATTAACCCAACACATTTCAGGTCTACCTTGCAGCGATCGTCGGTTATGTACCATCTGCGATGGTGAAGACGCTTTCGGCCTTCCTTGACTTCTGCTATATCGCCCGCCGTAATGCTCTCACTGTTGATGCCCTTGAGGAACTCAAAACTGCCTTGGACCGCTTTCATTTTCACCGAGATGTGTTTGTAGGCACTGCGGGTGTTAGTGGGGAGCGCATTTCCCTCCCGCGACAACACTCCATCATGCACTATTGCCGCTCTATCCAACTTTTTGGCTCACCAAACGGACTTTGTTCATCAATCACTGAATCTAAACACATCAAGGCAGTCAAGGAGCCGTGGAGACGTTCAAGCCATTACAAGGCCCTCAAACAGATGTTGGTGACGATTTCGCGATTGGAGAAGCTTTCTTCGGCACGCCGAGTCTTTTCCCGGGTTGGTATGATGGAGGGCACGACGTCATCATACACAGCGATGATTCTCCGTGGCGAACTCCCTCAGCCAAGGGCAAATGATGATGGTGACAACGAAGACAATGACGCTGGCCCTGTCCACGGGCCCAGAACCCTTTCCTCTATCGAGCTTGCTCGCAAAGCTGGTTTGTTTCTTTTCGGTGTAGCTGTTTCGGAACATTACTTATACATAATCTTCTCCTAGTACGAGGGTACCCACGGGCTGTTGACGATCTTGCAGCCTATATCAATCAACCACAATTTCCACAGCTCCTTCGGCACTTCCTCTACGAACAGCTTAACCCTAACCCGGACGTTCCAGACGTCGACATCAACGATTGCCCTTACTTTGGTGGGCCAATCAGTGTTTACCATTCTGCGACTGCGCGTTTCTATGCGCCCAGTGATCTTTGTGGGGCTGGTGGGATGTACCGGGAACGCATCCGCTCAAACCCAAACTGGCGTGGAGAATACGCTCGACTGATACGATGTTTGTTGAAACCAATGCCAGGCTTGATGGAATGCCGGGCATGACAATTGCCCGCGCTCTTCTCTTTTTTTCATTTACATTCGATAACAGATATTATCCGTGCGCGCTCGTCAATTGGCTTGTGCCTGGTGATGAGCCCGATGAGGACACTGGGTTGTGGGTCGTGCAACCGGAGTTTGAGGGCAATGGACGACACCGCACACTCTCAATCATTCATTTGGATTGTGTGGCGCGTGCTGCACATCTTCTGCCTATCTATGGCTCATCTCCCATTCCCGAGGACTTTCACTTCTCTGACGCACTTGATGCGTTTCGTGCTTACTTTGTCAACCGATTCGTCGATCACCATACCCATGATTTCATTAGTAGTTGTCTTATCATATAGATCTTTGGCAATAGATCTTTGGCAATGTTATAAAATAGTGCTTTGCGATAAACTTAATCCAAAAAAGGAAATGGGTAGACTTATTTGTCAGAAATAGGTATTTTTATCAATTAATTCTTTAAAATAAATTCTAGCTTGTTGACTTGTCGACCTTTTTCAGCTTGTTGGCTGGCTGATCAGCTAAAAAGCACTAAAAAGGGCCCTAAAGTTGGCAAGCAAAGTGCCTTCTTGCTGATGTGAGTCCTCTCCTCGCGAGTTGCGATCTAGTGTGTAATTCATATCTGGGTCCTGAAGGGATAGTATAATCGATATCATTATTGGCAAAGGAGCGCGAAAAGTTGTTTGAAGGAAGCGAAGCTCTGAGATCAGTGACAAGACTGAAAACAAGCATTATATCCTTCTGGGAAAAAATCACTTTGTTTGTTCCCGGTTTTCACTAGAGAATGGTGCTCACTCGCAAAAAACTTGAAAAAACTCCGCTTTCAGTGGCGCTTGGACCACGTGTGGTCATCACGTGGTTGGTTGACGCTAACTCCGCCAAACATCTGCTTATATAAGAGATGAGCCGTTCTCATCACTCATCATGGCCGAGATTGAAATCTTCCTAAGTACTGATGAAACCCAAATGTCCTTTCTTTCAATTCCCCGCGACGATATCGAGAGACTCGCCGTCTCACCATTTCGATGGATGCGCTATGTTATGTTCGCCATTTGCGGAGCTCCTGGCGACCTTTCTACAACACCCGACGGTCCCGCTGTGGACTACGAAAACACTGAAATTGCCAATGACGAAAATACATACTACTATCGGCCTTCGAGTAAGCTTTCTTTTTGTGTGTGAGATTGCTGTTCACAGTGTCCCGACTTCTCCAGTTCCTTGTGCCTTTGTAGACTATGAGGGTTTAAACGACCGAATAACAACTACCGACGGAACAGCACGCCGCGTAGATTTCCGAGAGTGTGTCTTAGAACGGGATGGACCTGCCTGTGTTGTTACACAGGAGCAAGGAGAAGACTGTGACGCGTCACACCTGATTCCCCATTGCAAAGGCGATGATGTGAGATTTGTGGTCAGTTCATATAATCATTTCATGACGTTGTTTTTCAGTACATTAGACAAGTAATGCGACTTCGTTCTCCTGAAGATGGCTCGGCACCAGGGCCCAGGATTGATATGACAGAGAACGGTATCTTTCTTCGCAAGGACGTGCATTCGAAGCTTGGTAGAGGGCAGGTTGCCCTCATAAAGGTGTGAAACTTCGGTACTACATTTCTAGTGACCGTTTTAACCAATCTTAGACACCAAACTATGGGCTGCGTCCCGAAGACATAAGGAGGTTTCCTCGAGGTGACGAGCGCGAGGTTTACATTACGCTTCAGTGGATTAAGAAGCCCGAGAATTACGACCCTAGAAAATCGCAAGCGTTTGAAGCCATTCAAAGTGCAGGGATAGATCCTTACCCAAATTTGGCTCACGATGCACTGCAAAATGTCGATGCACTCTTTCAAGGCCAAGGAGTTCCGCTACCCTCTACCGTTATCCTCGACTATCTTTACGGTATTGCCGCTTACAAAGCCTGGAGTAGCAAGCACGGTGACAGTTTCAACCAAATGATGGCGTACCGCAAGAAACATTACGCACAGATTCCACCATCTATCCCTGCCCCACCAGATGTTGACACCGATGTTACTTCTGGACCAGACGACCCCAACGACACCGATTATAAACCCCCCAAGCCACGGAAACGCCACGCTCCAACAAGGAGGAGTGGTCTGGAGGACACCATGGACGAACTCAATTTGTTATTAATGTATTTCCATGGAATCACGCCAGAAATGGCTGCCGAACGCAGGCAGAAAGAAATAGAGCGGGAGGAGCGAGTAGCTCAGGAAGCGGGCCGAAGCAAAGTGATGGAGTGGAGGAATCATGTGGGCGTCCACTGAAATGTATTCATAATTGTTGCGTGCCTATCGTTTTGTGGGCACGGTGTCTACTGTATAAATGGATTTTCCTTCTGCGGGCCCGGCGCCCTTGTCAGTGTAAACCGCCCGGGAACAATCGAGTGGAATAAGCCTCGGGCTTGACTCTATGTCGTCCACATTGTGACTGACACACCGACTTCATGCACCCTACAGTGGTCGACTACATGGGGTGAACTATGGCCATGTCTCCGTACGTACAGAATTATGATGAAGCCAATACAGAGACGCGGGTAGACAAGAACAGTGACGGCAAAAGTACAAGTCGTGCGATGCAACGCGTAGACAACTCGGATTAATAATTCTAACTCGAGGCATCTCCCCTATCTTGTTTTTCTGGCCTGGTCCGTATGGACAAGATGAGATAGCTTGTTTAGAGCTGATCTTACTGAGGTGGGCAGCTTGCCCTTAGGCTTGCCACGGGGCCTGCCTTATTGGTCAACAACAGGCGGAGATCATGAGTCACGGTCCCCTAGGGCTGCTGCAGTGGTGGCAGCGGCGATAACAGTGGCTATTGCAAACTCTGGCTCACCTCTTGCGAGCCGGCGTACTCTCGGTGGTGACTGCGGTGATGACTGAGGTGTTGGTAGACTTGTGGTTGGACCCGATGGCTTGGTGACCCTATTGCTGCTAAGCGTAGCCGCCGAAAAGAAACATTGTGAAACTTCATAGTTAAATGAGAGAATCGTGGACTCGACTCGGAGCAAGGACTCGAGAGTAGAGCAAGCTTATTATGGCACGTGACTGACCCCTACAGCGAACGAAAGTCACTTGTAGCCAACAAAATGCAGCTATCGGTCGTGTTTTAATGTACTTGTATCCGTATTTACACGCTCCTCATCCACCGAGAATAAAGTTGATGCTCTTCTCACTATGACTTGATTTTCCTTCCCTGGTCGGACCCTCCTGCACGGACCTCGGAACCGCGTCACCCTACAAAACACTCAGCTCGACCTCATGTCTTCAGCAACTCGAGTTCCTCCATGAGCAATGAGGGGACCTCAACGAACCGAGGCGTGATTCTACACCCGTACGGAGGCGGCCGGCTAAATCCACCAGTCAGAACTCGACGTCCAGCTCAAAGAAAAGAGAGAGACAGAAAATGATTACTTACAAAATCATTCCTGAATAGTCATTTGTTTCTAGATCGACAGGTATCTCCTTCCCACTTTCATCCCGAGCGCATTCGAGCTGAACAGCCCACAGTACCGTGGCCATTTGGATGAACAGCGAGTCATTGGCCGCATTCTTCCCGACACAGGCACGCCTCCCAAACCCGTACGAACCGTGTCCGTCATCGCGCGTCTCCACAGGACCCGGAATGAGCCTATTTTGCTCGTCCAGAAACCTCTCCGGATTAAAGCTCGCTGCATCGGGGCCATATGACGTCGGGTCGCGGTGGCACTGCCAGAGGTTTACCAGGCAAACAGTCCCCTTGGGTATGAACATGCCTTCATACCAATCGTCCTCTGTCGTATTGCGTGGAATACTGAATGGGAACGCAGCGCGCCACCGAAGAGATTCTTTGACCAATGCCTGTATGTAAGGTAAATTGGGAGCATCGGCAAAGGTTGGAGTGCGAGAGCGGCCAACGACTGCATCTAGTTCATCTTGAGCACGTTTCTGTATCTCTGGATGAGCAATCATTGCACGTGTCCACCAGGTCATGGTAGTGGCAGTTGTCTCTGCGCCCGCGGTGCTGCAGGCGTAGTTAATGGACATTCGTGTGATTAACGACTGACAAATAACGCACTACAACCCCCCAAGGAGCCAGGATATTTCGGTCTTGGAGAGCCCGTTTCGGTTTGAACTCTTTAAGAGTGACGCACTCACACTTGGTCGTTCAGAACCCTTAGCCTAGAATGACAGCGACTTGAGAATGTTCGGTGGATAAGGAAAGTATCGACTAACAATATCATTGGAAACGGTGTCTAAAAGACCATTGAACATAGCCGAATGTTGTTCAAACCGCTCTATTCCTTCACGTTTCCACTTCGCAAATCTAGCGTTTCGTTCCGATAAGTGATTAGACGCACAGTGGATGATATGGCGTTTACCTCGCGGGGATGTGAACCATCCAATGGAACAACTCGACTAGATAGGCTCCGGGAACTACAGCGGCCGACATGCGATCGACGAAGGCGTAGATCCCTAAAAGGTTCTTGTCGTGTTCATCCTCAAGGGTGGGATAGTCATATAATATAGACATGGTGGCGGATGCGGAAGAACGCTGGATGTGCTTGTCAAACGCGTCTGGGGTTTCGAGCATTGTGGCAGCAAGTAGGATCGCCTCTTTGCAAAAAGTTGGGTGATAATCGCGAACTGCTACCTTTGTGAGTATTTCACGTGCGGCACGGCGATAGCGGCGCAAACTACGAGTAAGACAATAAAGATTATAATTTTCAGAAAAGGGCGTACTAACCGGTCTCCAGTGGACATGAGAGCAGGTAACAGACCCCCACAGAAAAGGTCTTGAGCGACAACATAACGAGGGCGATCCGAGTAAATGTTTGCTCGGCGATCCAAGAGTTCGGAGGCGGCCTTGAGGCTATGTAAAACAATAATAGGCTGGCCAAACGCATTCAAATACATTATATGTTCTGAGAGTCGTACGGTCAATCCGAAGAGTGATTGAGTCTACAAAAAGAAAACCGAATCGGACGTACCAAACTTCTGCTTACATTCTCTCCCAAACATCCAGCCCTTATCCTGGAGTTGAAGGGCATTTCCGAGAATCGGAAGGCCTTTTGGACCAGGGGGGACTTTTCGCCATGGACTTCTCACATACTGGGCTACCAGGATGACGACAAGAGTTGCAATTAGACCAAGGCTAGAAGTCAAAAGCTGTGAGAGGGATGCGTAGGAAAGAGGACCGAGAGGAGGACCAGCTGGGGGAACCATGATTGACACGAGAGAAGCATACATGTTGCTTTCTAAGCTGTTTAAGAGTCACCGATGCCGGTCACGCCTCGCCGTTGTCTTGCCGTCGATATTTGTCTTGACCTCATTCTTGACCTCAGACCTCGTTGTCTCCAGTGATGGATAATTTCTGTTTGATACCGAATGCCTTCAAATGGATCCGCAGAATTGACGAAGATAAGGAATTCATAAGGATAATCCAGTGAGTGATGTGGGCGTGGCAGTATCCTAGATAGCACAGTAGAGCGCGAGTATGCACTCGTTTAGGCCTGGGGGACGCTGACAGACCGGTGCCACCCGCCGAAATTCTCACCAGGCACATCTACCTTCCGAAGTTTCCCGAACAGGGCCTTAAGTTAATCAAGTAGGTAATAGGGAATCGCGGACAAGAGGATGAACAACTTTTTATGGTTCCGCTGCCTGCGTGGAAAGGTCGATGAGCTCGATCGCGCAGCAATAGCCTGAGGGGTATCAAGGTATTAGCTTGCCGGGCAATGCCGGCGGCTCGGCGTATCCAAACGAAGTCACGTGATGTCTAAAGGACACATCTGGTCTAAGGGGCACTTACACAGGCACTGGCGGCTCAGCTCTCAGCCGTCGCTGTGACGATTGAAAATGTTCGTCAATAAGGCAAGTTAGGCAACCAACGCCCTTGCCGACGCCACACCGCCACAGTGGGCGACCCGCCGACTGCAAAGAGGACTCAGAAAGGGATCTAAGGAAAGAGTGAATCTTGGCATGAATGGCAAGACTGTGTGGAATAGCAGAATACACGAGAAACATCCGGAACGACCAAGGAGGAGCGATCGTCGAGCAAAAGGGCGGATTGCGCGAGAATGACGACGCAGATGACACCTGCCAGCGGTGCGAACATGGGAAGCCTCAGGCTTCAGAAGGCTAGCACGCTCCCATCAGGAACCCACAGGGAGTTCCGACCTCGACTGTATAAAGTGGCAACAGCTCCACTATCTCTATCTGGTGTGCGACCTGCGGAAGTCTATGCTCCTTCGGGCCTGATTCTGGCGATCTCGCGATCGGTGCTGGTCCCGAAGTGCCACAGCCGAGTCGGATTGCGTGATTGAAACGGGAGAAGGTGCGATTTGCTGCATGGGGCTAGTACTAGGCACCCAGCAGAGGCCGTGCGCGCGCATGTACGACAGCCTTCGAGTTCTCGTATCACATACATGGAATTAACAAGCGAATGCACGTCATTCGAAGTATTTCAATACATTCAAGTTGCTGCTGCGGACCTCGGAACGATGTGGCACACCCAAGACGCTTTGCTTGCTTCCTACAGCAACTCGAGTTCCTCCATGAGTAACAAGGGTGCTTCAGGGAACCGAGGGGTGGTTTTACATCTGTACGGGAGCGGCCGGCTAACATCCACCAGTCAAAATTCGACGTCTGGCTCAAAGAAGAGAATCGGAAAGGGGGTTGTCACTTACAGAATCATTCCTCTTGAATAGTCAGTTCCTTCTACATCGACAGGTATTTCCTCCCCGTTCTCATCTCGAGCGCATTCGAGCTGTACAGCCCAGAGAACCATGGCAATATGGATGAATAACAAGTCATTGGCCGCGTGCTTCCCGACACAGGCCCGCCTCCCAAACCCATACGAACCGTGTCCGTCGTCGCGCGTCTCCACAGGACCCGGAATGAGCCCACCATGCTCGTCCAAAAACCTCTCTGGATTAAAGCTTGCCGCATCGGGGCCATATGACATTGGGTCGCGGTGGCATTGCCAGAAGTTTACCAGGCAAAGAGTCCCTTTGGGTATGAACATGCCTTCATACCAATCGTCCTCCGTCGTATTGTGTGGAATGCCGAACGGGAGCGGCGGGCGCCACCGAAGAGATTCTTTGACTAATGCCTGTATGTAAGGTAAATTGGGAGCATCTGCAAAGGTTGGGGTGCGGGAGCGGCCAACGACTGCATCTAGTTCATCTTGAGCACGTTTCTGTATCTCTGGATGAGCAACCATTGCACGTGTCCACCAGGCCAACGTATTGGCGATTGTCTCTGCGCCCGCGGTGCTGCAGGCACAGTTAGGTGGACAACCTTCGTGTGATCAATGACAGCCAAAAAAACGCACTACAAAGTCCCGAGGAGCCAGGCTATTTCGTTTTTGGAGAGGCCGCTTCGATTTGAATTCTTTATGAGTGACGCACTCGCACTCGGTCGTTCAGACCCCTTAGCCTGGAATGGCAGTGAGTCGAGAATGTTCAGCGCACGAGGAAAGCATCGACTAACGATATCATTGAACACAGTGTCTAGAAGACCATTGAACATCGCCGAATGCTGCTTGAAATGCTCCATTACTTCACGTTTCCACTTTGCAAATCTAGCGATTCGCCATGATAAGTGATTGGGTGCATAATAAACGATATGGGGTTTACCTTGAGGGGATGTTTATCATCCAAGGGAACGAATCGACTAGATAGGCTCCCGGAACAGCAGCGGCATCCATGCGATCGATGAAGGCGCGGATACCTGTAAGGGTCTTGTCATCTTCGTTTTCGAGGGTGGGATAGTCATATAATATAGACATGGTGGCGGATGCGGAAGAACGCTGGATGTGCTTGTCCGACGCGTCGGGGTTTTTGAGCATTGCCGTAGAAAGGAGGATCGCCTCTTTGAAAAATACTGGATGATAGTCGCGGACTGCTACCTTTGTGAGTATCTCCTGTGCGGCGCGGCGAGTGCGACGCCAACTGCGAGTAAAACAATCAAGTTCCGAATTTTTAGAAAAAAGGGTCATACTAACGTCTCCCCGTAGGACATGAGAGCAGTGAACAGACCCCCACAGAGAATATCTTGACCGACAACAAAACGAGGGCGATCAGAGTAGATGTTTGCACGACGATCGAAGAGTTCGAAGGCGGCCTTGAGGCTATGTAGAACAATAATAGGTTGGCCAAACGCATTCAAATACATTATATGTTCTGAGAGTTGCATGGTCAATCCGAAGAGTTACGGAGTCTGCGGAAAAAAAACCCCCAAATCGGACGTACCAAACTTTTGCTTGCATTCTCCCTCAAACATCCAGCCCCTATCCCTGAATTGAAGAACATTTCCGAGAACCGGAAAACCCTTTGGACCAGGGGGGACTTTGCGCCATGGGCTTCTTACATACTGGGCTACCAGGATGACGACAAGGGTTACAATTAAACCCACGCTGGGAGTCAAAAGCTGCGAGAGGAAAGCGTGGGGAAGAGAACCGGGAGGAGCGCCGACGGCACCAGCTGAGTGAACCATGATTGACACGAGAGAAACATGCATATTGCCCTTTAAGCGGGGTATAAGAGCCACTAGACACCTTTCGCTGCCTTGCTGTCATCATCTTGACCCTCGTGGTCTCCGGTGATAGATAACTTCTGTTCTATCCCGAACGTTTTCAATCGGAACCGCAGATTTGGCGAAGATAAGGCCCAATCCATTGAGTGACGTGAACGTGGCAGCATCCCAGATATGAATTACACACTAGATCGCAACTCGCGCGAGGAGAGGACTCACTCGCTTAGATAATGGGGGAACGCGGAGAAGAGAATGTGCCCATTTTTTTATTCGAATCTATTCCGCCGTGCGTGCTGCTAGGCACCGATGGTCATATGTTACTGTACCTAGTACAGCACGTTTAGGATTTAGGAAGTGTGTGGTAAGGTCGATGAGCCAAAATGGGCAGCAAGGTGGAGCGCCGTGTTATCCAGGCTCCCAACTTCAAGCTGCCGGGGTTTAGCCAAGCCCCAGGAACCATAGCATCTTCGTGACATGTTTCCGGTTGAAGAACTTGAACCACAGTAATCGAGTTTGTTGGGGGCCATTCACCGAGAGGTGTTCGCAGTATAAGGTGAAGCTTGAGGTGAAGCAACAGTAACTCCGTTATCTCAGTTTACGTTGGGTCGTCATAACGGCAAGCAATTTTCCGATGCGTGGCAGCGCTATAATAAGCCTATCTCCTTCGAAAGTGGGCCGTGGCCAAGTCGGCCCAGAGAACTGCCAGTGGGATAGGCGACCGGCGAGGGCCGCACATACAGAACCATGCAAACACTATACTGTATTCAATGAGATAATGAAAATGCATGTGGGGTGACCGGTGACCGGTGGCCGTCTCTCTGCGAGTCCAAAGACGGATGCCACTGTACCGTACTTTGACGGCCAAATCGGCCGTCATATGGTTTTACTTTTGTGTCTGAATGGCACATGTCGCCCCAAACACACACCCTTGACACCTCAAGAATGAACAAGTCACCCTCATCCCAGGAACAATGCCCCATCGGGGGTGTATACCGAAGGCAGCAGAGGATGGTGCACGTATTCTCTCTCGCAAGTTAACACACATAGCCCATAATCCATAAAAGACGCAAGCGAATGCACGTCATTCGAAGTAATACATGACTACGGACCTCGGAGCCGTCAGAAGCCCTACCTGACCTCATGCCTTCAGCAACTCGATTTCCTCCACGAGCAATGAGGGTGCCTCGGGGAAGCGAGGAGTGATTTTACATGTATACGGCAGCGGCCGGCTAAAATCCACGAGTTAAAACTCGGCATCCAGCTCAAAGGGGAGGGAAACACAGAAAAAGGGAATCATCGCTTACAAAACCATTCCTGAATCGACAGGTGTTTCCGAATCGAGAGGTATCTCCTTCCCGTTCTCATCACGGGCGTGTTCGAGCTGAGCAGCCCAGAGCACTGTCGCCATGTCGATGAACAACGAGTCATTGGCCGCGTGCTTCCCGACACAGGCCCGCCTCCCAAAGCCGTACGCACTGTGCCCATCGTCGCGCGTCTCCACAGGACCCGGAATGAGCTTACCGTGCTCGTCCAGAAACCTCTCTGGATTGAAGCTCGTCGCATCGGGGGTTTGAAGCAGGCTCTTGTCTCCAGCGCCCTGAAAGATTGTCGTGAGAAAACTTCGAGGAAGCGACGGCAAAGCCGCAAATGTTACAGTCACGGTACAAGCAATAGCGAAATCCCAAGCTCCTCGCGCTCAAGCTACCTTACTTCTGATATATTGTACCAACGTCAGCTGCTACTCATTCTTTAACATAAAAATCCCTCTCAAAACTTCATTGTCTCCTTCTGGTACCGAATACTTGTCCGTCAAATACTTTGTCGCGTATCGACAAGCCAGACGGAGGTCTGCTTTGACTGGAAGAGAGGAGTTTATCAAAAGCTTGAATGTTTGGTGTTTTACGCCGTCTGTGAAGCCTTGCACATTCTTGTTTTCCTGCAAGACCCGTAACGAACCAGTCGACCCAGGATGATTTTCCCGCCTTGAGGCCTCGCCCCCGCCCTTTTGCTCTCCCTCCTACGCTACCCACTTGTCCTCTCACTGTACCACCGCTTTGTTGCACATTTGTACCCTCCTGTCACCGTACATTTCCCTTGTTGTAGCCTTGGGAGTCTGCAGCTTGTTGCCAGACTCACACGGAATATAAATCGGATTTACACTGTATTTACACACAAGGCGCTGGCCCCACGTGCAAATAAAGTCACGTGAATATTGGAGGAATTGTTGAATCTACATTTCCATTCCCCTTCCGCCTCCAACTGATACAGTTCGTCAAAAAAACATGTGTTAAGGCGGAAAAGGTAAAGGTTAACGCGGTACGTCGGTTCGACGGCAAGTCGAGGGGCGGGAAAACGCGAGAGGAGGGAGAGTGTAAATCCATTGGTAGACAGGCCCTTCAGGCTCGAGCCAGCCCCCGCTCCGAGCCTTACAGCCGCCGCGGGCCAAATCAGACGGGTTCGGATTGAATACGGTATTGAGTGCCAACGTACTCAGTTCACCGTTGTTGTAGATGCCAAAGACTCAATTTTTTAAATAATGATCGGCGTCATGTGATACGAAACATGCGGGCGTGCCATGCCAAGAATACAAAAACACACGAGAGTCTAGTACGTGATCGCTGAATGATGGGAAGGGACTTGAGCAAAAGGGCTCATACGGCCGGTGCACCTTGCACTCGGCGCGTTCTCGCACAAGAATTTCACAAGCACAGCACAGCACAGCACAGCAGCGTTATGGTAGCGTAGAGCAATCATAGAAATGGAATGACAGTACAGC